>JBBCBC010000021.1:6345837-6945837 GCA_037126765.1 Stenogyne calaminthoides | reverse complement strand
ACCGTACCATTGCAAAAATTGCTTCTACTTCAAACCAAACCAAAAAAATGCTTCTACTTCAAACCAAACCAAAATTCGAGCATATTAACACCCCCAACAATTGGTATGCAATTCAAACCAAACCAAACCAAAAAATTGGTATGCAATTCAAACCAAAATTCAAACCAGAAAATCTCAGCATATTAACACCCCCAACAATTTCTAATTTAACACTCCCAACAATCCCTAATTTAACACCCCGAACAATCCCTAATTTAACAAATTTTGATTCTTGCATAAAAAAAAAAAAAAAAAAAAGGAGAGCATAACTTTACTAGAGATGTGAGGGAGAAAGAGAGCGGGTGACCTGGCTTGGGCGACGGCGACTGCGTGGTCACGTGGTGGGTGGCTTGGCTTGGGCGACTGCGTCGTGGAGGCGGCGACCGATTGAAGAAACTGGAAATGGAGGAAGAGAGCGGGTGGCGTGAGCGATAGGGAGGCGGGGCAACAACGGCGGGAAGGAGAGAAAGGTATGTGAGTCGAGTGGGAGTGGGGATGTAGACGAAGTTGTGGGCGACGGCGGCGGGGAGGCGGGTGAGAAGGGGAGAAGCCTGAAGCGGCACAAGAATGTTTAGGGTTTCAGATTGTGACTTTGTGTGTATTAGTGTATATATATAATATAATTATTATTTATTTTAAAAAATATATATATAAAATTCAATATAGGATTTTCGGTATACCGAAAATATCGCGGTATACCGAAAATATTTCGGTATATATTTTCAGTATATCGCGGTATATACCGAAATTTCTATATTCATACCGTACCATACCGAAAATTTCGGTATACCAAAAAATTTGATAAATTCGATATTTTTCGGTACGATAAATGCGGTATACCGGTATTTTCGATATTTCCTCCAACCCTATGCATACAAGACTTAGCCTAAGCCATAAGGTTAGGGTAATTGTCCGATCAATTAAGTTTCAAATTTTTATTTTAATATAATTATATACGAAAGTCCTAATAATATTTTAATTTTATTACCCTATTGCTGTACATGGAGTAAGAAAATATCACACTTTGTCCAAATAAAGATAAAATGGCGAGTAGTATTAATGTTGAGCATTAAACGGTTGTTATCTTTTTATAATGTTACCTTTTATGGTTTGTTGATATTTAAATTTTATTATTTCTCGCAATTCAATTTTTACATATTAAATTTAAATTGCATTGTATAACTAAATTATTTTAAATTTATAGTTTTTTTTTATCCCGCAATTTGAAAGTAATTTATTTAGACAACAACTAATTATCAATGAATTGTTTAAATAAATATATTTAATTAAAACTAGATACAACTTGTTTAACATCTCTCATCATGAATCTATAAATATATAAAAGTAAAATTTTGTCAAAATTTCAAGTGCATATTTGATAAAGTGTAGCCACACTTGCTTCATGGTGAAAGAGTGTACTTCACTTTCTAGAAAAGAGAGTGACTTAATATCAACCAATAACATTTCTTCATTTTGTTTTTTATATTTTACTTTTTACTAATGTTTTTGAAGTTTGATAGTTTATTTGTTACAAATATATTTTTAAGTATTATGCTCCCTCCGTCCACCTATAAGTTTCTCCCTTTTCTTTTACATCCGTCCAACAATAAATTTTCTATTTCCATAAATAGAAAAAGCAACACTCCACTATTAATATATTTATTCTCACTTTTTACACTATATTACAAAATTGTTACTATTCCCCTTTACTTTTCATCCCAAATTCACCATCTTGGCCCACTATTTCTTATTTTATTAATTTTTTTTATCTTAGTGCCCAAAAGAAATAAGAAAGTTATTCATGGACAGAGGGAGTACGTCACATTGATTGTCTTTTTATGATATTTAATTTGACATACATATTGCATATATAAAAATAAAATTCAAATTTAAATATAAATATTAATATTAATGTTTTTAATACATTTCAATTGTTTTGACTATATTAGTTGAATTTTTTTATTTTATTAAATTTTAATATCATTAAAGAATTTAGTTTTTATAATGAGTTCAATGTTTAATTAAAAAATTATACTACATGAGTTCAATGTGTAATGAAATACCAAAAAACAAAAAACATTATTTCATAAAATTTATATATTAGTAACAAAATTATATTAATTTTTTAAGAAAAAAAAAAATATAGATCAGCTACATGTATGTACGTAAGTTATATACGATTGTTCGCTCCGTGATACGGCTACATGCTGATATATTTTGTTTAGATGCTAAGAATAAGATCTAGTTCAGTAAAAAAAAAACAATATTTTTATTTTCCAATAAATATACACCAATTAAATTTTTGTAATTTAATATGTTGTTGCATCAGAGTAACCCTCAATCAATCTTGGCTTGGTCTTGTATGTATCCGGATGTATCGTGCACTCATAGTGCATTTTAAAAGCGTGCAACTTGTTATGTTGAAAAGTGAGACTTATTTACATAGAAAAGTGCAACTGTTAATATGGGAACATAGTTGCATGCTTCTGTTTGAAATAGTTACACGTTTCTGTTTTGTATAATTGCACGCTTCTAAAATGCACTATGAGTGCACGGTGCAGCCGGGTGCACATGAGACCCACTCGTCAATTTTTTTTATCTTATGCACTTGGTGCACAAACTCTAGATCCGTGCACTCACTTTGACCCTGCCCATTTTTTTATTGTGGATCATCTTTTTCACTAAGGGCAAAGTCTCATTTTTTTAATGGGTCACTCCTATACCCGAGTGTCACGGTGCACACGGGACCCACTCATAAAACAATGATATCCAATTAGTAAAATAGGTAAATGACAATTGTGCCCTCAGCAGCGGCGGATCTAGGGGGGCTGCCCCCCCTAGATTTTTTAGTACTATGTATATATATATATATGTCCACATGTATATAGTTATATTAATATATGTATTTTTCATTCTTGTTTGGATTTATATGTATACATAATCAATATTTAAGTATTGATACATATTAGTTTTGGGAGCAATTTATTGAAGCTATGATAGAGAGAGCTTGGTATTTACACAAGAGAGAATTGAGATGAAGAAACAAGGCATATTTATTTGTCTTTCTCATTCACCTCCATATTTTTCTCACGTAGAAAAGAAAACACGCCCTCAGATTCATACTTTTTGCTGCGAGTCGGAACACATCGCTGGTGCTCATCTCCAATATATTTGAATTTGAGTTTTTTTTTTTAAGTCTCTGAAATAGGTATCTGTCAATCTGTGAATAAAACATGTTAACGTTAATACGTTTTCCTTTTTATCTCTTTTGTTTTTGTTTGTTTCTGCTACTGTCATTTCGTCTTTTTTGCCATCGATGTAATTCCATTCTGTTTTAGGTTATTTGACTGAAATGTTTTGTTTTAGAATTACTCTAGATTTCTGCTTGGTATTAATCCACACATTGAATGATTTAATACATTCCCATTTATGCTAAAAAAATTTAATGGAGATTTAGTAAATATTGTAGAAAAAGGACATGCTGTTTTTTTGAGTACCTATATTTCAATCTACATTGTTTGGTTTGCTTATCCTTCACTTTATGGTTTATAACTTGTGGAAGAAATTGATTCGTGCCTTGTATATATAATCTAAACTATTCGTATATGCCTATTTAGATTGTGATTGATTACTTGAGCTAATAACTGTTATGTGTATCTTGTGGTTCGAATTGATTCTTAGATAGCTAGAAATGGATCATACAAAGAGTGATGGAAAATCGCCAATGCTATTGTGCAACTGAAAGCTGTTAATCGTCTTCCTATGGCCAGACCTGTAGTAGCTTCTAGAGGGCAACCTATCTCTCTTTTTACTAATCACTTCAATGTTTCTATATCCAAGACTGATGGCCAATTTTATCACTACAGTGTATGTATATTTATTTCTGGAAGGTTTTCCTTCACTTATTATAGGGACAGTTTCTTGAATTATTTGCTTCTTGTTTGTAGGTTTCCATCAAATATGAAGATGATACCCCTGTTGATGCTAAAGGCATTGGAAGAAGGATAATCAGTAAAGTGCAAGAAACCTACATCCATGAGCTGGACGCCAACAAGTTTGCTTATGATGGTGAAAAGGCTTTGTTCACCGTTGGTCGTTTGCCTCAGAAAAAGCTCGAGTTTACTGTGATCATAGATGATGGATCAGCAAATAGGTAGCTACCGTTAACATATTTTAATTAATTTACTCTATTTATCCTAGTTTCTAGATTGTATGTAATCTAGCGTATATACAGGAGCCTTGGGCATGGAGATGATGGAATTGATACCAAAA
Organism: Stenogyne calaminthoides; assembly: GCA_037126765.1. NCBI lineage: Eukaryota > Viridiplantae > Streptophyta > Magnoliopsida > Lamiales > Lamiaceae > Stenogyne > Stenogyne calaminthoides. The sequence continues at coordinate 6,941,526 of JBBCBC010000021.1, read as the reverse complement.
GATCACGAAGACAACCTCGTTCCAAAACTTACAAAGTGGCTATCAGCTATGCTGCAAAGATCCCAATACAGGCCATAGCTGATGCCCTTAGGGGCAAAGATTCTGAGCAATTTCTGCAAGCACTTAGGCTGCTTGATATTATCTTGAGACAGAACGCTGCTCAAAAGTACATAATAATGTATTTTCTTTTTCGGAATTTGGGTGATTTAGTTCATGTTAAACTTATGCTGCTTTATTGGATGCAGGGGGTGTCTTTTAGTGCGTCAGTCTTTTTCCCCCAACGAACCGAGGAACTTTGTGTTGGAAATATTAAAAAATTCAATAATCAAAATAAGACAAGAAAAATATAAAAACGAACATCAAAGGAAAACCACTTGAGGCGTGCTTGAAATGCACTGTCCTTAAGGATTTACACTTAGCAATCTCCTAGGATTCAACAAGTCTTCTAGGATAAACCTAGGATCAGGAGCAACAGAATAATAAACCCAGCAAAAAGAATAGAAGAAGAAAATGATTTACGCATGTTTTTTCTGTCATATGTTCTCAATAAACACTCTATTATATATATATATAATATAGCTGCAAGTAAAACGGTTTTTGACCACCTTAAGAATAGGAACAGACTCATAGTGATTTTAATTAAAAGATAAGCACGGTTATATTTTGAGAAAATATAGGAACTAATAGTGGTAAATAATCCTTATTTAACCGTGATTATTAGATGTGAATATTTGACTTGGTAAAATCTTATTAAATATGATAAGATTTAATTTAATAAAAGATTAAATTTAAATAAATTAAAAATAAAATAAAATAACTTTATAAATCATTTGAAATATAAAAACAATTTACAACAATCCCCACCTATTTCAAAATATTTGTAAAACATCAAGGAATAAGATTTATAAAGCATCAAAATAAAATAAAAAACAACTGGGTATCTCAGGACTATGTAATGCATCGAATCTGGTGTCTTTTGGACTATGAACCAGACCTAGAAGAGATAAGGTATAAATTACTAAGCATTGGTGAAACATATAGCTTCTATGAACTAATAACTTATTGTTGTAACTTAAATTGCTTACCCATCACATTACATGTATTTATTTTATTGCTCAACGCGGTTGTGCGCGAATAGGCCATACGCGTGCCTGGTTATTCATGAGTGCTCTAAAGACTTAGTCACTGTCTCATAGGAGCGGCCCCACTCCACACTCATATAGGTGAGTTCATCAATACATATTATGTAAATAATATACCACTCATAAGGGTTATGACTCATTAAAAGCTTTTAGCTTGTCCTCTCCATTTGCAGTAAAGCACCACACTCATTTTAGAAATCATTTGCATTAAAGCACTACACACTTTAGGAAGGGATATAATTTAAAGTGCTAGCAGAACTAGCAAGTGGCTTGTTATTACCCATATGAATTTTATTCATGGGATCTCCAATCACAAAGGTTGGGTTCCCACCACTGTTAATTTTCAATTGGCTTGTCCCATTCCTTTTCAATTAAGACTAGTCAAATTATTTCATCTTCTACCAGCTGGTTAACCATTTAATTTCGTACGAATATATCTATTTTACCATTGAAAGTTTTATTCTTACCAATGGTTATTGCTCTTTAGCAATCACAAAGCATCGACAACAGAGTGTTCGTTTCTCATCAAATTGGAATGCAAGCTAAGAAATTTCTTAGCTTCATGGCCTCATTGCCAAATAATTCAGAGCATAAAACTCTGACACTATAATATGTTTAACAATTATAGTTTGTTCATCAAATTCTCAATAACTTGTGCAAACTCAAAGTGAGCCACAAGATCACTTTGATTTTTCATCAACAGATTTTGTATGTACACAACCATCTACTTCAAGAGAAGTAAAATCACTAAATAACAAACTTGATCACATCTCTCATGCCACTTATATAAATCTCATAATCTAAATCTCTACTTAAAACTTATTTTAACGTCCATTTGATGAATATTTTTTTTTTTAAAAATAGAAGACAATTTAATTAAACCTTGAATGGACAAATTGTAGACACTTGTCAAACAATGTCAAAAGAATGAAAGTTTTATTTTGAATAAAACTATTTTGAAAATCCATTCACAACCAATAGCTTTACAATCTAATGATAAATCATTTAAAAACACATTTCAATTTTGTTTAAAGACTCAATTTCAATAAAAATAATCTTTCAAAAATATTGAATCATTTGAAATAATAAAATTTTAAAATTGTTCGGAAATCCTTCTAAAACAAGGTAAGTATAAAAAAATCATTTGCAAAAATTCTTTTCACTCATAAAATGATCAACTCTATTATCAAAAGATGCATGAGAAATTACTTCATCATTCAAAGGAATACAAATACAAATAATTCAACCTTTTTTGTCTCGACAATATAATTACCATCCAACTCATTCTTCAACTCAATAAATCTATATGTAACACAATTTAATCAAATCATACCCGCACATTAAATATTTCAATCGGGGCAGATTTGAAGCTTACACCTCAAAGTTATTCTTCATATAAAATCATGCAATATAAAAGCTACTAAACCCACAAATAAAAAGTTATATATACCCGTACATAACTCACTCTACCAAACTAAATATAAAAGCAAACCCCAATAGATATAATAAAAAAAAAACGCTTATGCATCAATGAAATTTATAAACAATTAATTAATTCAGTCATAATCTCAAATTTATTGAGAGAGATTCCCACACTTCTAAATATTTCTATCGATTATCTATGTTATTTAGCAACAATAGTAAATGATTTTATTTGAAACGTATCTAGTAGTGTCACAAATAATATGCACATGAAAAAGTAAAGACACCTTTCCATGCTGATAGAAAATTTTCTTATTTACATATATAGAGCCACATCCATATTTCATATCACTAATGATATTACACAAGTACATGGAATTATTTATTTTCTTAAACAATGAAGACTAAAGATGGCTTCATGAATCGAAAACACAAAACATTTAACCATTTGAGAAAACAAAGTGATACTTTTGTTTTTAAACGAAACATACAGTACAAATATAATTCTTGGTCATAATATTAAAACGAGTTAATAATAATAATAATAAATGAATCAATAACAAGTCATCACTACATCCAATTATTAATCTAAATATTCAAATCCATTAATCATGCCCATTTATTTATACTACTAGCATTATCAAGTGATACCAACACATTAAATCAACTAAAAGATAGCAAGATTCAGTAATTACACAACATGCACTTTCATATATTCTAATTAATAAATTAGGCAAAATAATATATATATACTCACACCAAATTAGCAAATTTAACAACATAAGAATCCCATTAAATTAAAACAGAATAATTCTCAATTATGCCTACCACTCCATAATTCATCGGACCTTATATTTATTTTTATATTAATATTACCAGTTTGAGAACACCCCATTTCTTTGAATTTTCACAAAAGAATATGCAAAGGCAAGATAGATAAAAAAATCATAAACAATAGGGATACCTTGATAATAGATGTCACACTTTTGACGCAAGATTTAATTGAATCGTACCTCACCCCCATAACGCATCGGCTCTAGAAAAGTGCATTTAACCGGATTGCAGAACAACGACGTGGTGCGAAAATAATGATAAAAAAATTGTCCTGGTAAAAAGACTACTCAACGAATAGAGGATGGTTTTATCGATGAAACAAGATTGATCCCTAGTGAATGTAAATCCTTAAGATTGTTGGAAATATTAGAAAATCCAATAATCAAAATAAGACAAGGAAAAGATAAAAACGAAGATCAAAGGAAAACCACTTGAGGCGTGCTTGAAATGCACTGTCCTTAAGGATTTACACTTAGCAATCCCCCAGGATTCAACAAGTCTTTTAGGATAAACCTAGGATCAGGGGCAAAAGAATAATAAACCCAGCAAAAAGAATAGAAGAAGAAAATGATTTACGCAGTGTTTTTTCTGTCATATGTTCTCAATAAACACTCTATTATATATATAATAAAGCTGCAAGTAAAATGGTTTTTGACCACCTTAAGAATAGGAACAGACTCATAGTGATTTTAATTAAAAGATAAGCACGGTTATATTTTGAGAAAATATAGGAACTGATAGTGGTAGATAATCCTTATTTAACTGTGATTATTAGATGAGAATATTTGACTTGGTAAAATCTTATTAAATATGATAAAATTTAATTTAATAAAAGATTAAATTTAAATAAATTAAAAATAAAATAAAACAACTTTATAAATCATTTGAAATATAAAAACAATTTACAACACTTTGTGGATATAGGTGGTGGGGTGGTGGGTTGCCGTGGTTTTCATTCAAGTTTTAGGGCAACACAAAGAGGACTTTCATTGAATATGGGTAGGCTTTTTATATAGTTCTATGATATGCATGAGGTTATATTATCAAAAAAGCTTAAATATGTGTTGCACGATCATCTGTAGATGTGTCAACCACCATGATCGTTAAGCCGGGACCGGTGATTGATTTCCTCCTATTTAATCAAAAAGTTGACCATCCAGGACGCATAGATTGGGCTAAGGTAAATATATGTTTCTCATATTTGGTTGTTGCTCATGCAATTTATATATTCACTTGTCTGAAACTGCCTACTTATTGCAAACATGCAAAAAGAACGCTAAAGAATCTAAGGATTAAGGCTTCTAATTCCAACATGGAATACAAGATCAGCGGGTTTAGTGACCTGCGCTGCAAGGATCAAACGTGAGTTTGCTTCACCTTTTCACACAACATGGATGTCCCAGAACTCGTTGATGACTAGCAAATAATGTAATAATAAATTCGTTGATGTCTTGCTTTAGGTTCTTATTCAAGCAGAGAAGAGAAGGATCTAGTGATGCAACAGAAGTGGAAATCACTGTGTATGATTATTTTTTCAAACACCGCAGAATCAATCTCAAGTTCTCGGGAGATTTTCCATGTATAAATGTCGGGAAACCCGAGAAGGCCACATACATACCTGTCGAGGTTTGTGCTTCGTGTAGACTACTTATGGCATTAACATTATCACATTTGGATTTTGGTGCTCTAAAATGGTTGGAGTTCATCTCTCTTTCGACAGCTATGCATGTTGATTTCCTTGCAACGTTATACCAAATCTTTGTCCAATCTCCAAAGAGCTTCACTTGTGGAAAAATCTAGACAAAAGCCTCAAGAACGGATATTCGCCTTGGAGGATTCAACAATCTTTTCTGGCGATGTTTAATTTCTGCATTTTAATAAATTTTGATCTGCATGTAGGCACTGGCTAGCAGCAACTATGCTGAAGACTCTCTTCTTCAATCGTGTGGTATTTCAGTCAGCAGTGAATTCACAAAAATCGAGGGTCGTGTTTTGCAGCCTCCCAAGGTAGTCAATGTCAACATTTAGATCAAGATTATCAGTTTGATTATTCGTATGTTTTATTCATGTTACAATTCCTGTTATTTTGTGTTACAGTTGAAAGTTGGCAGGAATGAAGAGTTTGTTCCATGTAATGGAAGGTGGAACTTCAATAATAAGGTATGATACATGAATTTTTGTTGGTAGCAGCTCACAAACTCATGTTTGGCTCTTGACAGCATGTAATTAAGCCTGCAAGTCTTGGAATATGGGTAGCTATGAACTTCTCCAATAACCGTAATGTGGGAACTATGTGTGAAGGGCTGATTAGATGTGGCAAAATGAAAGGAATAGTAAGTATTGTAACAAGTTTATTTTTCATTCATTAATATCTACTTATATGACTGTTCTTTTGTAGTGTATCAAAGATCCCTACACCGTTGCTGAAGAGAAAGTAGAGTTTAAACGCAGTCCAGCTGCAATCAGGGTGGATCAAATGATTGAGCAGATGAAGGCAAGACTTCCAGGGAAACCTCAGTTTATCCTCTGTGTTCTCCCAGAGAGGAAAAATTCCGATCTATATGGTAGTTATTTGATAATTTACCACTGCATTAAACATTTATGCTTCATATTTTTGGTCAAGTCCTTTTACCTCATTACTTGTTATCAAAGGCCCATGGAAGAAAACAAATCTTTCGGATCATGGAGTAGTTACTCAGTGTATTGCGCCTATAAGAGTTAATGATTAGTACCTCACCAATGTGCTGCTCAAAATAAACGCCAAGGAAAGAATTGTTCTACCTTGAAATTATTCATTGTAGTTTGTTGTTTTTGCTCACTACTGCTGCCTATTTTGTAACAGCTTGGAGGAATGAACTCACTGTTATCTATTGAGCGCTCACCAACTCCATCAATGGTTTGTCGAGTCCCCACTCTGATTGTTGGGATGGACGTCTCCCACGGTTCTCCTGGTAGAGATGTCCCTTCTATTGCTGCTGTACGTCTTGTTTCATTTCTGATAAGCATAGTACTTGTATGTATAATATATATGTGATGCTATTTTTTCTGCCTATTGAAAAAGTAGGTGGTGAGTTCAAGAGATTGGCCTAGGATTTCACAATATAGGGCAGCTGTACATTCCCAGTCACCAAGATCGGAGATGATTGATTGTCTGTTCAAGCCAATTTCAGATACTGAGGATCAAGGAATTTTCGGGTATCCTGCCTGCAGCTTTTTTCATGCTAACATCTACGTACTACAAAAATTGTTGGTTGATCACCTTCACCATTGATTTGTAGGGAGATATTGAATGATTTCTACAAGAGTTGTGGTATGAAACCTGAGCAAATTATTATTTTCAGGTATAATTTGTGTATATACCATCTACTTGTCAAGTAATTAATCTTGTCCTTATATTTTGCTGATTGTGGAACTTTTAGGGATGGGGTGAGTGAGTCCCAATTCGTTCAAGTGATAAACATCGAGTTGGACCAAATTATCCAGGTCTATCTTTAAAACATTCCGAGTGTTCTCTCACTCAACTTTCCATGATCCGATTCAGTTTCTTGTTATTTAGTCATGCAAGTTCAAGGATGAACAGTGGTGTCCAAAGTATACATTAGTGGTGGCGCAGAAGAATCACCACACCAAATTTTTCCAATCAAACTCTCCAGATAATGTCCCACCAGGTGGGACTCTCTGTCCTATTTACTATAGAGTCTTCCTCTCTCTTTATGATAAATACATTTTACTATAATTTATATAATATTCATCAGGGACTGTGATTGACAAGGGAGTTTGCCATCCAAGAACCCACAACTTGTACATGTGTGCTCATGAGAGCATGATTGTGAGTTTCTTTAGACCGACCTGTTTTTCATGTATTGACTAAACGATAAGAAATGCATGATTGCACAGGGAACTACTCGTCCGACGCACTACCATGTTCTGCATGATGAGATTGGCTTCCCTCCTGATGATCTCCAAGAGTTTGTGCACTCATTGTCTTATGTGTAAGGATTACTACTTCATATCTTTAATTTTTGTTGTTAAAAAATTCTTCAACTTCATCTCAACTTTACAGGTACCAGAGAAGCACTACTGCCATTTCTGTAGGTAATAAAAACTAGCAATCCTCACCTTAATTTCTATATTGATGGCCTACTGGAACGCCTTACTCTTAAAACCCACGACTAACCCTAATGATGCAGGTCCCTCCAATCCATCCTGGTCTCTCTGGGCTAAAATCTGGGACCTTCAACTCCCCCCCGAAAGTCAAGATCTTCCTTTGGAAGGTTACCCATGAGGTGGTTGCAACGGAAGCCAATCTACGTCTCCACCATGTGCCGTGCTCCCCCATGTGCGTTCTCTGTGGCTACCATTGGGCTGATATTAATCATTGTATTTTCCTCTGTCAAGGAGTGAAAAAAGCATGGAAAGACTCGGAGTGGTGGCCGATTATCAAGAAACATACCACATTCCCAGGGGAAAACATCTTCTCCTCCCTCGCAACCACCCTCGAAAGAGACTCGCTCGAAAAGTGCTCCATGAAGATGTGGGGGATTTGGAAGGAACGCTACGAACTCACCCACTCTGCTAAAGGGAGAACCCCCACTAACCACGAAATCAAGGCCTATTGGACTGACTCCTTTCTGGAAGCCTTCAGAAAAGCTAGGAACACCCTCGTTCACCAACCAAATCCACCCTCTACAAGATACCTCCTCTTCCGTGAATCCACATATCCTCCATGCTACACCATAATGGTTGATGCTGCCTTCAATGATAAAAAAATGGCCTACTCAACCGCGTATGCTATCTTTGACCCGGGGGCAAACTCTATGCAGCTGGATTTCACAGAATTAAACCCCCAAGGACCACCGGCTGCTGCTTGCTTCCCCTCAAAACTTTCTATTTTTTTTTTCATCTTCTTTTATGAAGTTCTTGGTGCTACATAAAATATGAAATAAATTAATTTTTATTATACATTCATCTTTATTTATCTTACAAAATTTATATATCCAAAAATTAAAAATTTACAAAATTTTACATATCTTAATCTAAAAAATAACATATTTTCATCATCGGTTCAACATACACGTATGCATGTAAACATGCATAAGTTCGTTAAGGTTCATTTTATAATGAACCTATGCATCTCTATCTACAATTCAAACCACATTAAAAAAAGAATCACAAACAATTCCAGATCCTACATCCTACATTTACAACTCAGATTCAAAAAAAATTAAAACAAAGCCGTCTTCTTCGCCGTATAACTCAGTTTCAAACAAATTCATCTTGCAGAAATCGTCTTCTTCCTCCATCATGATTTCGATCTGTAATTTCTTAAAAAAAAAAAAAAAAAGGCCAACAAACAAAAAACCATGAATGAACCACCCATCTTAAAATTTCTTCATTTTGACCACCCTTCAAATCCAGAAAATTAACAAAAAACTGCACACACATACCCCAAAAAATAAGCCACCCAAAAACAAAGAAAAACTGCATCTGTAAAAATAAAATCTGCATAATTAGAAGTTATTGCTTCATTAACAGAGCTTAGAAGAACCTCATCATCAAAATCCAGAAAAACAAATAATTTCATTAAAAAAAATTCAATCAATTTCATAATATAAAATCAAACAAAAATCAACAAAACCCACCATGAATTGGGCGTGTATTAAGCCGTATTTTCTGTAATCTGCTTTCTTCAAACTCGCTTCCAATTCCTCTTTTCTCTTCTTCTTCCTTGCTTTGACAATCAACGTTTCGTGGACTCTTCTTTGCTCAGCACACACTCGTCTTCGCCAAATCGCAATCGCCGAGTTACAGCCTTTGGTTTTGGGCCGGGCCAACGGCCTCCGTGGGCGGGCGACGGCCGCCGCGAAAAGAATCTGGGGGGGCTATTTAGGGTTTGGTAGGAAGAGATGGAGAGAGAGATATTTGTTTTGGGTGACCGGTGAAATAAAATGAGAGAGTGGTAGATAAAGGGGGCATTGTGGGTATTCTATGTGAGCTTTTGGACATAGGAGTATTTTTAAAAGTGTTTTAGTACTATTATGGCCCTTTTTGGACCTTTTAAGTCTTTATTTCTAGTTCTTTTATAGTTCTTGATAGGTTATATATGGTGTTTGTTGTAAGAGGTTATTAGTGATTATTACATGTATTTAGTATAAATGCTCATGAAAGAAAGAAGAAAGATGAATTATTGGGAAATCTATTTATGGATCTGGTTTGTTTCCACCCGTTTAACCTCAATAATTTGATGCGTGTTATTTACTGAAATTTGTGGCTGGGTATTTGTCTTTTGATTAACACCACTACCAATAAAAATAAAGTAACAAAAGTCTGGGTAAACACCTCAAGAATTGAGGTGCCACCCAAACTAGTATACGGTTAAGGAGTGGTTCGAAACCACTAGCTAACTTGTTTTTATCTTGTTTAATTTGGTCTCTCTACTTTTACTTCCAAAAAAAAGAACAATTGTTTATGAATTTTTTTAAATGGCTACAAAACTTTTTTACAAAAATAATTTAGTTCGTAAAATGTGAGAATTCTCTACGACTTACCTACCAATTCTTAAAATTATCTATAAAAAAGTTACATGCATAAATAATTTCATAAGCAAACAAATTATCTTCGAGCAAACTGTTTACACATTTGTAATTTTTATAGGCAATTATATTTGTAATTTAAAAAAATGCTTACAAACAAGTTTATCTACGAATTACATTTTCACAAGCAAATTTATTTATGAATCAAAATGTAATATGATTGGAATATATTATAGATAAGTCGTAGACAATAAAATTATTTAAGAAAATAATTATTTTTATTAAAAAATTTATAAGTATATTGAAAAACTTGGTAGACAAGTATTATTTTCTTATACTCTTGGGCTATGAAGGTAAATTTAATAGTGTGAGTTTATGAAATTCTGTTTCTTTGTCCAAAAACTTTTATTGATTTTTTTTTTCTTTTTAAAAGATCTGCAATTCGTCATTTCCACTTTTTCTATTTTCTTCATCGTAACTATTTTTTGAATAGTCAAGCGTGGATAGCTTAAGTGATTAGAGCCAGAGGCGAAATCAGAATTGTTTAGTGAGGAGGACAGGAAAATAAAAAATATTAAATTTTTTGTATTAAAATATTTTAAAATATGTTTATTGAATGAACTTTTTTTTACTTAACTGAAAATGTTTACTTTTAATAATTTATGTGGCCACACGTCAAAGCCACTCTTATTTTATTGATTTTCATAATTAAAAATGAAATAAATCGTCTATGGATGAGAGGAACGTCACCAACAATGAAAAAATTATTTGAATTTTAAAAAAAATGTAAAAGAAAGTTATAACAGGTGAAAGTCTTATAAAGAAAATTAAGACTAAATTAAAATTGTTTAAACCGAAAAAATAAGATAAATAAAAAATAGATATAAGAAGAATTAATGACTCTCTACTACAAAATTTTTAACAAAAAGACTCTAAGGTATAAAGTATCTTTAAAGTGACTCTAAGATACAATTTGTACTAAAAATACTCCTTATCTCATTTTTGTATGTATTCATAATGGAGTATATAATATGTAACTCATTATGTACCAAAAAATACCTCTTATCTCATTTTTGTATGTATGAACTCATTATATGATATATACTGAATATATATATATATATATATATTATCTATATAATTTCTTACATAATGGAGTATGTAATATGTAACAGTTCAATTTAGTGAAGCACAGCCCAATATACCGGCCCATATCAGACTAGGGTTAGGGGGCCATGTGCCCATGTCATATTCTATTCTCACGTCTATTATCAGTATTTGATATAATTGAAGGGTGGTGCTAAATGGTAGGAATCACCTCAGGGTGAAAAGGGTAAAATGATATAACTACTTTTAATGAAATCGTGATAATTTCAATTTTGACGAATCATTTATACTCTAAACACTAAATAATGAACCCTAAATCATAACATATTCGGGTCGAGTGAACCATGAATCAGTAGGTCGGGTATAAAATATTTCACTAAGGGTACTAAGGTAAATTTACGCACCCATCATTTAGCATTACTGATAATTAAATACGTATTATATATACAGTAGTTGGTAGTAAAAAGTTGGGAGGGGGTCAGGGCCCCCTCCACAGTCAACGTAGGTCCGCCCCTGGTTAGAGCTTCACCACCTGAGATCCGAGGTCTTGAGTTCGAGACACGAAAAGGAAAATTTTATTTCCTCTTGTGGTGGTTCTTTTTGTGGTGGGGTGGTATTCTCCTTCTTGTGATGGTTGCGGTTCCGAATAGCGGTTTTGAGTGGTCCCCGAATTGCGATTTTGGATGGTCCCCCTCTTGTGGTGGTTGCAATTCTAGTCTACAGCGAGACGAAACGATGATGTCACATGCTCGATGGTAGAAGAAACTATTATAATTGTTAATTGATTATATTATGGAACTATTGTAATTGATTACCTTTAAAAAAAATTATTTTTTCAATTAAATGAATGATGTTTGATTTATTATTATGTCTCTAGTCAAGAAACTTGGTTATCATGAATTTCTTTTCGGCTGCCTAACCTAGAATATTCATCACTTCTAAAATTGGTCAAATGTTAACAGAAACAGCTTTGAATAATTGTTACATTCCATTGCAAATGGGATAACATTCTTTCTTTTGATTGATTTGCACTAAAATTATCGTAAATTATGTTGGGATGTGTATTTGGCATTGTATAAAGAATATAAAAACCATAATTATAATTTCTTGATTATATGCCTTGAGAAATAAATTCATTAATTGAGCTTATACTGGAATCAAGAAGGTCCCTAACTTTTGAAATTATATAAGGTTCTTATTAATACTAGAGATATTTAAATTAATTATTTTTTAAAGAGTCCCATAAAAATTATTAGGAATTTTCCAATTTCTAATATTCTTTAATATGCCAGCATAGGATTTCTACAGCATCACCAATTCATCATGTTTGAGGGTCTACCGAATTACAAATCTAGCATATATAGATTGACATTTTCTCCTTCGAGAGAGCTCAAGTTACATGACTCATTGTGTTTTCTCTTTAAATAATATTGATTAGACGATCATCTGAGCGGAATAAGATTACCTATTTCATAATTTGTGTTCCACTTTGTATTACATAATATGAATGGATGACACATGAAATAATAAAAAATATTCAACGAACCACCATACCTTGGGTTCATGTGTTAAAAATTCAAAAAGATGAAATACCAATGAAATACGAAAAGTGGAACAGGTGAATCAAACCACATCAGAGCTCATAAATTTTATGTATGAAACCGTTTCATAACCACAATATTAACTCGGTAGATGAAAATGGTCAAATATATAATTTGTAATCAATTTAAATTGGACTTCATCTCATAAATAAAGTGAAAAACATTTTTTTTCGAAATTGTGTAGACTTTAGAACTATGTCATGAAGTTTATTGTTGCATTTTGTTATAAACTTTGAGCATGCACAAGAAAACCCTTAGCAACCCTAAAAATAGACTGTTTTGTCATGAAAATCAATTTTACTATGCAACTAACTTATTTTTTATGTGCATGCATTTTCACACTGTATAAGTTATTTTATTAAAATATATTAATTTAATAGTATTAATTATTTCACTAGAAAAATATTAATTATTTTACTATAAAATTATAGTTGAGAATTAGTTGCACACTAAATTTGTTTAACATGAGGTCGATCCACGAATTATTAGTAATAGTTTAATGACTAGGTCTTGTATACATTCAGGTGCACCGTGCACTCATAGTGTATTTTAGAAACATGCATCTTATTATACTGAAAGATGCAACTTGTTTATACTGAACCGTAAAGTTGTCAATATGAAAAAATAGTTGCATGTTTCAGTGTAAACAAGTTGCATCTTTCAATATAATAAGTTGCATGTTTCTAAAATGCACTATGAGTTCACAGTGCACCTGGAAGGGCATGAGACCCCTCTACTCTAATTCGTTTTATATTGGATCCTTAGTCTTAGATTTTACAAAATTTAATGACAAAAACTTGTGTGAACCCGAGTTCAACGTGAACTCGATTCATTTAGTATCACTGTTATGTACAAAAACTATTATTGTTATGTACAAAAAAAATCACTGTTTCAAAAATGCTTATGTTTTTAAAGAATGGAAGTTTTTGTGCATAACTGATAAACTCCATGAACTTTCATTGTAAAGAATTGTAAACTCAATGTAATTGATGAATCGAAAAGTGAAGTTACAGAAAGAGGAATTAAGGTATAAAAGGGAAGAGGAAACTAACTTTCAACTAACTAACTAAATATAAGTCAGTCAAATAGGTATTTGACTGACTTACTAATAAGAACACTCATTTGTGACTTTTCTTCTAGACAACTGATACGGTACCTTAATACTACTAATACCTTTGTCCAATACAACTAATACAGAAGACAGAATATCAAATAAAAATACTTTTATTTGATCTTGTTACCCCCCCTCAAAATGAGAATGTATATCAACCATTCCCATTTTGGTCTTGAAGCCTTGAAAAGGTGTTGGTGACAATGGTTTTGTCATTATATCTGCCAGATTAGCAGTGTTTGGCACTTGAATGATCTTTAAGATTCATTCTTTGATCTTTTCTCTTGTGTAATGAAAATCTATCTGGATGTGTTTGGTTTTCTCATGTAGAACTGGATTGTGAGCTATGGAATAAGCAGCCTTGCTGTCTGTATATAGGAGAGCTGGCTTTGTAAAAGGAACTTGTAAATCTTGAAGAATGTAGGTGATCCATTGAAGTTCTGCAGCTGTGTAGCCCAGGAGATCGGAGAATTCCCCAAGTAGATTGCATAGCCTGTGATACTCCTTCTGGTTTGTGGACACCTAGCCCAATCTGAATCACAAAAAGCTTGTAACTTGAAAGAAGTGTTAGTAGGATAAAAAATACCGAAGCCTGGAGTGGCTTTTATGTATCTGAGTAATCTGTGAGCAGCAGCTAGGTGGCTTTCCAATGGATTACTCATGTATTGGGTCAATGTTTGAATGGAGTAAGCAAGATCAGGTCTTGTTATGGTTAAATACAACATTTTTCCAACAAGACTTCTATAAGAAGCAGAATCTTGCAAAGGTTTGCTGTCATGTTGAGCAAACATTTGTTTCTCATCCATAGGTGTGGTACATGGTCTGCTGTTCAAATACCCTACTGAGTTTAGCAAATCAAGGGCATATTTTCTTTGACAAAGATGCAAACCATGTTTATTTCTTGTCACTTCAATTCCAAGAATATACTTTAAAACACCTAGATCTTTTATAGTAAATTGTTTATGTAGATGATCTTTAACAAATTGGATTTCAGCAATTGAATTCCCAGTGTTTATCATATCATCTACATAACACAATATAACAGTGAAAGAAATACCATTCTTCTTAGTAAAAAGAGAAGAATCAGCTTTGGATTGCACAAAACCTATAGTATCAAGTGACTGAGACAACTTTGTAAACCATTGTCTTGATGTTTGTTTTAGGCCATAGATGTTTTTGTTAAGTTTACAAACTCTCTTGTCATTAATATCACAATAACCAGGTGGAGGCAACATATATACTTCTTCAATAAGATCACCATGCAAAAAGGCATTGTTCACATCACACTGATGAATTAACCAAATATTTACAACAGCAATGCTCAACAAAATTCTAACAGAAGTAATCTTTGCAACTGGGGAAAAAGTGTCAAAATAATCCACCCCTTCTTGCTGAGTATAACCCTTTGCCACTAGCCTGGCCTTATACCTTTCTATGGTTCCATCAGATTTATGTTTAATCTTATATACCCACTTACAACCTATACAGTGTTTCCCAGCAGGTAAATCAACTAATGACCATGTCTTGGTTCTTTCTAAAGCCTCAATTTCTGACTTCATAGCATTAATCCAATCTAAATTGTATTTAGCATGTTTATAAGACTTAGGCTCAATGTCACTAGAAATTGCAGCAGTAAAACATGCATGATTATCAGATAGTTTAGAGATTGATAACTGATCGGAAATTGGATATCTCGCATGCTTATGAATATCAGAATCATGAGAAACATAAAATGATGAATTCACAGAATGAGACAAAGAAGGAGGTAAGCATGTTCTGTAAACATCTAAATAAGCAGGAGTATGCCTTGTTCTAGAAGACCTTCTCAAATATGTATCATTATGTACTATAACATCATTTTCAGTAGACACATATAATGATAGATCAGAAATACCTGATGTATGTTGATTATTCTGACATGAGTCTGTAACATACTCACTGAATTCATCCTGTAACGCTTGATGAACCAAGCCATTAGGAATTGAAGAATTTTGATCACTAACACCAGTTGGATCACCATCAATAAAAACTTCCTCAGAATATTTTGGAAAATGACAAGAAACATGATCAGCATGAAATAATTTATTAATAGCATCAGGAGTAGAAGTGTTATCTTTTGAAAAAGGAAACACTGTTTCATGAAATCTAACATCCCTTGAAACAAAGAATCTTTTGTTATCTAAATCATACAACTTATAACCTTTTGTTCCAAAGGGATAACCAACTAATACACACTTTACTGCACTAGGTTCAAATTTTTGTCTATGAGCAGTTATAGTGCTAGCGAAACACAAACAACCAAATACTCTTAAATGAGAATAATCTGGTTCCTTATTATAGAGTTTCTGAAAAGGTGTCATATTATCCAAAACAGAAGATGGAGTTCTCTTTATTATATGAGCAGCCGTTTGAATACAATCAGTCCAGAATTTCAAAGGCAGTGATGATTGAAAAAGCAAAGCTCTAGACACTTGTAATAAGTGCTGATGTTTCCTTTCAACTATAGCATTTTGTTGTGGAGTTTCTACACAAGATGTTTGATGAATTATTCCAGTTTTGTGATAAAAATATGATAATATGAACTCAGTGCCATTATCACTTCTTAAACATCTTATTTTTGCAGAAAACTGAGTCAAAACCATATTGTAGAAATTTTCAATAGACACTCTGACATCAGACTTATGTTTTAACAAATATATTCAAGTACATCTTGAATAGTCATCAACAATTGTCAAAAAATACTTGTAACCATTATGAGATTCAATAGAAAATGGACCCCACACTTCACAATGTATTAATTGAAAAACAGAAGAACTAACAGAAGTACTCAAAGGAAAAGAAAGTCTTTTCTGTTTTGCCATAGGACAAACACTGCAAATCTTATTCGTATCATCATGCTTTACAACAATGTTCTTCATCAGAGCTAGATTTTTAGCAGAAATATGGCTTAGCCTAGCATGCCATGTATCAAAACTAACCTCAGAAGTACTAGCTCTTACATTGCAAGCATGTATCTCAGAATTCATCAGATAAAGACCCCCCCTTCAAATCAACAAAACCAATCACCCTCTTGGTGTTGTTTTCATGTAATTCACAATGAGAAATACTAAAAACAACATTCACATTTGAGTACCTAGTTAAGTGAGAAATGGATAACAAATTGAATGAAAAATCAGGAACATATAAAACATTATACAATGTTATATACTCATTCAATTTTATGTTACCAATAAAAGTTGCCACTACAAGATGGTTATTAGGCAAGTTTATTTTTATATCAGAAGGAGTAGGAGGACTTGTAAATAAGGATAAATTTCAACACATATGATCAGTTGCTCCTGTATCTAATATCCATGTATTATTCACAGCATTAACATTACATGTGAAGTGTGAAATACCTGATTCATCTTGCTGGATGGTAGCCCAGCAACACTAGCAGTGGCATTTTGATCACCAATGCCAGGGATATAGGGCTCTAGAGCCTTCTGACCCTTATCATATGGAGCAAAGGCTCCTGCAACAGAATGTGCAGGCTGCACAAAAGCTCCTGCTACAGAGTGAGAGTCTGAGACTTTCTGCATCTTAGAAAATGTCAAGAACTGCTCAAAAAGTTCTTGATTGAAGAGTGGATTAGTAGCTACCACTTCTTCTTTGTGTTGAAATTCAAGATTACCACAATCAGCCACAATGTTGTGAGCAGAAGGATCCACCCTTTGCTTCTTATTTCCTTTCCAGCCTGGTGGAAAACCAATAATCTGGTAACATCTGTCCACAGAATGACCAGGGAGTTCACAGTGAGAACATTAAATGGGCCTCTTTCTATCTCTGAAATTCTTAGCTCCTTGTCTAGCCATCATAGCAATCGAATCATGCTGAACAGGATGAGTCAGAGTTCTTTGGCTTTCTTCTTGTAACAGCAAAGAATATATTTTACCCAAAGAAGGCAAAGGAGATTGCAACAATATCTGGCTTCTAATAGCCGCATATGAATCATCCAAACCAATCATGAATTTCATAACCACATCCCTCTCTTGGGTCTGTGCAACAGACTGAGGAAGATTACAGGAACAAGAAGCACCACATGTGCATTTTAAAATCGGCCTAAAGCTTACATATTCATCCCAAAGGCTCTTGAACTGATTATAATACACTACCAACGAATTAGAACCTTTTGAAATATAGGCCAAAGACTTTTCCAAGAAATACACACGCGTACCGTCTGACTTAGCATATCTAGCATGTAACTCATTCCAAGTGTCACGCGCAGATGTGAAAAACTCCAGAGTCCGTTTGATATCTGGACTTATTGAATTAAGAATCCAATTTAGAACCAGGTCATTTACACGAACCCAGGCTCTATGTATCGCATCATCGTCGTCAGGTGACGGAGGAACCAAAGAACCATCCACCAGTGGGATCTTGTTCTTTACGCTCAAAGCCCGCTTGATAGAATGACTCCAAGAGACAAAATTCGAGCCATTCAACAGCTCAAGAACAATAGACACCGCAGGATTATCCTGCGGATGTAGTGTCAACGGCGAAAAAGGATTGAGCGCCGGATTCAAAGAAGAAGGATCAGTAACCGTTGTCATTTCTTCAAGAAATTAGGGCAAAACCAGACCGAATACAAGAAATTGGGTAAAACAAATCGACGAAAACACTATTTCAATCGAAAACCCCAACAAATCAATCGATTCACGATTGAGAAAACAAACGATTCTAATCGATTTACAACAAAATCGATTAAACCCAGAACAAAAACAAAAAACGAGAACACAACGGAAATGAATCTATAAACCTAGCATAACTGAATCACTGGAGAATCGTAAACTGATACCATGATAAACTCCATGAACTTTCATTGTAAAGAATTGTAAACTCAATGTAATTGATGAATCGAAAAGTGAAGTTATAGAATGAGGAATTAGGGTATAAAAGGGAAGAGGAAACTAACTTTCAACTAACTAACTAACTAACTATAAGTCAGTCAATTGACTGACTTACTAATAAGAACACTCATTTGTGATTTTTCTTCTAGACAACTGATATGGTATCTTATTACTACTAATACCTTTGTTCAATACAACTAATACAGAAGACAGAATATCAAATAAAAATACTTTTATTTGATCTTGTTAATAACAGTGATAGTTTTTACTCATAAGAGTGATAGGGTTAATGCATAGACCTGGTTCACGGGAGTGTTACTCAAATTTAATAATCTTGAATTGATTTACAAAATCTTATCGACCTTAATATAATTCCCTACATAGGTAACCACTTGATGCTATATATATGGGTTTTGTCGGCTTGATAACCAATCACTAGTCGATCCCTATGAATTAATCATACATTACAAACTTTATATTAATTCAAACTAAAAACACCACCTTTTAACTAAAGCTAAAACGTGCTTATCAGGATTCCCAATTCCCCAATTCACATGCCAAATCAAATCTATTAAATTGATGACCCCTTCCAAAGTCAATGAGGCCATTAAATTATATCCATATACATTTGATCAGAAATAATTACTTTAAGTTGGGCTTTTCTAGTGTCAGAAATAATTTCGTCATTCCTGACGTTAATATTTCTCTAATTATCATTGGATTATTGATCCAACGAATGAGATTCATTTTATATGATTGCAGTTCGCATTAGTGCGTTTGCGCTTCGCTATACGCAATCACGCTGCTAAAAAATTAAAATAATAATTAAAAAATATATAAACTAACCAAAATACTCTTAAGGATGAAAAATGACATTGGGAAGGATGAATTTTTTTTTTTTTTTCCAAAGCATGCTTAAGCTGTCCAGAAATTCATCCTTGTCGGTTGCTCTTTCGAGAATGAAGTTGTATGCAGACTTCACAATTCACACTGTACAGTCGATTGGGATGATAAAAAATTAATCTAGATTTTTAAATTTTTCTTGAAAGAAGAAATAAATTAGGATTCTTTCATTTTATTTTGGGAAAAAACATGAAAAAAGAGAAAATAGTTAGATATTTGATGATTCGGGAAGAATGGCCAATTTTTGAATAATTATAAACAAGTTTAATTATTGTTCATTAACTTAAGTTAATATAAATAGGATAGAATGTTAAATGCAAGATTTATATTTTTTTATAAAAAAAATATTATAGGATATTTTAGTAATTTTATATTTATTTTTTAGAAAATTGATTATTCTACTCCATGGCGAAACTATATCGCGCAAGCCGAAGTTAAATTACGTGTCAATTTTTTATTGGTGCTCTAACATCAGGAAGGGCGAAGTCATTTCTGGCCGTAGAAAACCCCAAGATACAATACTAATACAACTATTACTTTAAGATACAATTTTTTTTTTTAGAATTTTTTCAATTCAGGACTTGAAAGATGGTAAATCTATCAATTTAAGTTCTAAAAGATTTTTCGTATCGGTTCAAGGCCTGGAAGGTAGAAAACTATTAATCTAGGACCTGAAAGATAGAAACTATCAATTCAAGGCTTACACATTTTAAGACAATGTTTGTCACTAAACCCTAAACTTTCCTAAACCCTAAACTTTGTACCCTAAACCTTGAACCATGAACTCTAAACCCTGAATGCTGAACCATAAACCCTAAAAATAGAAAAATAAGGACATGAAATTAGGACATGAAATATAAGTGTCAAACATGGCATTAAAATATGTGTGAGCCTCAAATTGATAGTTTCTATCTTTCAGGGCCTAGATTGATAGTTTTCCAACTTTCAGGCCTTGAATTGATAGGAAAAATATTTTCGACCTTAAATTGATAGATTTACCATCTTTCAGGTACTGAATTTATATTATTCCTTTTTGTTTAGAGTGAGTCTCATATGCATTCAGGTGCACGGTGCACTCATAGTGCATTTTAGAACCGTGCAACTTGTTATAGTGAAAGATGCAACTTGTTTACACTGAATCGTGTAACTATTATTATAAAAAATAGTTGCACGTTTTAGTATAAACAAGTTGCATATTTTAGTATAACAAGTTGCATGGTTCTAAAATGCAGTACGGTGCACCTGAATGCATATAAAGCTTAGCCTATTTTTTGTATTATTATACGCTACAATTTATACTAAAATTATCCTTAATATTTTTTTCATTTATTTTATTCATTACTACATAGAAACGCATCTCTCTCTCCCCCTGCAGAATTATGATGTTTATGCAAATTTATTAGGTATATACAGTTTATTATGAGGTGAGAGAAAAAGTACTTCAAGAAGTACAATTAAGATCAGTAAAGAATACTCTATAGATTATATTTTAGAGCAAATTTCCCTATTGAGTAGTACTATATAAGCCCGTTTGATTAGTGGTATGAGATTTGGATGAATATAAAATTATGTGATATATTTTATTTACTCATGTGATATATTTGATCATTTTAAAGTGTTTGTTATGATATATTTAAATCATAATTTATTTAAATCAATTGGAATTATGCTTGGTATTATGATCACGTAAAAATGGGAAAAGGAAGCACGAGCTTACGGGCTAAAAAAATAAAAAAAATTATCAATTATATTAAACACTTAAAAAGATAGAATATGATTTATTTTTCCTTTCTTTTCCGGTAACAAACAGGCTCTATAAGCAGAACTCTTTAAAATACAAGTTGATCAGCATATATACTCGGAATGTATATGTACGTATTCATTAATCCTCTTTTAGATTGGAAGAAAAAATATAAAGTGCATCTTAAACAAATTGTGTCCTTTTTAGTTTTTGTTGTATAATTTGTGCGAGTAGTGGGAGGCGGCTAGGGTGTGCATAATTTAATAATCACAAAATATAAGGAGTGTGTGTATGCGTGGTTCTTTTCATATATCTTTGGTCACAGCCATGGGTCCCATCAAATCAAAATCTCATGCTTATCCATTTTTTTCTTTTCTTATATTTTCCTACCATTTATTATTGTTATTTGAGCCCAATTGTTTTGGATTGTAACTCCGCAGCCGCCGGGGTTCTAACACACTCAATTGGTATGATTTGGATGGGGGAAGATCAAATATTAAAGAAAATAAAATCGAAACTGAATCTCTCCAACCCAAAACAAGAGGACATAAAATTACAGTGTCATGTAATTTTGCTTGTGTCTATAAATAGTACGGTAAACTATTATTTTACTTTTTATCTATATATATTATGATATTTTCCATCTAAAATTTTGAATTTTAGCCCAAATATTATCGAAATATAGTTGGAATCTATTATGAAATAGATAATAATGCGAAAAAAATATTGAAATCAAGAGGAAGAGAGTTGTATAGGTCTTGACCCTCACCTCACTATAAATGACTCGAAATTAGTCACGAGAATAGATGAAATTCACAATTTTACAGTCGCGAATCTTGAGAGTTCGAACAGGTATAATCGAAACATGAAATTAATTGAGGGTGTTGCTTTCTGGATGAGAAATGATTGAAATGATAATGATAACGACGGTCAATGTGACCAGAATAAAAAATTGTGACAATTTTCAACCAAATTTTAATTTTTTAGCGAAAATCATCAAAATTGATAAAATAAACATTTATGATTTTATCTCAAACAAATAGTATGCCCGAGAATAAACATTTTTTATTTGATCTTAAATGTATTTTAAATTATATTATTTATTATACTATAAAATAATATTAATTTCTTTGTATTCATGTATGCTTTCATTAAAAATAAATCGTTCAAAATAGTGTATAAGAGTGTAACTCATAATTATTAGGTTCAAATATAATTTTTTATTTACAATAAAAAGAATTGTAGGCTCGGGTCTAATAACATTTTTAATAAACGAGTCTAGCCTGAAAACCAATTTAAGCTCATCCCACCTTAAATTTTAAATTAAACTGAGTCTGGCTTGTGATTTTAGGATTTGTTCATTTCTTTTTACGTTTTGATGGTATCATGAGTTTTTTGATTGTTGAGTTATTTTATTTAAATATATATTATTTATAATTGCATTAATTAAATATTTTTTGAATATAAAAATTATTTGTTGAATATAATATATTTACATTGGATAATATAAATATATATTTCACTTAAACAAATCGATCAATTTAAAGAACCGCTTATTAAATAGAGTGATAGACGCCATCAGTCTAAGTACCAAATTGAAAAACTAATTATTTTAAGGTATAATATTATTTTATTTTTATATTTATAAATAATTAAATTTGCACACTATGTAATCAAAACATACTTTAGCCTAATTTATATACTTAAAATGTAATTTATTCTTATGGAGTCGAGAAGTTTGGGCCATAAACTTGTATTGGGTAACCTAACATGTTTTAATCATATATCAAGATTTTGTGTATGTTAGGGTGCTGGGTACTGCACAATATCTCTTTTTACACCAAATACCTATGTGGGAATTATCACATTTTTTACACTGCTATTTTTTTTATTCTAATCGAACCAATAATATCAAGATATTAGATCGAATTTAGGATGAAATTAAAAACGTGTTGATTAACTAATGATGTAATGGCGTAGTGGAAAAGTCATGAAACTGATCAGGACAAGACACTCTGATCAACGATGGAGGACCAACATTCACCCTACTAGTTCAAACTCACATCGCTTTCTAATTTCTGAATTACATGGACTTGGACATTTTCCATTCCATTCAACTATGATTAATACATCCTTTATTTTCAAATATGAATGGCCAAAGGCGCCACTTACCACCATAAAATATTCTGCGATGCGAACGCAAAGTATATATCAACAAGTTTCACATTAAGAAGAATTCATGAAATTAGTTAAGAAGTATACTTGTATTATTAAAGAGTTTTAGCGGTGATAATTGAAGGTATGATTTATTATTATCAGGGACGGATCTAGGATTTAACGTTTGGGTGGACTGAATTTTTTTCAAGTTTCGTCACATAAAAATTTTATATTTACATATAACATTTTTTTTTAATATTATTAATTTAAGTGGTGTCATATGGGACTTCAAAACATAAAACTCATCAATAATTAAGTCCAAATTTATCTACATTTTTAACAAAATATATTTCAAAAGATTGGTGTTCATTTATAAAATATGTTGCTTTTCTATTAATAAATGATATTTAGTTAAAACAAAATTATACAACTTATACTCAACATTTTTTTAATCATTTTAAGAAATTTTTATCAGTTTAAAAAATATCTCATTTAACTCATGTTAGTATATTATTACATTTATAATTTCTCTTTATCTAAAATTAAAGTGGCAAAAAATTTATTATTATCATAATATATAATAAATAAAAAATAAATTATTAATACATATTCTTCAAAAGAAAAAGACAAAAATTGAGAGAACAGTGTAGATATTTGATATTAAACAAGTTAAATAAATAAAAATTCTAAACGAAAAAAATAGAATCATATTCAGATGATTAAACTCTAAATATTTGGATGTGAGAGCCTCGAGAAAAAGTATATTTGTTGAAGGATTATACAAGCTTAATTTCAATGTCCATCAAAATCCTAACTTATAATACCTAGTTCCCTACACTTTCTTATATTTTTTTTCATACGTTTTCTTTTCCCAATAATACACACTTTATTTTTCACAATATAATAATTTCATCATCTTTTACTTTTTCGCTATTTTTTTCTCAATACTACCATACTACATTTTTCAACCAAACAAACACAAAAGTCAAACCTATTTTTTTACTATTAATGAATTTTTCAATTAGGATTTTCTCAATCTCTCCGTAGCCTGAAACAAATATTCTAAGACATAATATAAGTCAAAAACTACAAGACATAAAACGGAATACAAATTAACATCAATTAATATTCACTTCTTCCAAAATGTTCATGTACAAATTATATTTCGTCTCATGGAAGTATTTCCGGTGATGTAAATATGGATAAGTAATGCTTAACAACTTTTTACCACACATCAAATTTCACCTCATTCCCTCAATGTGGTGTCTTACTTCACCTTTACCACTTACATTGATGAGAATAGTAGCTCTCGAGTTGGATATATTGAATCAATGGCCGAAATTTTGTCGTGATGTTATTAGAACAAACATGACACATGTGTGTCACTTGAGTTGGAAAACGCTACACAATAATTTCACTAACAACCAACTTGTACTGGACTCTAATGCTCCAACATCAATCCACCTAATTAATTACTCTCACATTACTGCATTTGATCACATTTCCAATTCATCATTTCTACTAATATTCACCCGGTTTATTTTCCAGGCTTCCATCACCATCACTCGATATTAATATAGCACACTTGCCATATTTTACTGACAATATTTACTTGATTTCCACACTTTTGTAAAATTTCGTGGTAAATTTATAGAACTATATCTATAAAATTATATTGAAATGTCGGCAACAACCCACGTCTTATATGCATTGAAAAAAAAAATTGTTCTTCATATGAAATGCGGCAAATGCAACATGTACATTGACTAATCTATGACAATGGTCATTAATTTTTCCCGTGGGTAATACTAGCATTCAATTTCAAATCACTCCATCAAATTTATTTTCATTTTTCTTATTTGTTTTTCCACCAAATTTATTTTCATATATTTTATGAAAATATATATTTTGTCTTTATCCTCCAACTACACTCACAAACAACAACTTTATCTATAACTAGACCTCACAATACACTATAATATTTTTATTTTATCAATTTTAAAAAAAAATTATGTGATAAAAAAGTTGAGCATAAACATTATGGAAAGAGGGAATATTCAATATGACTTGTAACAAAGAATCCAAATCAATAATAATTATGCGATCGCCATAAATACTTAAGATAGTTGTGATTTTGGTTGCATCAAGAATTAAATTAACAATATAACAAACCAAACATGACACATCATATAACTTCAAACTCCTTCCTTTTTTGCTTCCATTCAAATTGATTTTGTATTACATATAAATTTTAGTTACAACAAATAATAACATTAAACTTCCGCAATCACCAACAATATATTATACTTAATAAAATATAAAAATATAAAAGTCCTCTCACAAAATCGCCGTAATATAATAATCGGCTGCTAATTACACACTCGCATCAATATTGACAAGTCCACGCCCATTCCCGCCAACTTGCCACGTCACCCCTCCCTCCACGCCCGACCGGCATACGTCATCTGAGGTCATTGATGAAGTCATTAAAGTCAAACTCGCCGAATTCCTCGCCGAGCAATTTCCCCGACATACCCCCAACACAATCCGGCAAACTTAACGGTAACGACCACTCGAAATCGAACGCGAGATCGTCACCCAAACCGTCGAATGCCGTGAACTCCTCGTGACGGAGCACCGACGTGGGCGACAAAGCGGCGTCGTTTCCGGAACAGACGGCGTCACTCTCGGTGGTAGTTTCCGTCACCGTCATCGTTACCGGCGCCTCCTCCCGAAAGTTGATGACGGCGGCGGGGCCCTTCAATTTAACGGCGGCCCTGTCGTAGACGGTGGCGGCTTCCTCGGGTGTGTCGTATGTCCCCAGCCAGACCCGTTTTCCCTGGGCCGGGTCACGGATCTCGGCTGCCCATCTCCCCCACGGCCGCTGACGCACGCCCCTGAACTTTTCCCGGCGGGTGACGTCACTCGCCGGCGGCTTCCATTTTCTCTTCCTATTGAGTTGGGGCGAGGAGTTTTTGAAGGTGATCTGGTGCACGTGCCTTCGGACTCTGCGCACGTGGGGACCCGATTCGTCGTCGGAGGAGTCGGTGGCGTCGGCGTCGGTATGTACTATTCTGACTACTCTCCGGGAGGCGGCGGCGGCGGCGGATCTGCGGTGGGTGATGAGCTTATCGATTGTGACGACGTGTTCGGTGGTTTTGAGAAAGGGTTGTAGTTCATCCATGGTTCAATATCAGTAGTAAGAATTAGTAATCAGATATAATGAATTTAAAATTAAATGATGAATTTGTTTGTAGAGAGAGAAAGAGGGGGGATCTTTGTGAGTGAGAGTGGAGGGTGGGAGATTTAAAAGGGTGGAGGGAGGGGGATACAGAGGAGTGTTCAAAGGGGGAACAGTGAGTGAGTGAGTGAGAAGAAGAATTAAAGAGGGGAGACTTGTTTGGTCGTCTACGTTTGTACACGTATTTGTATAGTGTATTATTTGTAGAGCGTATGGGGGGGGGGGCAAAATGTGGGTGTGCTCACTGGTTTCGAGAAAGGGATGGGGATGGGTGTGGGGGCAGTTGTTACAACTTTCTCTTTTCGGCGGGAAACAATCATCTCTTTTCCCATCTATACCATTTAACGCTCTTGATCAATCCCTCCACATGGATATCTCCCGCCCATTTATCAACAAGTCATGAGTTTTAGTGCAAAACGTTGCAAGTTTTTTTAAAATACACTATGCAGTGCTCGGTGCATTCAAGGCCTGGCCACGCAAAAACAACCACTAATTGAAAAATAAATTATTGTTTAAACAAAAATAGTGTTACTCTTAATTTTTTTGTGAGAAAGAGACGAGAACCTCCCCCTACTCGTGTTGTTGGTTTCTCAGTCGGGTGAGATATAAATCGAGGGATGTGCCAAGCATAAGACATTTGTGAGAGAGAACTAACATAATTCAATCCTCATTATAAAACTCTATAATATTACAATGAAAATTTTCTAAAACACAATAATTGTGTAACTGTTCGGTAGTATGTGATTTTTTATTTTTTTTTGACGAAAGTCCTTCAAACATTTTAATATTGCACAATATGTTTTTAATTTTTTCACTCTAAAGTTAACTTTACCTCCTTTAATTTGCATCATATATCATTACCTATCGTTCAATGCTCATCAAAAAATAATTTTATCATTTTCAATAAATAACTTCAGAATAATTTCAGGGAGATACAAAATCCCTCATTAAATATCAACTAGATATACTCAAAACCCTTATTTCATCTTGATACAAAATGAATGATAAAAAACTCATTTTGCCCTTTCTACCAATTTTACTCATTCAACTAAAAAACTCACGTTGCCTCAATTAAAAAAATAAATCTGGCATTTGAAAACTTCCTCTCTCTCTCTCTAAGACCAGAGCTTCTCTCTCTAAAAATCCACATCTATAGCGCTGACGTCTGCACGACGGCGGATGGGGAAACCGGCGACTCCTCCACGCAGCAGGAGCCAATCACCGAAAGCTCAATCGATGTCTTTGTTCATTTCGGTACATCGATGAAGGAGATGTCGTCGCCGCTGCTCTGTGACGGAGAAACCGGCGTTTTATGCGGCGGATCTGTACAGATCCGCCGGTAGGGGGTGCGCGGAGGCGCGTTTTGCGGAGATGGTGGTGGTTTTTTGCAGTAGTGTGGTGTCGGCGGCGGTTTTGGGTGATGGAGGAGCCGCACGCCGGATGACTGGCTGCCATGGATGAACCGAAGGTGGAGCTCGAGAGGAGATTTGTCGCGGGGGTGTCGATATGTCAGAGTAAATTTGTGTAATTTTTTTTTGCGTTTGTGTAATTTTTTTTGCGTTTGTGCAAATATATTTTGAGTAAAGATACAAAGTTGTCTACTCCCAGCTTTCTAATGTTTAATGGATATATCCATTGCTTGGAGGAGGTGTTTTGAGAATTTTGTGGTGATGGTGTTTTGATGGTGGTGGTGATGGTGGTTGAGATAAATTTGGAGTTTGTTTTGCTCTGTGTTTGCATCAAAATATCAGTTTAATGAAAGCAGAAACCCAATTTGTCTTCATTCGTTATTTTTTCGGCTCTCCATTTCTAGTGGGTTTTTAACTTCATCTTCTCTTTTTTTCATTTTCGATTGATTTTATTTTTCTATTGTTTGGTAAAATATTGCACAGGTTAAAATTATTTTGGTTATAATGTGTATTTTGTGCAAACATTATTTTGGTTATAATGTGTATTTTGTGCAAATGTTTTTTTTTTTGCCCAGATTAAAATTATTTTGGGGTGTAATATATTTTTAGTATTGATATGATGATTTGCAATATTGTTGTCTTTCCCATTTTTTCTATAATTTAATGAACCATTTTTTCAATTTATAATTGTAACAGTTATTTACTTCCATCCGTTCTGAAATTAGTAAAATATTCAACGGGTTGTGCAAATATATTTACACTGAGGTTGAATTTATTTTGTGCTCGTACAAAAAATAAACAAGAAAGACAAATAAAAATTGCATGTAATATATTTTTACAATATCATATTTTGTAAAATGAAAAAAAATAATTTAAAATGGAGTAAAAGAATTCAAATTTTGCTAATGAAATTTGAATTTTAGTAAAATGTATTTTTAAAATGATTAAAATTTAAAGTTGTGCAAAAAAAAATGAACAGTAAAATTCGATCCCAAAATTGAATTATTGGAGGTGGGGGAAAGTAAAAGGTTGGGATTTTTTTTTTGAAGACTTTGCTTCGAGAATCAAGATATGTCACAACAAATCCTTTTTTTTTTTTTTACTTAAGGGTAGTATTGACTTTACACCCCTTAAATTGTAGTTAGTTGAAAGGTGGGTTTTGATTGTATCTAGATGATATAACTACTAGTAAATTGTACCTAAATGATACTCCATAAAATCTCATAATATCGAGATCTGTCACAGCAAATTCCATAAAAAAAAACTTTTGCTATCAAATTTAAAAAAGTTATATTTTTTTAATTTCGGGGTAATATTAACTTCACAAGCATTTTTGTGAAACTTATTCATAACATGAAATTAATACCACTATTTTTATAAATTAATACCTATAACATTTAGACAAAGTCTCATGTGCAACTGATGCACGAATCTAGGATCCGTGCACTCGCCCCAACCCTATCAATGTATTCGTAAAACATGTCTAATATATTTATTGAGTCATTCAGTTGCATGAATGCACGGTGCACTTGGGTGCACAAGAGACCTACTCTAACATTTAATACTATAATATAAGTTTATAAGTATAATGGTGAATGAATTTCATTCAATCTAAAAGTCTGAACTTATAGTGAGGTGTAAATTTAATTTTTTTAATTTAATTTTTCCTAACACCCCTCACTCATGGGCTTAATTATCTTACTCCATCATTGAGAGGAGTTGCTTTCAGCAGGAATCAAACACATGATGTGGGTGTGGGCCTAAATGCCTTGTTACCCTGAAAGAATTTTGTCTCATCTAAAAATTTAAATTTGTAGAGAGATGTGAAATTAATTTTTTAATCTATTTTTCTCTAACAAATGGTATGAGTTGACAAATATAGTAATATTAATTTATAAATTGAGTAATTATATTATGAACAAATATCATCTAATACTTATTATGTTAACTTTGGGTAGAAAATGTTATTTTTTCGTTGTATTGCATGAAATATATCGAGCAAAACAGACACTCAGAATACTCAAGTCAATGTAAAGAATAGGAATTTAAACAACACTAGTATTACTTAGTTTATTTAAGGAATCTGATGTTATTTGAGTATTTTGTGCTTGATTAAACTCTGTCTCTCTCTTCTGTACAAGATCTTGAATTTATTGGCCACGCTATATCATTAATACACAGTATTTGTATGAAAATTTACAAGTTTTATTTTATCAATAAAAGTACAAAATCTTTATACCATCGTGGAAACCTGCCTCCATCCAATGGTGAGGAGTGAAAGAGGTTATTACGTGTCTCATGTCAAAAGGTGAAATTAAAGATCCAAGTAGATTTAAGAAGATACTACTATAAAGAAAGAAATATTGTACTTTTATATTTATATTGCCAAAAACGATATAAGAACATTACCCATGTAATCAAACTCAAGTAGTAGAAAATATAAAAATAAAAACCGTACATATTTGAGCACAAATGAATTACAAAATATTATATGAGATATATGCATAATGTTTGGAAAAATAAATAAACGAATTAACTGCACATCTCTACAAGTTCAGACTTTTAAATGAGACGAAATTTTTTCATGGTAACAGAGTCTTCAAGTTCACGTCCACGTTCTGGGTTCGATTCCCGCTTTCTCCCCAAGAGTGAGGTGAAGTGTTATGGAAATTAAATAAACAAATTAATTTCCCACCTTGATTCCCACTTTCTCCCCACGAATGAGGGGGAGTGTTAGGAAAATTAACTAAACGAATTAATTTCTCACCTTTTTATAAGTTCAAACTTTTAAAATGACAGAATTCTTTCACATTATAATTTAAAAAAAAATGAATATATAAAAACATATAAAAATATCACGGATCCTCCAAATATAATCGTTAAAAGCAATAATCTTCTCCAAATATTGCAAAGTATTTGTTGCGAGTCGTTTTTTAAAGAGAATATTATGTGGCTAATTTGATAACAACTCACAAACAAAACAAGTACGTGTACGATATACGGTAAATAACAGGAAATTGTTGACCCAGTTCATCATGAAATGACTACTCTAGGGGCATTCCAAGTCAGGGATGTCATATTGCGAGGTTTACATATACAGTACACAATACTTCTTGTGGGGAAAACTTCCACGAAAGATGATGGTTTGGGGAGTAGGTGTGAGTACTTGGGAATTTTACTGAACTCCTCAGGGAATTTTCTGAACTGAACATTTCTGAACCGAACCCCTTTCTTATTCTTTTTTCTTCTATTTATAGTACTTTGGCAAGCATGAGCTGGAGACTTCGTGTCTTGCAAGAACTCATGTGATGCTGCCACGTTTTTAACTTCGTATTCCTAGTTGACCTTTGATTCTTTTTATCGCCCATATCAACTTTTGCTCCACCGACTGCTCTGCTCGCCCCTTTGACCATATCAATTTTGTACTGGAGCACTGTCCTTAACGAGCATATAAGAATGACTATAATGCTTGTTAGATTCGGCAAGCATACTCGCTTGGTCGGCAAGTGGAGAGCATACCTGCTTGGTCGGCAAGTGGCGAGCATACTTGCTTGGTCGGCAAGCTGGCGAGCATACTTGTTTTGTCGGCAAGCTGGCGAGCACACTTGTTTTGTTGATAAATATTATCTAGGCGAACACTTCTCCATCTGACATGATTATTTTAATAATTTATTGATACACGTGTTCCTCTGACGTGTACGAATAAATCGAGGTGAAAATATCGAACACAACAGTATTATATGCATTATTCTCATCGTACATTATTATTATTATTATTATTATTTGTAAGGATCAATACTTTGTAAATAAAAAATCAATTCTTATAAATAATAGTAATAATAATGTAGACATAATACATTCTCTCTCACCAATCCTTTTATGTGAACTGTGTCAAACAATAATAGCATATATAGGGATATATAACTTTCCGTTTTAGAATGGTGGAAATACTTCCAAGAGTCTGCTCACAAATTTTCCATTTCATTCATTTGTTCTAGTGGAATATCATTTATTTTAAAATGTAAATAAAACAATTGCCAAATCAGCTGATTGTGACATGTAATTGCAGTCGATTATTCAAGTGGCAATTTGAACTCTTTTCATGTATTGCGTGCAGCTCATCTACTTTATCTTTATTTTATTATAGCTCGTTTCAGAAGACTTAAAATGTCTAATACTACCTCCGTCCCGTTCTTTAAGGCTTTTTGACTGTTCATAAGGATTTATGGGAATAGTGATTAGAAAGAGTTGTTTATTAGTATTTTATGTGATAAAGTGAAAAAGTGATGGGTAGTTGGGGGTAGAAAGAGTTGTTTATTAGTATTTTATGTGATAAAGTGATAAAGTAATGTGATAAAGTGATAAAGTGTATTTCCATTTTAGGAAAGAAACCTTAAAGATTGGGACAAAAAAAATGGAAATAAAACCTTAAAGATTGGGACGGAGGTAGTAACATTTTGTACACAAAAAAAAAAAACTTCTTATTAAATTTTATTTTCACAATATTCATATATTTATACAAAATGTCATTGCTTTGTGATTTGTCCATACATTCAATCAAACTATTTTATTTATTTTATGTATAAAAATTTATAAAATTACTCTCCAATACATTTTTCTTAATCATTGTGTCATAAAAGTGAGGCACAATTTTTTGACATGGAGGTAACATGTTTTATTTACATAAATTAATATTCAGTGTATACAAATGAAAAACAACAGATCAAGTAAGTAGATAAAACCTAATCCAAAATGAATTAATTATTTCTAATTTTCGAATTCTAAACCGAAATTGCCACGCCTGCACTCTTGGTCAATAAGTATAGTTAACGCTCTTTTTACTTTTTTGAAAAACTTTGCATATGCCTAATTAATTCCATCACAGCCTCTTCTTAACATAATAGTATTTTTTATAAAAACATAATATTTATTATATATTACTCCCTCTATCCTCTGTTTTAAAAGCGGAAGCGGCGATCGGATCGGACAGTCTTAGCGCTTTTGGTCGGATTGATCCGACCGTTTTTTAAGCGGTTGAGCCGGTATGACGTCATAATTAAGTAATATATATTTAGTTATATAATTTTTTTTTATTATTAATTAAAATAAATTTAAATCTTATATCCTAAATTTAACTAACTAAATCTTCAGCCCATTATCTCTTTCAGAAAAAGCCCATCAATTTAATTTAAAAAATATTGAAGTTATGTACTCACGTATTTCAGTTTAATCTGTATCGTGTACCTAGTCAATTTTAAGCCCGAGTTTCTCTCTCCCTCACCTATTTCACACTTATCACTTTCTCTCTCTACCTCCCACACCCCACAAAGTCACTAAACCCACCGAAATCGTTTCCCCTCAAACAGTCAAAACTCTCGACTCTCACTCTAATCTCTTGCATACAACACTAATTTCTTGCAAAAAAAATTCCAAAGTATCAATCCAAAGGTATTTAATCTCTATTCCCTTTATTATTTTGGAGAAAGGAGATGATTTCTCCTAGCAAATGAACATATGCCGCCGCCTGAGCATAGTGAAATACCGAGCCGATGTGATGGTGTTTGTGGACAAATATTAAACATTGCAAAAAAAAAATTCCCGTTCAACGTTGAACCGGCAAGAGACCGGGTGAACCGGCCACCGGTTCGCACCGCTTTTCACCGAATCAAGCGGTTCATGACCGAACGGAGCGGTGGGCGGTTCAATGTGTGAAAGCGGAACGGAAGCCTTACCGGGTGGCGGTCGGGCCGGTCGGACCGGACCGGCCGGTCTGATCCGCTTTTTAAAACACAGCCTCTATCCCAGTACAAGTTTCTCATAGAAAGAATTCACAAAGTTCAAATAGGTTTATTAGAAAATATATTGTAATACAAGTGATATGAGGTGCAGTGCAAATGATGTAATTAATTAAAGATGTGCAATACACATATAAATTGATTATATTGCTTGATAGATCAAATGATATTAAACAGCCACACCGCTATGTCTACTTGGTATTCAGGTGACTACACACTAAACCGACCATCAACATTAATTTAAATTGCATGTGTTTACTAAATGAAATATAGTAAAATATTATACTCTCTCCCATATAAGTTTTCACACTTAATTTCTTTTGGTTCATCTCATATTAGGTTTCACTTTCATACTCAAAAAGTAAACTTTACTCATAAATTCATAATCATCACCTCACAATATGCACCTATTTACACTTTATGTTATTATTTTTTCTAACACAATTAATTCACAATTACGAAATTAAAGTTGATTTGATACAAATACCTTATCTTTTAATAAAGCAAAAAGAAAATTTTCTTTAGCTTCCGTATTCAACTCAGTGGGAAAAATGATTTGAGATGAAATAGTATACAGAAGACTGTTAATATTAATTTGGGTAATGATATTGGGTGTGATACAACCTGAGTCAACACTGCTCAGATGTGCCAAAATACTTTTGTACATTTAAAATAACTGAACAACCCCTATCAACCTGGAGTAAGTATGATCATTTAACAGTTTTCTATTGGTTTTGTAATGGAAATAGGAGGTGTGTAGAAGGGAAAGTAGAGGAGGGAAATGCTACACAAAGTAGATTAATAGGCTAACAATTTCAATGAAGAAAATCAATGGGTGTGGAGTGAGATAATTTGTTTGCGTGGGGCTAGGGGCTTGCAAGATTTAACATGATGTAGATGGGCTCTCCTTAACGTGTCATTTGTCAAGTTCAACTGACCCATTTTTCTTTTTATTTTAATATGATCAATAATAAAACAATATTGGAAATGAGTGGAACTGTGGAAAGTTCATCAATTGTACCATTAACCTTTCCACCTATCTTCACCAATAATTACCAACTATCATAACTAAATTATTGAGCCCTACCATCGAAAGCAATTCCAATATTCTTTTTTGCATAATGAACGTTTCAATGCGTTACACACTCTTTAATTTTCAGCATAATAAACTTAAAATATCTTCTTACAAAATAATTCACATATGCTATTCAATTCAAGGATGTAGCTAATTAGAGCCTAGTAATAACATTATTAATATAATAATGTGTGTAATTAATAAGCGGAATATTGCGACTGCTAGAACTCATGAGATGACAAAAGATATCAAAATTTTGGATATTATGTATCGGATTTTCTCCTTGAGAAAATTACATGATCAAAATACAAAATTTTCAATATTTTAGTGGTCGAATGGGCAAGACTAACTCGATCATAAAATATAATTCAATTGCTCAGGTAACATATGATGCTTTCAGCGGTCGGACTCTACCAAAAAAGTCATGTTAGAATTAGCTGGATTATATTATTCGTAAAATAATTATTTTGGAATTTATAGGACATATAGGAAATCACATTTATTGATGTTCATGCCAATAAAAGTCTAAATAAAAAAAAAATTATACACGGTTAGTGAAAAAAATCAAAATTCAATAGGGGACGATCGCGTCTCTCCTCCGGTTCCATTCACCTGCTCCACTTTTTGTATTTAATTGATATTTCACTCTATTGAATTTTAACACGTGGATCCAAAATATGATAGTTCATTAAATATGTTGTATTATTTTATGTGTCATTCATCCATATTATGAATTACAAAATAAAAAATCAATTATAAAATATACACACAAATTAGATATGTGTCATCCATATTTATTCCTCTCTCCTCCCCTTTCCCCGTGTCCTTTCCCTATATAGTTTATACTCACAAATTAAAAGTATAAATTATCCGTGAGGCAGACCCACAAAAGGGTGTAAAATTAAACATGATAAAGAGCTAGCTATATATTGGACTAAGTCAATCTCAATATAAATTATTAATACCAGTAATAATAATTTTTTTTTTGTGAGGAAGAGACGAGAAACTCCCCACATCCGTGTTGTTGGCCCTAGTAATAATAATTTATATATAAGTAATGTTTGAGTCTCTTAATTATGCATTAGGTGCACCATGTAATTAATATTGTATGTTTAAAAATTACAATTTATTGTATTGAAACTTGTGACTTATTACATTTAAACATTATATTTTATTTTACGAAAACATAATTGCACGTTTTAATATAACAAGTCACGAGTATTTTATATATATAACAAGTTGTAAGTTTTTAAAATACATTATACAATGTACGGTACACCTGGTGCATATAAGACCAAGCTGTATACAATTCCATAAGAAGTTCAAAATTTGAATCCTTAAAATTACTATCATATACTCAATTTCATTAATTGCAGTGTAAATTTGAACATCACCGGGCAAAAAAAGATCGTTGGTGTGTATAAAAAAGTGTGATTCCACATTTGAGGGTCCCATTCTCAATATTCTTTTTTTTTCTTTCGAATCCAATATTCTTAGGACAGTGACTTAACTAAGAGCATTCACAATGTATCATTCAATTGGTGTTTAACCATTGAATGGATGAAAGTTGGTATTTAACACCATTGTGAATGTTCATTGGATAGGAGAGAGAGTGTCAACTATCCAATGAAATGAATGGAGAGAAAAAATGTATTTTTTACAAAAAAATAAATGTGATGACATAAGAGAATACTTTTTCATTTTTTATTTTTGTTTATGCTTTTTAATATATGTAAACTTATAAATTTTTTATATTTAAAATTTGAATTAATTTCAAATATGTATGTGAATTAAAACTTTTTAACAATTTTTAATATAATAAACTCCTCAATATTAATATTTTGGGTTTTACGTCGGGGGACAACAATTTTTGCATGCGATGTCTTGGTCTCATTTAAGTGTTCAAACATAGTAGTAGAGTATGTTGTATCATTTAATTAAGAGTTGGTGGTATCATGTCTTAGATTTTCTCAATTTTGTTTACTTGGAATTATTTTATAATTAATTACTACTTTATTTTAATAGTTTGATTAATAATATCAATATTAAAAAATAATGTAATTCTTAATAATTATAATATATATAAAGTGAGATGAAGTCATGGTGAGACTCATAAATAGTGAATGGATTGATGGATGATTAAATGAATCATTGTGAGAGTTTGTTTAAAAAATTAAGTATTTAAAAGTAGATAATGTGGAGATGATATGGAGGAGAGAGTGGATGGATGGATGAGAATTCATTCATCCATCGTAGATTCTCTAATTTTGGGTCGTGAAAATTTAGAATTTATTGTTCAACTATATTACATTTTGTCAATTTCATATTTTTGGCAGTAATCAAACACTAGTCTGCAACTGTCAGCTCATGTATGTATACACCTGAGTAAAATTATATAGGAGTACAATGTTTATGCATGTAGAATCTGTAGATGTGATGGAATATTTAAAATGGGAATAAATTGATGCATATATGCTTATATAGCAGAAAGCTTCAGAAATTAATAAATAATAATAATAATAATAATAATAATAATAATAATAATAATAATAATAATGGGCTTCACTTGCACAAATAAACATTATCTAATCAACTAATTAAAAATGTAAAAACAAAAAGAATGATGACTATATTGATTAAAAAAATTACAATATTCAATAAAGGGATCATTTATATATGTGTGTGTTTGTGTATGAGTGCATTTACGTGTCATTTTTTGTATAGCGTTAACAGAATATATGTTTGAACATTTCCAGCACCATTTATTCAAATTTGAACAAATTAAAAAAACAAATTATTTATTAGAAAATTAATTGTTCCAGAAATTTCAGTAGAAAGACATGTCTCTGGTCGTAGAGACTCCTTCCTTACTTTTGACCTACCTAAAACATTGAATAAGTATGTGTTTTTTCCTGGAAATACTATTCAATAACTTTTTGGTAATTTGAAAATGACCAAAAATATCTTTTTTCTAACTACTACTGATTTAATGCAGAAAAAAACTGGGAAACTTACTGTAAAGTGTTTATTTTGATTATAAGTTTTAAGACGAAGTCAAGTTTAAAAAATATATCCCTACTTGAAACTTTGTTCAAAAATATTGAACATATTACCATTTATTTTTTAAAATACAATTGAAAGAAGATATGTTCGATCTTGAGACAGTACTGTTCAATAGTTACACGACAAGTTAAGGGGTCAAATAATACAAATTAAGCATAATTTTTTTAGACACACTTGTATGAGACCACATTGACACTTTGATACTTTAAAAAGGGTGTGTGTAATTTGTACTAGATTGAACTGTCTCATGCATGAGACCGTTTTATATGAATTTTTGTTTTGATTTATAAGTGAATTTTGTTGTTAGGTTATATGGCAATAATTAATAGGTGACAGTATGCATGAGGGTATCGTGCTAAAAAGTTATCTCCTATTATTATGCATTGCCCTACATATGTCACACTTGGTTCTCATGAAGAGACGTGATTCACTTTTGCACTACAGATACCAAATTAAATTTTAGCTAGAACAAGTAACGGTTACATAATTAACATGGTTTAATAAAAATAATTAGTAAATTATGTAAATTAACATGGTTTAATAAAAATAATTAGTAAATTAACTAATTAATACTTTATCACTTAAAAATATATTTAAATTGTATCGTAAATTAATGCACAAAAATATTTGTCTTTTGAGTTATATATATTGTTCTATACAATTCTCATCCCCTCTGCTCTTATTTCTTGTAAAAATATATGACAAGTAGACAGATTGTTTCGTGCACAAATTTGGGTGAGAGCTAGCATTTTAATGAATGTGCTTAATGCGACGTCGTAAAAAAAATATCATTTAGATAAGTAAACTTTGAAAGTAAAAAAGCATTCATTTCATAGTAATTGTTGTTTTTGGAGTTAAATTTTATTTTTAAATTAGTTTTCGTTTTTGCGTTTTTTTTTTCTACGTGTTTCTCTAGTTTATCTTTAGGGGACATTTGGTTCACGGGACTGAATTAATTAGGTGTAATAGGATTGAGTGAGATTGAATTGATTGAACTTAATTTGTTTGAATCAAGATATTGTTTAGATTATAGGATTGAATTGAGGGATTATATGAGACAGTGTTTTCATAACCGAACCGGTGATCGAACCGGACAAACCACCGGTCAGCGGTTCAACCGGTCGGACCGGTTCAACCGGCGGTTCAACCGTTTTCTATGTTTAGTTAAAAAAACAAAATAAATATACACCTACAAAAATTTAAATATATATTTTATAACTTTTCATATCATATTTTATAAATTTTGTCCCACCTCATACATTTATCCCACATCGAAAGTGTTGGAGAAAAATGTGAGAGGAATATAGATTTAAAATTTTAAATATTTAATATAAATTAATAATTTAATTTTAAAAAAAAAGAAGAAAAAACCGTTTTTTCGGTTGAACGGGGTTTTGTTCAACCGGTTCAACCCGAATCCGTTATGTATGTGTATTTTACGGGTTAGGGTTTTTATTTTAACCGGGTTACCGGCCGGTTCAACCCGGTTTTGAAAACACTGATATGAGATACCTATTAAAATATCATAGATAGCCTAAAATTAAACTGAAACAATCATACTTCATTCTTGTGAATCTATTCAAACAATAGAATGACAATTTGTAATATTGCATTTGTGATATGTTCTATTTCACCTTTCACATGAGATTAGTATATCTCTCCATGGAGGGAAATTTAATACATTTTTCACTCGGGCTTGAAGTATATCATGGGTCCTCATCCCAAAAATCAAATGGTAGATTAATTGGGATTAAAATTCTAATCATAACCTATCCCGATCAATCCCACAAACTAAACGAGACCTTATTTTATACTATAAAAAAACTATTATTAAAAAATATATTTTGCCCGCACACATCCGCTCTTCTTTTTCTCTTTCTCTTTCATTTGGAGTATAAATTTGTTAAAATTGTATGTCTATATTTTTATACAAATCTCAAAAATGATAAAATGAAGGGAGCATAACTTTTTTCTTTTTTTTTCATAAGTCAACTTTTATTTTGTATTGAAAGGTAATAAATTTTCTAATAGCTCCGAATATATTTTGCGAGACCAACGACATGCATGCCCTATTTCGTAAAGAACGGAGGATCAAGTTACAGTAGACTAATGAATAAAACATACGAAAGGTTGAATATTTCCAAAAAATACAAATTAGTGAATTAAAAATAAAATCATTAGTTGTACTTGTACCATATTTAAATAACCAAAAAAGATACATGCATGTCCTATTTTGTAAGAAACTCAGGATACAAGTAGTAATAAACTACTGGAATATAAAATATGAGACGTTGAATATTTCCACAAATACAAATTAGTTAATTAAGAATAAAATTATTGGTTATTACATATTTAAATAAGGCAAAAAAGTCAAGTGTGGACTGGATGGCATTGAAAAGTAAAATTAAAAAGGTTGGGGCATGTCTTGAAGGTGAAGCAAATATATAAATGGGCCCTGGGCGGGCACGTGGAGCACTAATTAATATACATATATGTTTGAGGTCCCTATTGCTATTTTGCTTGTCAACCAAGGGATAATTATTTATGCACCACAATAATTATAATTTAGCGTTGCAATTGGATTACACGTATTAATCAAATATCTGTATTTTATTTACACACGTACCAATTGCATCAGCGCTCAGCGTCAACTTGATAGTATTATAGATTTAATCATAAATATATAATAGGACTTATTTTACCACTCTTGATTTTAACTCCAAACTACATTGACAGTTAATCGTTTTTTCTAAATTGATTTTGATTGTCCAATCCCTTGCACCAATCACTCATTTTTTTTTCTTTTTTCTTTTTTTTTTCACTTTTTATTCTTTTTATAATTATAATTAATTCACACCATAATTATTCCTTATTACCTTCACGTTAAAATTCAATAAATACTCCATATAATTTTCATCTACCATTAATCGAATCATGTTGGAATTCATAACTATACCATGGGAACGGATTTCAAGTATCAGTATGTGCATTCGTGGTTCTTGAATATGGACAAGCTCATACACTATGTGAATCAAGTTGGTATATTCGACACTATTTCATCATATTTTCCATTAATGGGATGATTCTTGCATGAATTTTTGTCATTGGAAAGGCTCAAGATTTTCTTATTGCAAATCATCAATTTATCGTCCTAATGTTGAGCATTTGGATCAGAGATGTTTAAGCGAGTGATCTTGTGGTTCTTCTACTGAGTTGTGTAACAGATTAAGTTTTAAGTTTCCAGTCAATTGTATAAAAAAATATTATTGTTTTTTTAATGTGAATTCAGTATATCAATCCAAAAGCTCGAATCGTCCTCATGTTGAGCTTTTGGATTGGAGATGTTTAAGCTAGCGATCTTGTGGTTCTTCTACTGATTTGTGTAATTGATTATGTTTTAAATTTTCTGCTAATTGTATAAAAAAAAAAAAATATTACTTTTTTTTTTTTGTGAAATAGTTGGAGAAGAGCATGGTAGTGAACCTTTGATTTTCTTTGTCATTTTATAAGGAGATTTTGCATTTCCATTATGTTTCAATTTTTCACAACAGACTATATGTGATTTTATTTATATGATTTATTTTGATTGTTAATATGATTACGAATGTGAATATATATATATATATATATATAAGTATATATATTATAATGATAAGATATATATGTATATATATATAATATGATTCACTAAAGAAAATTCCGTTATTTATTAATTCTCTCCTAAGTCAATGACCATAATTGATGGTCTTAATGCATGGTGTACCTATTATCAAATTAATGACTTTATTTTAGGGTATTGACTGTGTTGAAAAATTGGTTTGATCAATTAAATTAATTTAATTGGTGTTTATTGAGAGTGTGGGACACTCGTCACTAATTAATTAAATGAGGGACTTACAGTTTAATTTCGAGAAAATTAAAGGACATATAAACGATATACTCTCGGAGTAGATGATCGTAGTATATTTAGAATCTCAAAACCGATTTTCGGTGAAATTAAATCATGAAGTTGAAACGGCATAACGTGTCTTTTTCCTACACATGTTTGAATTCAAATTTGGACGAATTTGGACGCCCGGATGTCGGATTCGTGAACGTTTCAAATTCAGGTGTAACCTAGAAGTTACAATTGGCACTTGAATGCCATTATGTTTGTAACCCCTAAAGCCATCAATTTTTGGCTCCCCACATGCATAACCCTATAAATAGGGCATGCATCATTTTGTTGGACAATAGTTGAAA
The DNA here is from genome assembly GCA_037126765.1 of Stenogyne calaminthoides. Taxonomy (NCBI): domain Eukaryota; kingdom Viridiplantae; phylum Streptophyta; class Magnoliopsida; order Lamiales; family Lamiaceae; genus Stenogyne; species Stenogyne calaminthoides. Next base: position 6,899,261 of record JBBCBC010000021.1, on the reverse strand, counting down.
GGGTTTTGAAACACTTGAAAAAAGATTTGAAAAACATATGAAAAAAACTTGAAAAAATCTTGCAAAAATAGTTTTCATTCATCAACATACATAGTTCGTGCGTTCATTTGCATATAGTAGTGCAATCCAGTTCTTGCGTCGTTTCAGTTCGCCAGAGCTTTACACGTTGCGGTGCTGCACGTGTAAAGATAAAAGTCGTTTTACCTTTGGAAACGATAAGTCAAATCGAGAGCACTACCGATGCATATTTCGTTTTGCGGGAAAAGGTTCCACCTTGACACGACTTTGGTGAGTTTCTCTAATAATTATTTTTATTTTCTATTTGCTCGTGCTGCTGCTGTTTAGTACGTGGAAGGATTAAAGAATTTCTAAAAGTTGTTCGTGCGAAGATAAATAATTTCCAGAAATTGTTCGTGCGAAGATAAATAATTTTAATTAGTGGAGAAAAAAAAAAAAGTTTTTTGATCCAATAACTTATCTATTGTCCATTTTTCATCCCAACAAATTTAACTGTCCAATTTTGGTCCCATAACTAAATTGGTTATCCAATTTGGACCCATTTTTGCGAAAAATCGCGAATAACGCCATTTTAATGACATGTAAGTCACGTGCCGGTAAAATTTGAGGGTTCTCTATACCCTCGATTACGTGAACGGCTGACTATTTATTTCTTTTTATTTTTTTTACATTTTTCAATCAATTAAACTACACATGTGTAAATTATCCAATAAATTTAATCAAAACTAAAATTTAAAATCTGTAAATGTAAGAACAACTAAATTTTACCCGCACGTGACTTGAATGAGACAGAAAATAACGTTTTTCCAATTTTTCGGTGAAAATTGGACCAAAATTGGACCAAAATTGGACAATCCATTTATTTGTGGGACTAAAATTAGACATTAAATTTTTTTGGGACGAAAAATGGACAGTTATGGGACCAATTTTTTTTTTCTCGAATTAGTGCGTGCGAAGACTGAATTGGTGAAAAGTAATTCTTATTTTACTAAAAAGTAATAGTTCGTTTGTTGTAAAGTACTATTTTTTTTCTACAATTTTCATTTCTATTTTTTTATTATTTCTCCCATTTTGTAAGCCATCGTTGGGTGCTCTATAAACCCAACAATCGCAAAACGAAATATCGGATTGAACAATGGCATCGGGTGGAAATAATGATGGAAATAATATTGATAATCCTACCCCTACCCCTGTTGCACCGAAATGGGACAATCCTCAAATTCAATGGTTGTGCCTCCTTTCATGCAAATAACACCTAGAACATTTATGATTCACGGTGAAAAACCCGAAAAGTTCTCGGGTAGTGACTTCAAGAGGTGGCAACAAAAAATGTTGTTCTATCTTACGACGTTACATTGGCACGGTTCCTCCGGGAGGTTCCACCGTGATCAATGAAAATGATACGGATGGGCTAAGTGTGTTGCCTATGTCCAATGAGACCAAGGAGACGTGATTATGTCTCTCTAATTCTTTGGAATTATGGCGTTACATTCAAAATTTAATGAAGGACTTAAAACGTTGAACAGGAATGTAGAATTGATCAATGCCTTTCTTGTGTGATTTTTCTGTCACATGGACCAAATTTAATTTGAATTGGATCGTGTGTTGGATTAATGGATATGAAATGGATTAATTTCTTATATTAAAATATTTATAATTTTTAGTGGGCACTTTGGCTTACATATGGATTATATTTGAGGTAATATAAAATTAATCCGCATGAGCCTTTGTTTGTTAGCGTCAAATTATGATTTGATGATCTTAATTTAAGCTCAAAGACGACGGTTATACTTGAGAACCAGATGTGTTTTGGATTCAGCCCAAAAAAAATATATTTAACTCGTATAATTCGTTGGAATTATTCACGAATAAATGGTGGCAACCTTTGAACTGAATTGAAATTGTACTTGGAAGAATTTGAATAATTCTCGAGTATAATTTGTTCAAAATAAACGCTTCAGTTGTGAAAGCGTTATAAATAAAATTATATTTTTCTTGCGGTTATGTAATTATGTGTTATAGTGTTTGAGATTTATAATCTAAAACTATAAATCATTTAATATTCCAAAATGATATATGTGGAATTTTGACGATTAAAACTTGAAAGTTTTATTTGGAACACTTTACCTCTATACTTAAATTACATAGACGTGTGTGATGTTAAGTTCATGCAAATTAGAGACGGTTCAAATACCTCGAATTGTGGGGGATATTTGAAAAACATTAATCTTTAGTTATAATCGAGAGAGTCAAACTAAGATTAATTATTAAAGGGCTAAAGGAATGTATCAAAAAAAATCCACAAATTAAAAACGGAAATAGTGGTAACCCAACCTTGTTATTTCAATATGAGAAATTTTTTATTAGCTTCCACCTTAATTATGCTATGTAGTATGTAGTATGTACAATATATATTAATGGTGTGTGTTAGTGTTATATCTAATAAAGGAGTGGGTTTTCATGTGCACAAAGTGCATCATGCACTTTTTAGTGTATTTTATTATCATGCAATTTATTACACTGAAATATATAATTTGTTGAACTGTGTAACTTATTTTTCATATTAATAGTTGCATGAAATGGTGTAATTGCAACCTAGTACATTTTTTTGAAGTATACATGCAACCAGATACATTTTGGTTGCACATACATATGTTCAACAAAAATATACTTGGTTGCAAGTTTTTTTTAAAAAAAAGTACCTATGTGCAATTTCCCCGCATGAAATGGGGTCCCCACTAGTGGACGGTGAGTTCTGGTCCCCCGTATTATTGATTTTCGGTCTAAGTACCGAATTATAAAAAAAATATAGGACTTTGTGATATCTATATATTGACAAAATAATAATATCTTTTGAAATTCTTAAATTTAAATTAGATTTATTTTCAAACAAAATAAACAAATTAAATTTATGAAGGTAGATATCATTTATGTCGCAGCATGTATAATTTCAAACTGTGTTTCCCACGTTGTTCACTGGAAATTTGTAGGCCAAGAGACCATAAAGTACGGTCGTTTTGCTAGGAAGGTATACTGTGAATGAAACGACGTGCATATTATGGGTGTACTATTATTTTCTTTTACGTTGTTTCAGTTTGATTCCAACTTTAAAAAGCTGAATTTGTGTGGTCCTTAAATCAGTTTTCGAGTTCAACTTGAATTATAAAACTGCATGTTTACAAGACCATTCAAATGAAGCATGTAAATGAGCCCCATAATTAGGCAAGCAAATCTAAAATCTGGCACAGTCGCTAATTAGGGCCTGTTTGGTTAAATATATTTTAAATATTTTATAATTTTTCAACATTTTATAAGTTGTTTTATGAACTTGTAAGATATAATTTTTAAGTAGTTTATAAGTTATTAAAGTGTTTAGCTAATACTTCCTCCGTTCTATTTTTGATTATCCATTTAATGTAGACACGGAGATTAAAAAAAGTAGGAGATAATAATATTAAATGGTGTAAAGTGGGTAAAGTGGGCTTGGTGGAGGAAATAATAGTATTTAATGGTGTAAAGTGAGTTTGGTGAAGATAAATAATAATATTAAATAGTATTGAATGTTGCTTTATTGCTTTATTTGAAAATGGATAAACAAAATTAGGACGACTATTTATGGAAATCGGATAATCAAAATCAGGACGGAGGGAGTACAATTTATAAGTTCTTTAATAATTTAACTTTTTTTAAATATAAATTTCTTAAAATAAATTTTTTTCTGATTTTTTTTTCTGAAAATGATTTTTTTTAATAACATTTTTTTCGAAAATAGATATTATTTTCTGAAAATAATTTTTTATTTTCGAAATAACCTTTTTTGGAAAATATTTTTTTCTGAAAATAAATTATTTTTAAATAAATTTTTGTTCGAAAATAAATTTTTTTTCTAATTTTTTTCGCAGAAGATGAGACGGGTTGGGTTGAATTCGGACCGGATTTGAGCCAAGATGTGTTGAGATAAGATAAAGCTTATATAATTTTTGTGAAATAAATTGGGATAAGGCAATTTATTTTTTTGCAGCTTATAAACTCTAAAGATTTTTTTTTAGATCTTATAAAATGTTAAACATCTTATTTTGCCAAACAAAATTAAGGAGCTTATAAACTTTTAAACAATTTATAAAATGTTTTAAAGTGCTTATAAGCTGTGCCAAACGTGCCCTTAATCCATTGTTATTTTCCCTTAAAGTTTCATGTGCCATTTAGGCGCTGTTTCTAACCATAACTCATGAGCATAGAAGTGCTTTTTCTTTAGTTGATGTGATTCATTTTTTGAAAAAGCTTTTACCTTTTAGTTGTGTTTCAAAACACACCGTTTATACTCGGGCATTATCTTTTGGGCAATTTTCCCTACTCCATAATGCGTACTTATCACGTACACTTATGTAGATGTCTAAAATAAGTGATGAATATCATACATACATATGTGTACTCATCAGGTGTGCATGTTGTTTGCACATTTCCTAGTATCATCAACAAAAGTTATTCCTAAAGACAACAACTAGTTTAAAACAATCACATACATTAGACGGATGTCACTTATAATATTATAGTACTCGTACATTTAGGCTTCAACCGAATCATGTTCCAAGAAAACATTACTTCACATTATAATGGATCTCTTTTACATGCATGAGACTGTTTCACATAATACCTCATATTTTTCAACTCAAATCGCCATTTGCGTATTCTATAATGCTATAAAACAATATGTGCATACTTATATATAACTATCGACCGATTTTTTACCTCAAATTTATTTCGGAAGATTGTTACGATATTCGGTGAATTGTCTCCGATGTGTCTTTGATTAAAAAGTAAATACAACATATATAGCTCAATAATATAGCTAAAAATCAAATTTAGCTTGTCACCTAATTACCCCACGAGGAATTTCATGGGTTGCGAGATCTATAGTTTCCATATCATTTTATTTCATCTAAAAAGATTCTTAATCTACCAAGTTGATGACTAGAAATATGCTATAAAATATCAAATATGTTAGCTTAAGTATAGTTTGCTTCTTGTACTATGGTTTTTGCTATAATTGGCATTCGATCACTTAACCAATCTAAGGGTTCCGATTAAATCATAATGTGGTCGTTTTGATATATCATAAGCGTGAGGAAAATAGAAAATAACTGCACTATATTTTGTGATAATGTGAAATCATACCAAAAAAAAAGATTCAAATGTCCTGTTGCACATTTTTAATAACAGAATAAATTTGATGAAAATATTTTTCTAAAGAGGAAGGAATTAGATTATACGAGAAACAAGTCATAAACGTAATGTAAACCGTAAGTCTAGCAAAGAAATTTCAAACCTTGTGATCTCTACTTTTCTACCAATAAACATCGCTTAAACTTACTAGAAAGGAAACATGGAAATATAGGAGAAGAAGCTTATACATCATGTGAAAAAGATAATTCAATTATCTAAATTCAGGAACTCAAGAAATCATCTCACTGATTCTTCTTGATTTGAAATCAAAGTCGGGATCCCTAAATGTTATGTGCTTCCATCAGCATAAATTTGCAGTTAACAATCACCAAGCGCATTGTTAACTGGTGGTTGGTGTACAATCACCAAGTGCATAAATCAGGTGGCTTAACTCCACTTGATCACTGGGCTCCTCATTTGAATGGGAGATCCAAGTTCGATTTCCTTTGGAAACGAATTGGAGTTATAGGAGTTATAAGGTGGATTGAAGATTTTGTGGAGTATTTGGATAGATGGTGTACTAACTACTAACTACTAACTACTAAAAACTATGCCCGATGAAAAAAAAATTAATCACCAAGACCATAGATCAAATAAGACACCCGAAAACATCATCTTACAACATTACATTACACTTTCTCAGAACTGGTAATACTCATCAAAGTGTGTATTCACAAATTGAGAGATTGAGTGCCCTCAATCAAGTCTAATGATTTAAGCAAATTTAGAGATTTCGTACATTCCCAGCCTGAGTCCGACTAAAAAAATACTCTTGTTTTTCCACCCAAGCATAAATTGAGAAAACTGAAAGTACAAAGTTCTTCACGCATGCTACGTGCTAATGGGGCATCATCCCATGGCATATTTTTGTGTCCAGCTACGCGCAGTAGACTCATACTTTGTCCGGTCGGTTTTGTACATATGAGCAATTTCTGGCACAAGAGGATCATCGGGATTTGGATCTGTCAACAAGGAGCAGATAGACAAAAGTACCTGCCATCAAGTTTCAGAGGTCAAGTTAGGCCATAAGTGATGGTTAGCTGCTTCCAGTAGTTTACCCAGATTAACAATTATTTCACTGTAATGCCAAATACACACTAAATTTGGTGCAACCTCCCCCCACACAGAAAATATAACAATTCAATATAAACTAATGGGTCAATGATTTAATAACAGAAAACAAGCGACAAAGCTATCCAAAAAACAGGAATTTGGGACTTGTGCATGTTACTCAAATCGGGGGCCATTTTTATCAATGTAGAAACTAGTCGTGAAACTCAAGGTAACCACTAAAAACCTAATAAAAATTCAATGCAGTTCAATCTTAGCAAATACGATAATGTGTACCGAATGTCTTCATCTTATGAAATGTCACACAGCCTGCTTAGGATCATTTATAAAATATGCATAGCGAGAACTTTCTCGCCAGCTCTTTCAAAAGATTTAAAAGAGACTTTGTAGTTCATTTGAGAAAAGAGGAAATGGGGAGTTTCCATTCACACTCCAAAAATAAATCCCTAAATATAACGTAAAGTTATTATAAATACCTTCAAATGGGTATGAATGCTTATTTTTACAATTATAAGTAATGCCTATATATGTAATAGATGCCTCTCATTGAGAAGATTGTTTCACAATACATTTTGTTCCCCATTTTGCTCAACCAAAATCGAAATGAAAATAATAGGCAAGTTCTACGTTCAGGCATGGTGTCAACTCATACTATGTAAGACTTGGTAACTAACAGAAGTCCAGAATCAGGACTTCAAGAAACTAGAGCAAACTTCTGCAGATCTTTGCCAGCTAATTCAAAATCTTAATTCTCTCATGAACAGGCAAATAGTTTCTACAGCTAAAAGCCTAAAAGCCAAAACCTACAGATTTTTATTAATACCATTTAATTCTGTAAGCTGGCAATGAATTTTTTTTTAGGGGCAGCTAGTCCAAACAAAAGGTGCGTATTTATCTATGTAATTGGTTGAGGCCAAATAATCTATTTGCACCCATTACCTTAGATATAGTCAATGCTGGGCTCCACTGCTCTTTCAGAATATCAAGGCAAATGCTACCATTGCTGTTGACATTGGGATGGAATACCTTCGTCCTAAATGCAACCTGCAACCATTGAAAATCATCTATTGAGATCAATAAGAGACAGGAAAACCTACATCAATATAAAAATGCCAAAGATAGGATATGTAAAACACAAGCTTTAATAAAATGAAGCACAAAAAATTGAAAATCTACTTCATATAAGAAAGGTTCCCCAAGTAATATTATAAAATAATTAAAATATTACAACATTTGATGACAGTCTTCAATTTTTTTCCAAGTGTTAACAGTCCACAAACACATAATTGTGCTTCAAATAAAATGCAATCGTTCGGCATTGATTTAAATGCATGTACATGGTTGCTTGGTGCAAGAACAAGCGGCAACTGACATAAATATATGACTAAACAAATGAATAAACAAATAAGAATGTGAAACAGTCGGAAGTTTTACAAAAGGAAAAAAGAACAATAATGATTATAACAACAATACTTTATAATGGTCGTAATGGATATTTTAAAGTTTCATATAAGTCTTTATTATGATTTGGTTCATTTTTTAAGAGTCTTATACAGATTCTAATGGCAGCCACATTGGTGATATAAAGCTTCCTATTGGAGATGGTGTTAGTAACTAACTGAACAGAAATAGATCAAAAGAATGTGATTTTAAAAACAACATGATGTTCCAAGATAGTATAATACAGAAGAATTGTTGAATACACGTGAATTTATATTCTTATTGCTGCATTTGGCCACTGTGAAACAAGGCTCTCACGATGCAAGCTAGGAATACAGAGAGAAGGAAGCTCTAAGGAACGTTATGAAGTAATATAGCGAGGAGTTTCTTCGTATCAACTCAAGACTAGATTGTAGTTGCAAGTAAAAAGAAACACCAAAAGAAGTACAACCATACCTTTGGTGGTTTGAAAGGATAATCAGGAGGGAAATGAATTGAAACTAAAAATACACCGCCAGAATAAGGACTGTCATTAGGCCCCATAATTGTGGCTTGCCAGTGAAACATATCTTCTGCTACAGGACCTATATTCATATAGAGAATGTAGGTTAAATTGAAACTCAAGGGGAAAATATAATAAAGTGAATGCAAGATAAGATGCAAGGTATCACAATCATAACAAATCATAACAAAGCAAATGAAAAAAAAATATAGAATTTGCTTGTGCAGTGAAAACTTAACAGATTATATCCAGGGATCAGTCTCTGTTGGAAATATACACCCAAGAGCAGAAGTAGACAGTACTACATAAAACATATTCAATAGATCGAGGATGAGGAGCCAACAGAAGTAATAGACAATATTCGTGCCAGATCCTTTTAACGTAATGAAGGAAGGGGCGGAGATATTGCTCAGGAAAATATATGGCCGTCATTAAACAATCAGCAGAGATAAAAATAAACATACAACTTATGTCAGCTGTAAATAATCATTAATCACAAATGATCGAATCAAGACCAATTCATCCACTCCAATACAGATATTAATGTAGATCTAGAGTTCTGACTCAATAATTTGGACTCAGTGCCATTTAAAAATCATCCATATACATGCCAAACCATCCACCACCAGAATTACATAGTAATTACTATGAACTAGAAGCATGTTCACATCAACACCACTAAAATTAGACAGATAATTTAAAAAATGCTTCTAACTACCCTAAAATTGAATAAGTAAATAGATAACTAAAGATACATAACTCAATTTTACAAAATCAGTTGCAGGCTTGCAGCATTTACATATATTTGGTTACTGAACCAAAATTAAGCTATCACGTCAAAATTTCCTCAACAGAAAGCAGCTAAAAATTGCCCAGGTAACGAGTTTAACGAGTTACGAGCCAAATCAACCAACTCGTTCAATTTTCTCCAAAACAAGCTAAATATAAAATGGAAAAAACGCAGTCACCGCAAGAGATAATGAAGCATACCAGCACTGCATGACGTCGGAGGATCCCTCTGCAAATCCTTGAGCTCCTTCAGTATCCTTTTCGACGCCATCAAGATCTCTTCTCAAAACCTGACAACACAGATGACCAATCAAAATTCACGAAAATCAGATCCTCGTATCGCAATTGAACACACAAACGCAAATCCACATAATTTCAAAGATCTAAACACCGCAGGTAACATAAAAACAAAAAATTATGTGCGGTACGAGCAATACCTGGTGAAAATTGCGGAAATGAATCGCGTGGATTGCAGAGAAGCAGCAGAATATCTTGGGCAAATTGTGAGGAAGAGAGGAAATCTAGAGACGCAAGAGGAAGATCTTTATATAAATGGTAGGGATGGTTTTATAGAAGAATATTTGTGTGGGGTCCAGATAATATTCTGGAAAATTCCTAGTGGGAATCACCAAAAGAGAACACGGCGTAAAATCAACGCTGTTTCAAACGTTGTGGCGGGGAACAGAAGCACCATTTTGGAGGGCAAATTAATGGGTCTATCGAATTGCTTAACAATCGGGATTTATATTAATAATAGTATCAGTTGTGATAATTAAAGAATAACTTTTTAATATAAAGGGTATTATTTATAATATTAAAATGTATAATTTATATTATAATAGAAATATTAGTAGTAATAATTAAAGAGTGTAATTTATATTATAAAAAAATATTAATTATGACAACGGAAGGATAATATTGATAAAACAAAAAGCAGTTTCACGGTTATAAGTTTCAAATATAGCAACTTAAAGTTGGAGGGCACTATGACCTTTATTTTTATATTTATCTTTCTAGAATCTAAAAGATAATTTAAATTAATATAGTTTTCTTGATATTTATATAGAAAAAATTATTTACATACTTTGTAGTCAAATGCCAACCAACTGGACAGCTAGTGGCCACATGATTGGTACTTTTATTGATAAATAATACTCCATGATGAATATTCTTTTAATATAAAATGAATTCTAGTACTAGTAATAATTCTTCAACCGTGTAATGTGATCATGATGTGGTTTGAACTTTGAAAGGACATCAATAATCCAAAACTGAAGTGTGAAGTGTGCGGGTGGATTAATCAACAATGTTCTCAAAAGACAAATTTTATGTCTTGAACTACGTTTTTCAAACTAAAATAATGTACTTTGTTTTGGTATTTGAGATTTTTCAATTAATTAATTTGGAATAACATTTCTATTTCTATGTATTATTGTGTAATTGGCTCAATTAAAATTCAAGTTCGACCCATAAGTTTTCATTCAAACAACTTTTTGGTGCGAGCGGAGCAATTTTGTTAAGAAAAGAATTTGGAAATTATTAATAAAAAATATTAATACATAAGATGAAAACAAACTTGTATAATGAAAAATCTAACTGTTGTTCAGAAATAAATTAATATTTTAAATATATATTGGTATTGTGGCAACAAAAAAATAATAATTGCGCTCTCCATTTAGAAGTTTTCAGTTGTAGATAGTTCAGTCTTGTTGCACCCAACACAAAACATATTTGCATTTGCTATCCAATAAGAAAGATTATGAGAGGGTTTTGATGTAAAAAAATTGAAAAAGAATTGTTTGTATAGACCATACATGTGCAAAAAATGCCCACAACATAAAGCAACCACAAGAAACCAGAGTTGGCCCAATACTTGGACCAAGGCATTTGGCAACATAGTTGAAAAATTCAATGAGATTAGGGTTTTTCTTTGTATTCAGTATTTCTAATAATTAAACAAAACAAATTGCAATATTCAGTAAAGTTTGATCACTTTATACGGCTTTTAACAATTTGGCTTTTGGTGCACTAAAAAACTCCTTACATGCAACAATTCGTTCTGATAATCATGATTTCATATAATCTTTTCCGAGGCTTTCAAACCATAAGCATATAATTACCAGGAAACAAAACTAAAGGAACATAATAAAACAGCATAATAAGAGGCCAAAACCGTTGGAACAATTCAACATTCAAAGAGCAGACACAAATGGCACAGTAAATTATCTAATACAGAACCATAAAATGTAATAAGTCGAAAAATTTGCAGGTTTTGAGCTCAAGACCAAATTATAGATGGAGACGAGAACATAACATCCTATTGTTGACGGACCTCAACTTTCTTCTTCTGCCAGAGGCGATCCACAGCACTGTCAGCATCACCCTGGAGTGTGACAATATTCATTTAGTTTAATACAGATGAAAAGATTCTTGATTTAAATAGAGGCAAGAATGAATTAATTAAAAATACTGTTTCTTAATACAAGTTTTATATTTGTTTCTAAAAAATTCAGAACTGGTTAAAAGTTAATTGTAATCATACACTTAAAGCTTTTGAAAAAGGCAGATTTAACACAAAATCGATAAGAAAAAGAGCAAGTTTTACCAGCTCCAACAGACAATTAAAGATCTTTAACTAGACTAACTTAATTGTTTGTCACATGTTTCTACTGATCAAATCAATAAGCAAAAATAATTACACATTAAAGAAAAAATAAAAAATGCTAACAAATTAACAGCGGCAAATTGATAGCTAACAAAGATATCAATAATTATAACTATCTTCTAATTAATATCAACCATTTATGGAATCAAGCTACTAACAAATGAACAACAAATAAGAAAGTACCTGAGCACGAATGAAGCCACAGAGAGCAAAAGTAGTGAATGCTCCAGTATAAACTCCTCTCTCATCCAAATGGCCCAAGTTGATCTGCACTGATGCATGATCCTTGGATGTGATCAACCTATTGGTCGCAGAGCTGCAAATAAAATGTAATACTATTAGGCAAACATACCAATAATAATATTAACACTCCAGAATTGCTTCATATCCTCCAAATATGATGAACGCAAACAAATGTGTCAACGGAGTAACTCTAGAAAGACAATATCAATAAGTCAATATATCCCCTGGTGCAATTCAACAATACCATATGACATCATAAGGAATATAAATAAATAAACATAAATCCAAATAAATAAAAATATATATACCATTTTCGCGGAATGTACAAGTCCATGTTCTGGCCTTCATCGTTCTGCATCTTGGAAAATGTCTTTAAACACTGTTAACCATCAAAACATACAGCATTGCAACTTAAGCACTCTGGCATAATAAATTATCTAAAAAAAACTTCATAATCCCAATTTTGTAACTCAGATAAAGAATAATTTAATTTTAAGAACATAAAAAAAAAAAAAGGTCCTCATCGAAAGACACCACTGAAAAACTGATTAGACGATCAAAATTACTCTACATACAATAATTTTTATATTTTCTAAATTTTGTTTTCTTACTTGCAATTTATGAACCAAAATCGATCAAAACTGTGAATTATCATAAACTGATAAATTCTTAAAAATCTATATCTAAATTACAATATACTAATCGACCATATTATCTGTTTTGCAAAATTAAGAGAGAAATATTTAACTATAACAACGAACAAATATAATCTACATATACGCACAAGCGAAAATACGAGTATTTTAAAAACAGTCTTCTCTAAGATGTAATTTTTGGACTAAGAGCAACCTAAACCATGATTTTTTTGACGAAAACCTAAACAACGGATTTTTATGAATTCATAAATGCTTAAAAATAAATTCTATACATGAATTACGCTATACAAATCAACCATATTATCATCGTTTTGCAATATTAATAATTTTTTACTTTACCTGATTAAGTTTTCAGCCGATGAAGAGAGGTTGTGACTTGAGAGCAATCGCTGGCGGAGAACAGAAACCCTAGCCACTCAAATCCGACAAAATATAGCATCATAAATGGGCTTGGTTGCTATGATTTTGGGGAGTAGGCCCAAGTCCATATTTTAATGGGCTCAATATTTATGTCTAAGCGGGCGGGACGGCCCACGTCAGGAATTTTTGGAGTCGGCACCAGCACTATCAGCAACCCCTTTTTTTCTTGTTTTTAATAATTTTAAATTACCAATATTTTTATTCTCAACATTAAATAATTAAAATTAAAACATGTCATTTTAATTTTTTTTTAAATAGACATCTTCCTCTGATGCTTATAATTAGCATATACTCACTTATTTTTTTTTCCAATTTCCAGTATAAAGTTGTTTATTTGATAATAGTTGTTTATTTATTAATATTATTAAGCAAATAAAATTGTTTTTTACGAGGATTGAATGATAAAATAATAACATGTTGTAAATTAAAAGGAAATAAAGATATTTTTAATGGATGTGGGTAAAGGTAGAGTGGACTGTGGTATAATTTTGAGATGTTTAAAAGGAATAGTTTAAAGTAGGGGTGGGAATTTCGGACACGATACGATAGCACGACACGAAAATGATGCGAAAATTGTGAGTTAGTGTTTAGCTTCATCGTGTTCGTGTCAACCCAATTAGTTTGAAAAAATAATAATTTGATTGTACATATGACTTGATATTCTGTAATTTTATTAGAAATTTTATATTTTTTATCGTGTCATATCGTGTTAACGCGTATTATCGTGTCATATTGTGTCATTTCATATTGTATTATATCAGAATTTTAAATATAAATTGTATTTTAAAATTTTTATTTTTTTTATCGTGTCATGTCGATAAATTTTTCGTATTCGTGTCGTATCAACACGGATTCTTATCGTGTTGTGTCATTATCATGTCGACACGAAACACGATATGTTAACACGAATTGTCACCCTTAGATCAACGTGATTGAGTTACTTTATTTTCATTTTAGGATATGTTTAATTGAGATTGAGAAAGTAATATATATTTTGAGTAGATTTATATATTAAGCAATCTCAATTAGGGGTGGACACAATATATCCGAACCGATATAACCTAACCGAACCATAGCATTTTCGGTTAAAATGGTTCGGTTATAACGGCTAATTGGTTCGGTTCAGTTCAAAATATAAAAAATTTGGTTTTATATTTTCGGTTCGGTTTGTAGAGTATAAAAATCGAACAAACTGAACCGACCAATATATATATATAAATTACTTAATTTTATATTTATTTAATAATTAATAATATAGTATTAAATTTTTGGACACAAGTTAAACCCTAATTTTGTAATTCTCCAAACTTTGCATGAATTTTAAGAATTCATATTTTGATTTTTTCAAGTATTTATGTAATGAGATTTCATTTTAATTTGTAGGATTTGTAAGAACTTTGATGAACTTGCTGAACTCTTATGGACTATGTGTTTGTCTATTTGATTTAAGGTGATACTTCATTTATGATTTTGATTTTGAATTTTATGTCTAAAAATGCTAGGAAAATGCTTAGTTGCCGGAAAAATATTATTTTGTGCAAGAAAACCGAACCGATCGAACCAACAAATTTTTTTATTCGGTTCGGTCAATTCGATTTTTAAATTAGTTCGGTTCGATTTGATTTTAATTATTAAAATTTTGGTTATTTTGGTTCGGTCCAAAATTGTCCCAAAACCGACCGAACCAACCGAATGCCCACCCCTAATCTCAATATCTAAACAAGACTAGATGTAAAATGAGTTCGTGGGACGTGTTTTATAAATCTCACCAATCTTCTCATATTCGCTTGATCGGGGTCCAAACCCATCCCAAACTAGATGGATTCAATGCAGGCTAAAATTAAACTTGCCTCATTATCATCTCTAATCTATACACATATATGTGGGTATATATTTGATTTGTATTTTTGAATATATGTGTTTAAAATACAATTGATAAATATTTTTATCTATAAAGAGACACAAAAATATAAAAATATATTAAATTACAAGACAAATATTCATGTGAAACTTATTTATATTTATATTTGTATCATTATATTTGTTCATTGATTCCATTATTCTTATAAATAAATACTATAACATTTACACATACCTTAGCTTTAGTTTATAAGTTGTAATTATCCCACTCATTAGTGTATTTAGTTGGGTTTTTGATAAGTAGCTCAGGGGTAAAGAATTAAGTAAATATGTTCTTTGATTGATATTTGCTTTTTTAAGGTAAAAGAATTATTCTAATGGCTGTGACAGTAAAAAATATACATATATTTAAAATAAACATAATATGAAAAAGTTTTACAGGAGACATGCTCATTTAAAATTACGACTTTGTGGCTTAATAGTTGGGGATAATCATACTCATTTAAAATTACGACTTTGTGGCTTAATAGTTGGATAATCATTCAAAGGTTACCATGATATATGGAGTTACACCCCAATGCAAATAGTTTCCTATAAAGCCCAATGCATGTATAACTAATTAGCCATGTTGAATGGCCACCACCTTCATCCCCTACATTTGACTCGACGGCTAACACCCTAACAAAATTCATGCTGCTAAAAAAGTGAGTCAACATACATTGGGGCCATCCCACTCTAGAAACAATGTAGTCATGAAAAGATCCAAATAAGCTTTTGAAATAGTAAGCAAATATAATCAAGAATCAAGTTAACCTCACGCAGCAGCAACTTACAAATATACATAGTTAGACAGACATATATGAAAAAGATAGAATTTGGATGCCAAATAGAACCAGATAGTCTTCCCTCCTGTTCTCCACAGGGTTTAACACTAGACTATAGTGCGTGTATTTGAAAAAAGAAAATCACTTGTAGAATTCAAAATCAGTGTCAGGCTTCTTCACGTTGGATCTGTAACCCTTGTCAAAATCTTTGGGAAGTATAACATACCGATTCTTTCTCACAGCATGCATACCTGCTTCTTGGCAAATTGCAGCAATCTGCATTCGTAAGCATTCATTAGTGCTCAATTACAAGACATCTATGAGTGATTGTTTTAATTTTATCAATCATTTGTAATAAAATATTATATACATATCAAAGAAGGTATCAGCTGACCTCAGCTGCGCTGATTTTATCAGGCCGAGACACATAGTCCTCCAAATCCACCTCGTCACCTAAATTCATTTTAGCAGTGCAAACCTGCAAACAATGCCCATTTATTTTATTAATATGTATCAATCACAAAGAATAAACATGAAATACAGAGAAGCAGCTTAAGCATCTGATTTCATCTCAAGTACCTGAAAGATAAGCCTCTTCTGACGTCTATCGGGCAAAGGAAACTCAATTTTACGATCCAGTCTTCCTGGACGAAGAAGGGCAGGATCCAATGTGTCAGCTCGATTAGTCGCCATGATAACCTTTACATTAACTGTCTGGTCAAACCCATCCATCTGCAAATACCAAGTACATAATACTAAAATGTTAACGATACATGAAGAGACGGAAACAATTTGGGTAGACTCTTTAGCATACAAGCAGTTAATAGAGACAATCCAACACTAACATCGAGTGAGAGTTCAGAGGAAAAAGAACTGAGTTGGTCTTGTGTAAAATAGTTTTACGTACAACTGATTCACAACTATCACTTTATAATATAACGACTAATACTTTTGAATGAAACAATTAATACTAATAAACTAGTATGATTTAATTGAAATAACTAATACAATTTAAAAATACATAAAAAAATGCAAATTAGTTGCACAGTGAATCTGGTTGACATAAGAGTGTGCCAAGAGTTTATATTCATTCCTCTTCATTTAAATCTCAAGTCTCAACATACCTGATTCAGCAATTCCATCAGAATACGCTGAACCTCTCGATCAGCTCCAGTTTGGGCATCGAATCGAGCTGTAGCTATTGCATCCACCTCATCAATAAAAACAATAGCAGGTGCATTTTCTTTTGCAAGACGAAAAACATCTCGAACCATCCGCGGGCCCTGAAGATATCAATAGTACAATTAAAAATTGCAAAGGTTTATGATAATACACTATCCAGAAACGCTCTTCAACAGCAAGAACAAACTGACACAGAAAGCAATGAGAACAGAAAATACACAGTGATGATCCTAATCCAGGTGAAACATACGATGAATAGGTTCCCTTTTACCCAGAAAATAAGCAGTCCATCACCGGCAGATATAAAGAGTTATATTTCCACATAACTGAAAGTAAAGTACAACTGTATGAGGTCGAGCAAGTCTCTTGAAATATCAGAAATTTCAGCATCTCCTAGGGTAACAAAAGGGCTTGTTTGTTTATAATTTCCTGCCCTACTTTCTTTATTTCAAATCCAAATCCTCGTTTCTTTACACGGATGTTGGTATAGGATTTTTAATACTATAGGATTCTACCATATGCTACCTGTAATACACCTATTTTTTACTTTTTTCAACACAAATTCCAACACACTATTAATCATATACCCCTCATTTTTTAATTATTATTATCTATCTAACTCAACACTCTCTCTCCTCATTTCTTACTTTAAACACTCTTTGTCCTACGTAACAACAATTTCCAATACACAAATCCATCATCTACCACATACTCTTTAAAATCCTATGCTATCAAAAATCCTACAAAATCCACACCCCCAAACATATACAAAGTCCAAATACACATTTTAATATTCATAAAATCCACCATACTGGATTTGAAACCCACTCAAATCCATAAACAAACATACCCCAAACATACGTGGAGGAGGTCATGTTTACTCATGCAAATTGATCACACTTACAATTCGAGGGGAACAGACAATTACAAGGAGAATGATGTTGCATTTGCATATGATTTATTGTGTTTGGACAATGGTTTGCTAGCAAGAATTTTAATAAATGAAAAAATTAACATATCTTTTTTATATACCTCTCCCAAGTACTTCTGTACAAATTCTGAGCCCACGACTCTAATGAAGGACGCAGTGGTGTGGTTAGCAACAGCCTTGGCAAGCATGGTTTTTCCAGTGCCAGGGGGACCATAGAGCAATACTCCACGAGGTGGATCTATGCCAATCTGCTGGTACAACTCATGATGCGTCAAGGGCAACTCTACAGCCTCACGAATTTCTTGCTTTTGAATATCACATCCTCCAATATCCTAACAGAATCATGAAATAATTATAACCACTTCCTTGAATTTCCCAAATATAGTAGATATGCTTCCAACAAGAATTATGGAGAATATTATGTTTACCCAAACTTTGATTTGCTCTAGTCTACACAAAGTGAAGATAAGTAAAGTAGTAAACACTAAAGACATGATTAAAGACGAAAGTAAACAAATGAACTCTTACATAAAACCAAACTTGAATCATTGAGAGGGTGGAATAAAAAGAACATTTAGTTATGACAAACATGACACATAAATGAAGCACTCATCAGACAAGAAATGGTATCTTCCCATCTTAACAGCAAAAGACTGAAGGAAGGAGGGCATCAGAACAATTAAACCTTCCATTGGACAAAGAATAGTTTGACATCTATGAATTGTGATTGAAGGAAGAGTGGAATATAAATTTCATAATATCGGTGATAAATAATGTCAATCTTCATTGAGAGTTATATTATGCTTCAGTGCGTCTACAAAACAAGAAGAGACTCGGCAGATCGTTCATACACCTTAACTAACTCCAATTTAAGTAAGAAGTGAGACCAGTTTATGGCCGTGATACTTTCTGAGTAATAAGAAACTTCTCTGGTCATCAAGAACACTCTTTTTGTTTTTCATTCTTTTCACAAGATTATTAATTTCATTTGATGCCCATCAATACCACGTTTTCTTAGCTAGAAGCTGCTACTCTTCAACTTAGCACTGGACAGGATGCTGGGCATTCTTACAGGGTAATTAGTACTGTACTCTCTTTGCTGAGTATACTGTTACAAATATATTTAAAAATTCCTGAATAACTTTTTGAGATTATTGAAATTATAATGGAATAACTAAAACTTTCCAAATCATTTTCTTGTATGGTTTAAAGTATCTATGAGATTCAAATAATTTGTTGAGGTTGATGCTGACATATTTTCTGAAACAAGTACTCAGTTATTACTGAATTCTATTTTTGCTAGCTCTGTTCCCAGGTACCAATAGACTCCCCTTGTGTCTTAAGATAGCACCTCTTCGAACGTGCTTAGTTAATCCAAGCACATGACAAGATTTTACAACTCCATAGGCTGTAGACACCAACAAAGATGTGTTTCTTTTCTATCAGAGAGAGTAACAAGAGATACATTTGTACCACTCTAGAAATGAAGCAAGATGCTCATGCCTCAACAATCATATATGTGTGATATATCAAATAAAACAGCTATTGATTGCTAATATTGGTCAGTTATAAATCAAAATTAATAATTATTAATGCATAACATACAATATGAATAGTAAGTGATTAAGCATATGAACAAGTTAAATTAGGAAAAATGAACTCTTGCAAATAGAACCAAATGCTACTTAGAGAACAGAAACCTTTTCAACTAAAGTTTACAGGAAATCTGAGTAAATGATATTTACCTCACGCAATAAAATCTGAAAAATCATAATTACTCCATAATATCTAAACAAAACAGTAATAGCAATAGGGATTTTAATTTTGAAGAAACCCTAATTGTAAATCCGAGAGAGAGTAACTTACAGCGTAAGTAACATCCGGCTTCTCGGATTGGCTGAGGAGAGATATACTAGAGTCGGCCTCGGGGGGCAAGACATCGACGAGAGCATTCGAGTGACGATGCAAAGCGACGGATCCCGAAGGCTTAAGCAACTCGCGGTTAATGGTGCTGAGGATCCGAACATAGTAATTCGACCCGGTGGTCGACCCGACGATGGCGTTGTTCGTATCGATCATCTCCATGAACTGACCAATGACGAGCGGCACCGACTGGATCCTCTTCACCTCCTCCTGCGCGCGCAACAGCTCACGGCGGAGGTTCTTCAACTCATCTTTGACGTATTCTTCCTGAATCTCCGCGAATTCCATCTGCCGTTGCAGAGACTTCAGTCGGGTGTACAGGTCATCGTCGTGGTCGGAGGAGGAGGCTGATGCGTCAAATTCCAGTGAAGGTCGAGTGGGCGGTGGGTGGGGTTGTGAGGGTTTCGGATCGAGAACCATTGCTGCGGCCATGTTTGGAGAAAATTGCAAGTTTACAACGAGAATCGAGAATGGGGAATTGAAAATGGGTATTGTTGATTTGGGGCAAAAATGTAGATAGAAATACAGAACGACGCCGTAGCCGATACCGACTTTAGGCTTCTATCCTCGCTTTGGGCCCTTGTAATTGGATTTAGGCCCATTATAGTTGGGCTAGATTTTTTAAGGAAGTATATGAACTGCATCAGTGGGCTTATGACCTTGATTAGACCATATGATATCTATATTTCATCAACGGAGTTATTATGGAGGCAAAATAATCATTGATGATCGACTATAGACTTTATAAGGGACACACTCGCATGAAATTATCTCACGTTGAACCAAAGAATCATTTTTGTTAAAACAAA
Source organism: Stenogyne calaminthoides (assembly GCA_037126765.1). Classification (NCBI taxonomy): domain Eukaryota; kingdom Viridiplantae; phylum Streptophyta; class Magnoliopsida; order Lamiales; family Lamiaceae; genus Stenogyne; species Stenogyne calaminthoides. The sequence continues at coordinate 6,878,705 of JBBCBC010000021.1, read as the reverse complement.
ATTGAATCTCACCAACTTTTTAGAAAAGTGATTTTAACTAATCAAATGGGGTTCAAAACACCCTCTATATCTCCTACTTTACGCACAATTTCAAATACTCAATTAATTATTTATCACATACTTTATAAAATTATATCCTATTAAACCCTATAAAATTCATACTCCCAGACATATACAAAATCTAAATACATTTTTATTTTATTTTATTACAAATCCTCCTTATAGAATTTCAAATCCCCTCAATGTTATGAACAAAAGACCTCTAAAAATCTGAATCTGACTTATTTATTAAACGAGACTAACCGAGTCAAACTTTAATAAGCCAGGTTGTGACCCCCTTTCAGGTTGTCTGCCTATTCCCACCCCTACTCACAAGTGGGACTACCATTTTCTCTCTCTTTTTCTAATATGAAAAAACAGTTTTTCTATTAAGAGCATCCTCATTCATTTACCCATTCCCTGGTATAATTTTTTATTACATCAGCTGTCACGTCAAAAGTAAATTATACCTATCAATTTACTTCTCTACTCATCAATCATCTCAGGTATAAATATTACTATTCAAGGACCCCCACTATCCACATCACCAAATTCATTCAATATTTATTTAATTCAATAATTTTTAATTTTATTTTATTTTTAAATATATTAATTTGTATAAATAATTAAATAAAATAAATATTTATAATTAATATTAAAATTTTAATTAAATAGTTCTTACATGTATTTTTCATGAAAAAAGAAGTACAATAAATTAATGGAAATTTTTGCACAAAATTGGAAGGTCCAAACCAATTCGACCAAGAATTATTATTCATTTTCGAATTTCGAGTTGTTACAATTTAAATGAGAATGCTAGATGTAATTGGAAGGGTGTTTGAAAATAGTTGTGTAAAATCTATATATATGACAAAAGGAAAAAAAGTAGATATAGATATATATGTATATTTATAACTGCAGTTTTTCAAAAAAAAAAAAAAAAGATAAATGAATTGGGCCCACAAATCAGCTTGCTTTTCAATTTGTATCCAAGTGTGAAATATTTGGGATTCCAACATTCTCTCTCCTAAATTACTCATATTCTACCAATAGTATACCCAATAAAGTGTGGGTGTAACTTTTGTCCACATCAGATTTACACCTAACTTTGGGAATGCTCTAAGTGTGTGAAGTAGCACTTCTTTTAGTTGGGAGTGGGTCCGATTCAATTTCCTTCTTTTCTTTTTTTGTGAAGAAGAGACGAGAAACTCCCCCCATCCGTGTCGTTGGCCTCTCAGTCGGGCGGGTTGTAAATCGAAAGATGTGTCCAAGTGACAGACACTTGTGTGAGAGAGTCGACAAGATTCAATCCATAGGACAAACCCTCATAATAATTCAATGGAGAATTTGTCCCACATGGGGTTCGAACCTGCGTTGTCGGGGGACTTCTCCCCCATATCATGTGAACTTTTTACCATTTTATCTTATGAGGGGCAATTTCATTTTTCTTGCTCTGACCTTTGGGAGGTGAGGAAGTTTTCTTCTTAGGCGTGCCCACACCTAACAACAAAATATATTTTTTAAATATTATTTTTTCTTATCCTTGGTCGAGGAACGGTTCAACATTATTATCCATACCGGAAACTAATTCCACTTGCAAGATTTGGTATGATAAAGCTTATGAACCTCCCAAGGGGCAAATCGAACAAAAGCGTGATTAAGATTAATTGTTGTGTTCGATATAATAAATCGTAATTAATCGAACATCAAAGAGTGACACATGTAATGTTTGAATATAATCATGCGGTGGATGAGTTACTTTTTGTTCGCTAATCGAGAATTGCTCGCGACCACCGAACAAACATAACGGTCAAGATGTTCGAACTCAAATCCCAAGAATCTGTCTTAAAAGCGACGAACGTAAAGTCCAACCGAACAAAAGATTAATTTCGACGATTGACGACGTTTGCTCGAAGATCAATCTAGAAGATGAAGTTTAAACGTGGCAACACCACCGGAGTTCTTGATGATCCAAAGAATCCAAAGACATGCTTTACCAAACCAAATTTCATGCTTGACGGCACGATAAATGGAAGAAAAAGAAGAAGAAAAGGGTTGGTCCAAAAAAAAGAATCCCAAAAGAGATAGCCTACAAAAAATCCCCGAGAGGTGAGGAATAGAAAAATCGAGTGTTCATCCACATATATGAAAAAACCCTAGAACTCATTCGTTAACTCATCGATTCATCTTCGTAAGATGTATCAAGAACTATGCGATGTAAAGCTCATAATACTACATCCCGGCTTGGTATGCCCTCGGTAGTAGTCATATATTATTATTTGGGTCAACAAATTCATCTTATTTCTCGCTCATTTTACACGTATATGTTTTGTTTGTGAGTTGTAATTAAATTAGCCACATAATATTCATCAACCGAAACGACTCGCAACAATTGGCGCTAGAAGGAGGATAATTTTCGAATCCAGATCCAAAAAACCAACCCATACACAAACCCCTAGTTACCGAGGCGTAAAAAGAAATATAATGCCTCAATCTAGGAACACCTAAACGGAGAGGTCGGAACAAAGCCGACCATATGATGAAAAAAAGAGGCTCCAAATACACCTCATAAAGATCAGCAAAGGAAACTATTAATCTTGAGGATATAGCCAATAATCCGGCGGCCACTACAAAAGCAATCATTTTCTTGCTACGAGCACAGAAAGAGAGGGCAGAAAAAGAATTGGCGGTTAGAGGCTCAAAAGGGGAAGAGCAACACTCACATACACCCAAAGAAGCAAGCTAAAAAGAAAACCGCAGTTGGACTAGTAAGAAAGTTCGATGATATGTCGGATGATCTAAGCAACCTCGCGGTCTAGACCATCGGCGTTTGATCGTTTGAGGCTCTCTCCGCCAAAGACCGAATCGGCAATAATAGCGCATGTGATCCGTGAAAGAGACATCCAATAGAGGTGCCCGCAAGATTCGGATCTTCAAAAGCATCCGTACAATCGAACAAATATTTGGGAACAAAGTTGTCTATCCATCACCGATTAGGTAGTCAAGGACAAACTTGGAGAGGGGGGACGCCCCATCACGAGCATGATCCACGAGATCCTCATGATGGGAAACAAATTTCCAATCTAAGTCTATCGATCCCCGCCAAATTTGCGTAAATGCAAAAAAGCCATCGTGGAATTACAAGTTCGATCCGCCGCGCATTAAGAGCTACCCTCGAACGAAAGCACAAGATCTTTTGTTCGCCATTATCTCCAGCGATCATGGCGGCGAAGTCCAAGAGAAAGTCGCAGAAAGACCGACCACCACCTCCTATTTTTAACGAAGTCGGATCCTCATGTCCATCTCAAAAAAAATTTTCGGACTTTATGATCGCGATGGGACTCTGGCCACAGACGCGACGATCTTCGATCATTCCCCATGACTTTGGGTGATCGAGCACATAGGTGGTTTACCACTTTACCCACGATCCATCACATCTTTTCGCATTAACAGGGGACGGCAATTTTGTCCCATTTCTCAAATCCGTGTGTGCTCGCTACAAAAAACAAAGGTTGGCGCATTTTTCCCAATTAAAAGGTGAGTCCGATCGATCATATATAGAAAGATTTGATAAATGTTTATATGATGGAGCCCCGGTTGAAGAGGATGCTAAGATCCTCGCGGTGGTGGAGGCCTCACTTTTAAATACGTACATGTGGAAGGCCATGCATCAAGATTGGCGAACTCAGACTCAGAGTTTAGAAATGCGGCGGCTAAAATTATAGCCATGCAAGATTTGCTCGCGACAATCACAATTGATTGAGGCGAGCCTATCACTAGGAAAGCTTTGAAAAAGAAAACAATGAATGAAGGCGGATCATGACCTCTTTCAAACCTTTTGAACAAAAAGCGTAAGCAAATGCCCTACGAAGTCTTTTTTGGGCGTTCGCGAAACTATCTTTAATCAAATCAAAGATCGGGACATGTTGGATGTGCAAGAAGAATTGTAATGGATAAGCGTCGATTAACGCTTCCAAATAATCTTTGTAATTATCATGAGTACATCGGAGTAATAATACATAAAATTGTCGCGATTTACTCGCCAACTTTGGAAGCTATATGAAGAAAATTGTCTTTCCCAGTTCTTAGAAAAGCCGGTGAACGAGGATTCGCGAACGTAAAGGGACGAAGACCGGAAGAAAGCGAAAGGCAGAACAAACATTTGACAGTGATCCCGAAGAATCACGAAAGAGATCTGAAACGTCCAAAAGAGGGCCTCCTATTGTTGGAAGAGGTCGAGAAAGTCAAGAAATCCAAATGATTCGTCCTGAATATGGTCCTGTGGGTGGATGTTACCAGGCACCAACGTTATCTAACAGACGTAAAAAGATGGAGACGCGTGCATGCGTAACATCCATCGTAAAGGTGGCGAAAGCACATCATCCGGTTCCCACCTACACACCAAATCATTTTCTCGGAGGACGATCTCGACGGGATTATAACTCCCCATAACGACTCCTTAACCATCGATTGCTCGTCTCTCGATTGAAGGTACATCGCCTCTTAGTTGATACTGGGGCTTATGCAAACATTTTGTTCGTTAATACCCTTCGCCAGATGGAAAAACAAGTTGGGGATTTGAGCAGTTATATTGAACCATGTAATCATACTATAATGGGTTTTGGGGAATCAGAATCCCGAGCCCTATGGTATGATTAGGTTAGGAGTCGAGCTAGAATCAACTTTGAATTAGGACATTGGCGAACTAGAATGTTAGATTTTGTAATCGTCGATGTTCAAATCCACTTATAACGGGTTTCTAGGTCGCCCGTTTATTCAGAATTCAAAGCTTTTGTTCCACGTATTACTATTGTGTTAAATTTCCGCCACAAGATGGAGCGGGGGAGTGTAAAAGGAGATCAAAAAGAAGGCTCGAGATTGTTTGCTATCGTGCGTGCGGAAAAGACAAAGTATCGTCAATATGATGGAGCAAACACGGGAGATTGATAAGCCTAGCAACGAGCAAATATCTCATCAAAAGATCTTCCGAATTTAACATAAGTTCGACGAAAGCATAACCATTCGCGCGAGCCACGAAGGTACCTTAACATAAACCGGGATAACTAATCCCGATCTCCTAGATCAAATGAATATTGATCGGTAGAACGAACAATCGGACCTAGAGCCTCGCATAGGTTTTGAACCCATGGAGGTTGATGATGAGCCCCGAGGATCCATTCAAGACCCCGGTGGAAGGAAAAAAAAAAGCGGCGACTCTCTGTTGAGCAATTGGAACCAATCAAGTCGAATTCAAACAGGACTGAAGTTAGAAGTGTTCGTTGGTTCGTAATTACCCCAACCGATCCCAACGAAATAATTACTTTCCTTCAAGCAAATTTAGATGTGTTCGCATGGTCACACGAGGACATGGTTGGAATAGATCCAGCATACGCCCACTCACTCCTCAATCTTGATCCAATACAAGCTCCGCTTGTCCAAAAACGAGAAAATTTAGTGGGAAAAATATGCGGCGATGAATAGTGAAATCAAAAAGTTCGCCGACAACAAACCGATCCAGAGGTAAAATGCCCAAGATGGCTGCATAACCCGTGCTGGATCGCAGAAACCAAATGGATCTTGGAGGCGTGTATCGATTTCAATTCGATTTGAATAAGGCATGTCCAAAAGATAATTTTTCCGATGCCCCACATTGATTATTTGGTTGATAACACGGCGGGCCATGAACTCATGACATTTATGGATCGCGTTCATTTGGTTATCACCAAATACCAATGCATCCCGGACGATCAAAAAATCTGAAGATTCTGCAGTTGAAAAGAACAATATCTTCGCTGGTAACGCATGCCATTCGGATTAAAGAACGCCGGAGCGACGTATCAACGTTTGGTGAACAAGATGTTCGACGAACACATCGGCCCTAACAATCGAGGTATATATCGATGATATTGTGGTAAAGAAGCGAACATAAGGAAGACCACATCACCCACCTCGCACAAACGATTGATATATTGAGGAAGTATAATATGAAGTTAAATCCCAAGAAATGCGGTTTTGGGATTCATTCAGAAAATTCCTCGGACATATGGTTAGTCAGCGGGGATTGATGCAAACCCATCAAAGATTCAAGCAATGCTCGATATGCAAGCCCTTAAATGTGAAAGAGGTCCAAAAGTTAACCGGACGATTAGCTTCCGTAAGCCGGTTTATATCACTTAAATGGGGACAAATGTAAACCTTTCTTTGATGCATTAAGCGGGAAATTTGATGGACCGAGCATTGCGAATGCATTTGAATCATTAAAGCAATACCTTGGCAGATACTTTCGATAACCGTCTAAGCTTTATCCCAGGCGAACAACTCTATTTGTATCTTTTTCTGATCCTGAACATGCGATCGTGATGATGTGCTCGTCTGGGCGTAAGAGGCGACACATTTACCCATTTATTATGTTAGCCAAGTCTGCTAAAAGAAGTTGAGCTCCAGTATCCTCCGTTGGAAAAATTAGCATCGCCAGAATGAGTGTGTGCTAAAATTGCGACCATATTTTTTTTCGACCACTCGATTGAGGTATCGATTTGTGTTTCCATTGCGCGAAGTCCTCCACCGACCGAGATACTTGGGCAGATTGCTCAAATGGGCGGTGGAGTTAGGATGATCCCGGCATTACTTTCGCTCCACTTAACAAAGAATGAAGGGCAAGCTATGGCGATTTCATGGTTGAGTTGACATATCCACAAATTCTGATTTAAATTGTCGATCAACCATGGCGGCATGTATGTTGATGGATCATCAACAAGTTCAAGAGTCGGAAGCGGCGTAGTTCTCATCGGCCAACTAGACAAACGTTTACAACGACCATTCGATTTGATTTTCGGCTACAAATAATGAGGTGAATATGAAGCTTTGATCATTTGGACTGGAGATGGCAATGACAATGGGAATTCAGAGGTCGATGATCTATAAGCGATTCTCGTGTAATCGTTTATCAAAGTAACAAAAGTAGTATGAGGCGGCGAACAAATGGCACAATATCAACAACTAGCAAAAGAGTTGCTCGAGCATTTTGACCAAGTTTTCATTGAACAATTACCACGATTGGGTAATCTGCTCACGATGCTTTGGCACGCCTCGGCAACAATGAGAAGAGTGATTTAAACACAACGCACATTGTGATCGTCCGCGGCTTATACGCTTTCGGTTCGAGATTGCGTCGCCCCGGATAACAATGCTCGAACAAGAAACTTGGATGACTCAATAACGAAGTTATTTACAAAAGGGACTTCTCCCCGAAAAATAAAGCACAAGCTACTCGCCTCGGACATGATCGCTCGATATACTATTATAGACGAGCATTTGTACAAAAGAAGCTTCTCACTTCCACTTTTGAAGTGTGTTACTCCTGAAGAGGGACAGGTACTTCTGCAACAAATCCATGATGGAGTGTGCGGAAATCATACAGGTGGGCTCGTCCTGGCACATAAAATAATCAGGCAAGGTTATTATTGGCCAACCCTTAGAAAGGATTCGCCAGATATGCTCGTGCATGTTATCAATGCCAGTACATGCTCCACTCATTCATAGCCCTTTGAAGAATTAGTATCAGTTTATAGTCCATGGCCATTTGCTAAATGGGGGATCGATTTAATCGGCCCATTTCCTACTGGCACATCAGGAGTTAGATATGCTGTGGTAGCCGTTGATTATTATACTAAATGGGCAGAAGCCGAGGCAATTGTTAAAATCACCGAACAAAGGATGTGGAACTTTGTTTGGAAAAACATCATCTGTCGATTTGGGCTTCCCCAATCATTGGTCACGGATAACGGCAAACAATTCGATGGAAGTGAATTTAGACAAAATTGTGCTCGCTGGGGGATAAAAAAGCACTACTCAACTCCGTATTATCCCCAGTCAAATGGTCAAGTCGAAGCCGTCAATAAAATTATCAAGCATACCCTCAAGGCTAGACTTGATAATTCCAAGGGGGGAGGATGGGCTGAAGAATTGCCTGAAATATTGTGGGCTTACCGAACAACTTTCAGAACATCAACTGCAGAGACCCCTTTTGCTTTAGCATTTGGTGCGGAGGCTGTTATACCCGCAGAAATCAAAGTTCCAAGTCATCGAACAATGACTTTTGGAGAAAGCATATTAATGACCAAATTTCTCTGAATTCGCACTGTTAGAAGAAAGAATGACTGAGGTCGATTTCAAAAATGCTATGTACAAAAAGAGATCGAGAAGTTTTATAATTCCAAAGTCCGAATCGCGCAGTTCAATGTAGGGCGAAATTGGTTTTAAGGCGATCGATGGGGGGTACCGATGGTGTGTTTGGTCGAGCAATGGAAGGTCCTTTCAGAGTCACGTAACGCGTTTACCAAACGGGCATATGACTTGGAGGACTGAATGGAGTCCCATTGTTTTTTTCGTGGAACGCGTCAAATTTGAAAAAATATTATCAATAAAGGCGAGCATATTGTTGACCGAACACAATCAACCATTCAGTTCAAACGAGTAAGATGATTATAAAAGAAGAATATATTATTTTCGATACTTATCTTCAAGAAAAATGCTGGAAAGCACTATTGACAGACAAAGAACATATGTCACAACGAGTTGTCAATAGAAGATACGTGTAATAAGGCGAGTTGACAAGTGGTGGCGACCATGCGAGGATAAGTTAATTTTTTTGAGCAAGAGTCAAAAAAGCCGAACAGATGTCAAAAGCCGAGAGCAAAAATAAGAGAGCTAGCACCGATTATCTCTCTGCAAGCACTAGGTTGGGACGGTTCTATAAATAGGGCATACTTATACTTAAGAAAAGCGGGAAAAAAAAGAAAGAAAGAAGATGAAAAAGAAAAAGGAAAAAATCTGCGATTCTCGGAAGGAAGACGGTTTAGTATGCCCCAGACGTAGAAGAATCCGGCTCTCGATTGAAGATCAATTAATTTGAATTGAGCATCTATCCGGATCTGAGCTTTTTACCTCACATCTGAATTTGCGAGCACAGTTGAAGCTCGTCCCGGACTCAAGATGCTCGGAAGAGTCATGGTTGCCACTCCACGTTACTTTACATTTTACGCAGCATAATAAGCTACGAGTCCCCTATGAATCCCCAAAAATCTCCTCCGAAGGGGAGGGATGTCATGAGTCCACCCAAAATAAGATGCCGAATCGCCGATGCTCGGCATCTCTTTGGAGGGACGGAATGGTGCGAAATGAAAGTTTTGTTTCGCGCTTTTATTTTAAGCGGCGAAAGGAATCGGCCACATGCTCATGCTCCGCACCAAGATAACCACAACTTGTCCGGGAGGGACAAAAGTTTATCTTCGGGCCGCTTTTGAGCATGTTACAAAAGAAGAAAGGGTAAACACTGACGATGTGCCACATCCTTGTCAACATCAATTTCATGGACAAGGTGAGGCCGGTTAGGTATACTCAAGACAGATTTAAATTCAAAACCCCGGTCCGATAACAATAGTTGTGTAATAGATAGTCTTCACTATGAACGATGTAATAGAATACAAAGTGTTGCAAAAAGAAAAAGAATGATATATGTACTTTTGTTCGCTAAAGATTTTCTAGCCAGGCCTATTTGAGGTCGCACCTAAGCCGGACGACTAACAAAGACATTTAACGAGCCCAGTGTCTATGTTCACCGATTTAACTAATTCAGATTCGATTCCCGCAGCGAAAATGAAAGTAATGGGTACGCCAGCAATGATAAGTTTAATTAGTACTTACAGATACCCAGAAGACTCCAGCCGGTGAAAACACGTGGTCGCACTAAATAAGACGGCCCGAGTAATGGCGATCGACCTAAATAAGACGATCGCAAGACCAAGAAAGGGGGTTCTATAAAGTAACCCATCCGGTCGCACCTAAATAAGACGATCAACCGACAGAACGTCAATAAGACAATCAAAACCGAAAAGAAGTCGTGGAGCGCATAGGCAAAACCCAATGTTCAAATCATTCGGAAGAAAAGAGGCAAAAACCGAAAGCAATAAAGGCGAACGAAAGTAACAAAGAAAATATCGCGGCAACACAAGTATCAACGTTCATCCTCAACAAAAAGGTTAGAGGAAACAATTCAATATGAAATTCATTTGTTCAATTGACGAAATATTGGGACAAAAGAAGAAGTATCAACAAGAAAGCGACTAAAAATATATTGTTGAATTAAAAAGTGAAGAAGACAAAAAATTACACAAGTCTTGTAAAGAAAAAAGACATCAAGGCATAAAGTCAAAATTAGGGGGTAGATGGAAGAGAAATGTCGAACACATTATGTTCGGTCCCTCAATAACCTTCGAAGGATGTCCGGGTATCGGATGCTTTTTTGGGAGGCGATTTTGCTCGATTTAAGGGAGGTTCTTGCTCGTCTGGACTTGATTGATCCCATCCAAGATGAAGATTTCGATCGGCAACCTCAAGTAGCAATAATGTCCGAAGTTCTCCTCTTCATCCGGAACCGATCGTCAATTTTGATCCCTTCAGAAGAACGGAAAAGTCACACGCACCATTCAATCGACATTGGGAGGTTGCGATCCTGGAGGGTTATCAACCGGGCACCGAAGTCGGATACGAGGGGCAATTTGCTCATTGCTTGAGTGTGTGAATGTAACGGATCGAATGAAGATCTAAGAAAAGCAAAATATACGAGAAGTTAGACATGGAGTCAATGTGTTCGGCTGGTCATGCGACTTAGAGTTTTCAAGGCCTGGCGAGTGTTAGTCTCTTCAAAGAACGATGAGTTGTCGCCAAGTTCGTGTCCTCTCACTTTCCATTTTTTCAACACCACCAAGTTTACGGCTCAAAGATTCATTTCTTCGAGCCTTCGTGATATTGATCACCTCCTCCCGAGATCGATCTAGTGCCTCTCAGGTGACGAAAGCATCCTCTTGAGCTAGGCGAAAGCATCCTCTTGAAATTGGCGAGCATCTTCCCCGAGTCCGTTACGCCGAACATCTTAAAACAGGTTTTGATCTGAGCGATTTGATTCATCTCAGACCTGTTTAGCTCGATCACTTTGTCTTCGGTTTCTAATCAAAGCGAAAATAATTGGCTTGGATGTTAGCGACCGAGCATAAGCTTTCTCAAGAGCGACCAAAGATCGATTTCTGAAGCACCGGCCCCAAACGCATAGTTTCCAAGGGGTGGGACCTGGTCGTGAGACTTCCTCCAGAATCGAGAGTCCACGCGAGCGAGTCGACAAGTTTTTGAACATGCCAAGACGCTGGAACTTTATAACACTCGGCGAAAGCAAAAATAATTCTTTAGGTCGGGCATTAGGGCGACAACACGCTTCAACCTACAAGATACACATATTTGACTAAGTGAGAATAGAGATATCGACCCGAAAACCAAAGCAGTACAGAGCCGAGCAAAATGTGCACACCACGCCGAGCCGGATCCCATCCGGGGAATGACTTATCTTCGGAGATCGTAGTTCGGGAGTCTATTGGAGTCCATGACCGAGGTCCAAATTGGAGGAGGAGAAGATGTGCCAACTTCCATTTCGACAATCTGCGAAATGGGACCAACTCCAGGCGGGCTCGGATCGCCCTCCAAAGAGGGTCCGAAGTCGACTGGACGCATCGGTGCTTGTTTGAGTTTGCTCGGTTGGCCCTCATTCGTTAGCCCTTGTTCGCTCGGGCCTGTTCGCTTGGCCCGCATTCACGATCTCCACCCTTGGTTTTTTCGGTGGTGGTGGAGTTTGTTCGCCCCACCCACTCCAATTAAGCAGGAGCCCCTCTGTGCTTTCGACTTGATTCTCAGGGACGGATGAGGGTCGTTTAGCCTTGCCCCCTACCTTTCGTGAGCTTCGCCAGCCTTTGAATCGAAACAAGTTCTGCGGGCTTTTTTTCGAGCCATCTCGGTGTGTTAGGGCGTACTCCTGGCGATGGTCACAATTTGGAAAAGCTATAGATAAAGTTTAAGTCGAGAATCAACGAGTGACCCAACAAAAAAGACACAAGACTTGTATAAAAACAAAAGATAATCTTTCTTAGGAAGGATCAACAAAGAAGAAGATGGTGAGGGGGGCACGAACAAACCTCCTTTTTTCTTTGTTGGCGGTGTTCAAAGTTATCACGGATCTTTTCGAGCGGGGTTCTAGATCGATCCGCCAAATTCTTTGAAATAGCCCCGTCGTTTGTCTCCTTATCCGTCAGGGGCCGGAATCCTCGAAATAAAAAAGTGAGTTAAAATGGGTTCAAATTGAAGAATGAAAGTTACGAAATCACTTACCGGTACCTCGAAGTCGGTGGGGATATCCAAACGAGCATTTGGCTCGCTTCCAGAGTAGGGCTTTTCAATCGCCCCCACGAAACGAATTTCTCTTTCCGGTCCACTAATTTTGTTGTAAGACATCCTCGATAATTTTGCACTTGGCGTTAGCTTGCATAAACAACCACCCATGTTAAGCCTCGGACGAGTCAAGTGCACTAACCGAAAGCAAGTTCATTTTTGCGAAGGATAATACCTTGGTTTCATTTTGCGAACAACGCAAAAAAACTCATGACCATATGCCATCCATTCGGTTTGAAGTTGTGTAATGGAGATATTCCATTCCACGAAGCAAACCGGGTAATTGCCGGATGGAGAGGAAATCGAAGTCCGGCCTCCATGGTGTCAAATTCACGGCAACACAACCCTCGAGGGGGTTGGTCGGCTCTTCATCGGACCGGGTGCCCGAAAAAAAGACATCTTTAGGGTTTCATAAATTTATGCGGTGGCGAGCATATCTACATCAATTATGCTCGCCATTTTGCTCATTGGGTACACGTTCTCTACACTAATCCTATGAGGTTGTTGGGCAAGCCAAAATTATAACGAGCATTATACTCGCTATATATGTTGGATTGTGAGGAACACCAACAGTATACCAAGTTCGGAGTTTTGCCCACCATCTACACCTATGTTCGATTCGATTAAATTGCGATTGCTAAAATTTCCCCCTCCATGAAGAGATTATTTCTATCTACATCAAAGCATTATCAATAGCCATAGACCTAATTTGAATTTGGAATTTAAGAATTATAATCGAGAATCGTCTGACGAATCATTAAGGGTAAACCCTATCCGACTCCGTTTGGGCTTTTATCGAGTCGGAAGAAAGAACGGAAAAAGGTTGCGAAATTGCCAACGGAATCGAATTCGAGGCATTTGCCTCCGATGTACTAACATTATTACGGGAGATTCTACTAATGGGGGAAGGCGAAGGGGAACTATAATGGTCGGATTGAACAGAGGAATTGAGCAAGAGGCCATGATTATAAAGTAGAAGAAGAATCGGCGATTACTGAATGATTTTCTTCACGGAGCAATGAATCCCACGGAAACTTTCGAATGCGAAGACGATAGAAAAGTAGAGAGAAAGGAAAAAATTTTAAAGTGGAGAAATAAGATTTAAATAGACACCGGTACTAATTGAAGTTTCAACATGAATTGAGCGATGCCAAACATTGCTTAATCAGATTTTTAACGGTAATGCCCAATGTAGAATACAAAGCCGACCGACCGGGGGGTATTGTTGTGTTCGATATAATAAATCGAGTAATCGAACATCAAAAGAAGTGACACGTGTAATGTTTGAATATAATCATGCGGTGGATGAGTTACTTTTTGTTCGCCAACCGATCGTAATTGCTCGGTGACCTCTACCGAACAAACATAACCGTCAAGTATGTTCGAACTCAAATCCTCAAGAATCTGTCTTTAAAAGCGAATTTAACGTAAAGTCCAACCGAACAAAAGATTAATTCGACGATTGACGTTTGCTCAAGATCAATCTAGAAGATGAAGTCGTAAAGCGGGCAACACCACGGAGTTCTTGCATGATCCAAAGAATCCAAAATCTTTACCAAACCATTTCATGCTTGACTAATCACGATAAATGGAAGAAAAAAAAAAGAAGAAAAGGGTTGGTCCAAAAAAGAATCCCAAATAGATAGCTACAAAAATCCCCGCGAGAGGTGAGGAATAGAAAAATCGAGTGTTCATCCACATATATGAAAAACCCTAGAACTCATTCGTTAACTTTATGTCGATTCATCTTCGTAAGATGTATCAAGAACTGTGACGTGTAAAAGCTCATAATACTACATCTCGGCTTGGTATGCCCCTGCAGTAGTCATATATATTGATTTGGGTCAACAAATTCATCTTATTTTTCGTTCATTTTACACGTATATGTTTTGTTTGTGAGTTGTAATTAAATTAGCCACATAATATTCATCAACAAAAACGACTACTTAACACACACGATTCTTCAGATTAAATCTTAGCAATCACATGTGACTAATAATATTGCTTAAGATAAAAAGTATTGAATCTCTCCGATTCACTACCCATGATAAGTCAAAGCAATAGTTACCAATCCCACGTGATCCTATTTAAGGAGCGAAGATTAAGAAATAACGAACCACCGAGGTCTAATTCTTCCTTGTTGGGTCAAGAATTTATCCTCCTCAGAGGTCCTATTCAATTGCATCACCATGCACTAGTGTAATCTCTTGGTCAAGACAAGCCAATCTGAGCCTTACACTTCAACCTTTCACGATGGGTTGTTCATTTCCATCTAGGTCGTGAATAACGACTTTTTTAGTTACAAGGGATATTAATTCAATCTTCGTGATCTGGTATCACTAAATTAACTACAATGTAACACGTACGACTTATTGAACAGTTATGCAGTAAATATATGTAACATTCAATAATATTTGAAGCATCAGTGATAAACAATTTATTTCAGTAAATAAGTCTGAAAATTCAGTTTTGATTATACAAAGTAAAAACATACTTTCCAGTATAATCCCAACATGCAAGTGGGTATACAAGAGAAAGAGGGGACCGGACGGGAAGGTGGAAACCTTCAAGGCAATTAAAATAAAATAAATATTGTTGCTTAATTTGTTATGGAATGAAGATATGTATTCTTGGAATACAAGATTATCTCATTAAATTCAAGAAATCTCCCACTAGCTTATCTATATTGAAATTTTCGAAAATTTGGAAATATAATGGGCAAGAAAGATTTTCTTGATTTTCTTGAAAAGATATTATGGAAGATATGTATTTCTTGAAATACAAGAATATCTCATAAGTTCAAGAAGATCCAAATTTTGGAATCTTGCACATTAAATTTTCGAAAAATCCATAATTAGAGGAGGTGGGATTTTTGTGGAATATTTTAATTATGGGAAAAAGAATATAAGGGATATATTCAAGATTTCTTGGTGACCAAGAAAAGTCTTTTCCCACATTGATATTTTACTAAAATTTTAGGCCCTCCTCTCCTATAAAATAGGGATGATTAGTTCATTCCCAAGTACAATTCCATGTCTTTGGAAATATTAGCAAATCCAAAAAGGTGGTGCAACAAAGTTTATTTTTTTTTCCTTTTGTTAATTGTTAAGCAAGTGTCTTTCCTTAGGATAGTTGAGCAAGGGCTAAGGGAATACTTGGGAAGTCCTTTTGGTTAGTCCGTCCCGACCAAGTCTTTGCCATCCCGAGAGGAATGCGTTCACGTAAACCCATAGATTCGCGTGATGCGTAGGTTTGACGTGGCTTTTTATATGCATGATATGTTGTTGCAATTATTATTTGAATTAATATAGGATTAATTCATTCTAGTAATAATTAAAGAATTAAATTTGTATTTAAATATTCATCCCGAATAGATCTGTGCAAATCATTCCCCAACACCAAATGTCCTCTTGGTCATTTTAACCTCCAAACATGATTCGCAGGTTGGAATCGGTTCAACTTGGAGAAACTCCAGTGAACCGTCTTTCACCAACCTTTGGATCCTCTTTGGATTTATATGACCCAATCTTAGATGCCAAAGAAGTGTCTCGTTCACGTTTTCTTTTGTCGGAAATAGTTGATGTGCTATAGGATGCATTTCGTGAGTGGTGTGCACAGTTAATTGTATAGAGATTTTCCATCAATGTCCCGTAACAGATACACTCATCATTTCAAGAAATGATGTCATTCTTATTAGATTAAACTTAGTGTCCTTTAATCAAATTTTAGAAACTGAAAGTGAATTCTTTCTAAAACTGGGATCATAAAGATAATCTCAAAAAAAAACTTTATCTTCAAAAGATAGGTGCACTTTCTCCCATCGCTTCACATCACCGCCACTCAGAAGATCGCCAAATTGTGATGAGGATCTCACTCCCACTAAGTTGTCGGGTCCGTTTGAACCCGTGACGCCAACATGATTAGTGGATCTTGTATCAACCACCCACGAATGAGAAGTATACGCCGCTAAACAAGTTTCAACAACTAAGGCGTGAGAATTACCTTCGTCCGTCCCTTTTGGGGTTGGAACAGCAAAACCTCCATTGTCCCTCTCTCACCGCAGCCTTAAGCACTTCCTCTTTCGATTTTCCTTGACACAACAAGCATTCCTCATCTTACCATTGCCTTTTGGCAACAGTTGAGTTTTATTGCTTATGGCTTTTTGGTCCCTTTCTTTTTCTTGCTTTTTTTAGCCTAGAAGATGAAGAGCGGACCACTTGCCGTCAAAGCTTGAGTTTGGTGTCTTATCAACATCTCGCCGAGACCAAAAGCTTGCAACAAATTAGTTATGAGGCCAAAATGCTCAAAAAAAATTTTGGGCAGAGAGTGAAGTACCAAATTCATCGAGTCTCCAGATCATGTCTGCGACTCATAATCTCAAGTTTGTTGGGATGGGCCATCTATTTTGAGGGCGTAATCCCTACGGGTTTGCCCTCCACCATTTTCAGCCGATGACATCTCTCACAAGGTGATCCGACGAGTCCCGCGTGTTTTGATTCGTCGGTTGGCTCATCCGATTTTGGTATGTCAAAAATCCACTTGTTTTTTTGCGATAGCTAGACAATTATAATTTTTCGTTTCCAATCAATATAGTTTCCATACATATTGTATTGACTTTAAGTATAATAACAAATGGATTAAAAGGTAACGTCAATGCGAATCGAAATAAATAACTATATGCATAAGCACAAGTATATCACAAGATTCGATCACATGCATCATATTAAAATCTCAAAAAAATGAACATGAACATCATCGCCCTAACATTCAAAACAGTTTAAATAAGCCACGCGTGGGGTGGGTCATTATTTAAACACATTCAACGAAAGTTACAAACAAGACGGTTACAAACCTTTAATATCCAGATTAATAGTTGGCTCCCATTTGACCAATATAAAATTGACAGGACTTCGGGAAGTATATGCATATCAATTTTATACCTAAGTAATAACCATGATTAAATCTGAGGATTATTATTTCGCTTTGAACGAGCCTCGTGGGAGGGTCATCGTCGCCACTAGTAATAACCCACAATCATCCACTTGAATTCATTCATGTGAAAGCTATCTTTTGACCGTCCGGTGGGGAATTTCTCCAAAAGAATTCACAAATAAATAAATCATGGAGGTCAAAATTAATTCAATTTTATTATCCTAATAAAATTGTCAATTAATTATTTAAACATACTTAGTAATTTTTTAAGTTGAGATTTTTCATTTGGCAACTCTCATGCAAACACATTTAAACAAATTACATAAAGATAAGATAGCTCAAAATAAATCAAGCAAAAAAAAAAAAAAATAAACATATTGGGCACAAATTATCCAATTGTCATGGTTTGATTTTTTCTTGGCTTGATTTTTGAAGAAACACCGCCTCAATTTCTCCCACTAATCGTCCTCAAAAATACTCGTCTCAAACGCCACGCCGTTACTTCGCAACAGATGCACGCCAAGATTGGGCCGGCTGGCCACAGCATTCAAATTCACCTCCAGCGCTTACCAGCCGCCGCCATACTCGGCATTTTCTATTTCAGCGAGGCGACGCGAATAAGACAAGACACGCCCGCCGAGCTTCACACAAGACTCACAAGGCGCTTACCTCCGCTGCTCGCGGGTCCGCCTCCACGACGACGGTCTCAGCGTGCCCGCCGTCCGCGTGGACATCATCCTCAAGACGACGCCTTGCCACGGCCTTGCCGGCGCCGTCGTCTCAAGCGTCAAGCGTCGCCAGCGTGTCTCCGCAGCACGTTTCACGCGACGCACGCCGCCTACGCCCGGTTCTGGATTTCGTCCTTTAATTCTTCATCTCCGTCCTCATTTTTTATCCGGTTACAATTTATTTACAAAAAATAAATAAACCTAGATCTAGACTAGTCTATTACATTGATCAAATCAAACAAATTCTAATCTACTCGTGGATTTTCTCACGAGGTAAAACGAATCCGAACGAATCGAATTAAAAAACACCGTTTATATGCATGCATAAACAAACACATTAAATTCCATGACAATTGGATACCGCAAAATAGATCTAGCAATTCTATTATCCAATTTCAAATTTAATGTCCTCGAATTAAATTACAATTTAAATAATTCAGAGCCCGAAACCGTGGCTCTGATACCAGTTGTTGGTAAATAGTTTGCACAGATCTATTCGGGGTGAATATTTAAATACAAATTTAATTCTTTAATTATTACTAGCATGAATTAATCATATATTAATTCAAATAATAATCCAACAACATATCATGCATATAATAATTCACGTAAAACCCACGAGACGCGCGAATTCTACGAGTTTACGTGAACGTACCTCTTGGGATGGCAACGGTGTGGCTGAATAAACTAACCGTAAGGACTTCCAAAGTATTCCCTTAGCCCTCGTTCGACTATCCGGTGGAAGGATTCTTGTGAACAATTTAACAAAAGGAAAATAAAATATGTTGCACCACCTTTGTGGATTTACTAATTTTTCCAGCACATGGAATTGTACACTACTCACAATTTTAATCACATTTTCAGTTATTGGACTATATGTTGGGCTACTCAGGGGGCCTTTAGGAGAATTAAGATTGGACCTTCTAATGGACCTTGAATATCTAATATTGAGCCACAATATAATTCAAGCCCATAAATATTAATTAATTCCACTACATAATTAATATTGCATTATCCATCTTAACCCATATTACAATCAATATGGCTCCCGGTCATTATTTCCCATGTTTAAGATTATCTAGCCCATTAATTAATTCAAGCCACTGAAATAGTTTTCTATTAATTAATATCTTATATCCTTGGTCAAGGAACGGTTCAACATTATTATCCATACCGGAAACTAATTCCACTTGCAAGATTTGATATGATAAAGCTTATGAACCTCCTCGGGGGGCAAATCGAACAAGCGTGCTTGCACCCGATTCTTCAGATTAAATCTTAGCAATCACATGTGACTAATAATATTGCCCAAGATAAAAAGTATTGAATCTCTCTCGATTCGCTACCCATGATAAGTCAAAGCAATAGTTACCAATCCCAAGTGATCCTATTTAAGGGCGAAGATTAAGAAATAACGAACCATCGAGGTCTAATTCTTTCCTTGATTCGCCTCAAGAATTTATCCTCCCAGAGGTCCTATTCAAAGGCATCATCATGCACTAGTGTAATCTCTTGGTCAAGACAAGCCAATCTGAGCCTTACACTTCAACCTTTCACGATGGGTTGTTCATTTCCTTGCTCCCGGTCATTATTTCCCGTGTTTAAGATTATCTAGCCCATTAATTAATTCAAGCCACTGAAATAGCTTTCTATTAATTAATATCTTATATCCTTGGTCAAGGAACGATTCAACATTATTATCCATACCGGAAACTAATTCCACTTGAAAGATTTGGTATGATAAAGCTTATGAACCTCCCAAGGGGGTAAATCGAACAAGTGTACTTGCACACGATTCTTCGTATTAAATCTTAGCAATCACATGTGACTAATAATATTGCCCAAGATAAAAAGTATTGAATCTCTCTGATTCGCTACCCATGATAAGTCAAAGCAATAGTTACCAATCCCACGTGATCCTATTTAAGGAACGAAGATTAAGAAATAATGAACCACTGAGGTCTAATTCTTCCTTGTTCAGTTCTGAAGAATTTATCCTCCTGTAGGTCCTATTCAGTGCATCAGTCATGCACTAGTGTAATCTCTTGGTCAAGACAAGTCAATCTGAGCCTTACACTTCAACCTTTCACGATGGGTTGTTCATTTCCATCTAGGTCGTGAATAACGTACTTTTAGTTACAAGGGACTGTTAATTTAATCTTCTGTGATGTGGTATCATTAAAGTAACTACAATGTAACACGTATGACTTATTGAACAGTTATGCAGTAAATATATGTAACATTCAATAATATTTAAAGCATCAGTGATAAACAATTTATTTCAGTAAATAAGTCTGAAAATTCAGTTTTGATTATACAAAGTAAAAGCATACTTTCCAGTATAATCCCAACATGCAAGTGGGTATACAAGAGAAAGAGGGGACCGGACGGGAAGGTGGAAACCTTCAAGGCAAGGCTTGTGGCGAAAGGTTATACTCAGAAAGAAGGGATCGACTATGAGGAAACCTTTTCACCAGAAAGAATGCTTAAGTCCATCTGGATTCTCTTGTCGATATGCAAGATCTCGATTTTGAAATCTGGCAAATGGATGTCAAGATAACTTTCCTTAACGGAAGTCTTGATGAGGAAATCTATATGCAACAACCCCAAGGCTTCATTGAAAAGGGCCAAGAACACCTAGTTTGTAAGCTCATGAAGTCCATTTACGGACTCAAACAGACATCCAGAGCTTGGAACCAATGTTTTGATCATGTTATAAAGTCTTATGGGTTTGATCAAAACGAGTTCGAAAGTTGTGTGTACAAAAAGCGTGTCGGAACTACATTGGTATTCTTAGTACTATACGTAGATGACATTCTGCTCATCGGGAGCAAGGAAATGAACAATCCATCGTGAAAGGTTGTAGTGTAAGGCTCAGATTGGTTTGTCTTGACCAAGAGATTACACTAGTGCATGACTGATGCATTGAAGAGGACCTACAGGAGGACAAATTCTTCAGAACTGAACTAGGAAGAATTAGACCTCTGTGGTTAGTTATTTCTTAATCTTCGTCCCTTAAATAGGATCGCGTGTGGTTAGTAACTATTGCTTTGACTTATATAGGGAAGAGAATCAATGAGATTCAATACCCTATATCTTGGGTAATATTATTGGTCACATGCGATTGCTAAGATTTAATACGGAGAATCGTGTGCAAGTATGCTTGTTCGATTTGCCCCCTTGGGAGGTTCATAAGTTTTATCATACCAAATCTTGCAAGTGGAACTAGTTTTCGGTATGGATAATAATGTTGAACCGTTCCTTTACCAAGGATAAAAGATATTAATTAATGGAAAGCTATTTCAGTGGCTTGAATTAATTAATGGGCTAGATAATCTTAAACACGGGAAATAATAACCGGGAGCCATATTAACTGTAATATGGGTTAAGATGGATAGTGCAATATTAATTATGTAGTGGGATTAATTAATATTTATGGGCTTGAATAATATTGTGGCTCAATATTGATAATTCAAGGTCCATTGGAAGGTCCAATCTTAATTCTCCTAAAGACCCCCTAAGTAGGCCAACATAAAGTCCAATAACTGAAAAAGGTGTTTAAAAATAAAATAAATTTGTTGCTTATTTTTCCTCATATTTTTCGAAAATTATGGATAAAAGGGGAGAAAGATTTTCTTTGAATTTTGTTATGGAATGAAGATATGTATTCTTGGAATACAAGATTATCTCATTAAATTCAAGAAATCTCCCACTTGGTTATTCATATTGAAAGTTTCAAAATTTTTGAAATAAAAGGGAAAGAAAGATTTTCTTGATTTTCTTGAAAATATATTATGGAAGATATGTATTTCTTGAAATACAAGTATATCTCATAAATTCAAGAAGATCCAAATCTTGGAATCTTTTCTCTTGATTTTCGAAAATGTTGCCATAACAAGATGAGGTGGGATTTTTATGGAATATTTTAATTATGGAGAAAAGAATATAGGAGATATATTCAAGATTTCTTGGAGATCAAGAAAAAGATTTTCCCATATTATTTTATCACTAAAAAATCGTCCATCACCCCATCTATAAATAGGGGATGCTTCTTTCATTCCCAAGTACAATTCCATGTGCTGGAAAAATTAGTAAATCCACAAAGGTGGTGCAACAAATTTTATTTTTCCTTTTGTTAATTGTTCGCGAGAATCCTTCCACCGGATTGTCGAGCAAGGACTAGGGAATACTTGGGAAGGTCTTTTGGTGTGTTTTCATTGACGAGACCATTGCCATTCCAAGAGGTAAGTTCACGTAAACTCGTAGTAATTCCGCATGCGTAGGATTTACGTGAACTGTTTATATGCATGATTTGTTGTTAAATTATTATTTGAATTAATTTAGGATTAATTCATGCTAGTAATAATTTTTAGAATTAAATTTGTATTTAAATATTCATTCCGAATAGATCCGGGCAATTAATTCCCCAACAATTTCCTCACTCATATGACCGTCACCCCTATTTACATCACGATTATCTACAACCCTAGATCCGATTTGGGGTTGGGATAAAGAATCTTCACCCGAATCATCTAAAAAATTGGTGCGGGCTAAATCCCTGTCTAATTCAGTGAGGGCATCGTCGAAATCCGATGAAAGAATGGCAAATGGTTGTCGAATTTGCCAGTGGGATCTTGAACCCGAGGCGTTCATCTCCGGCGCATTAGCACCACTACGGGAGATTGGACGGTAAGATGAGGAAGAGGAACTATGATAGTTTGACTCTATTGAAGCGGTAGAACTTGAACGAGAAGTCATAATTGGAATTAAGGGGGGTACGAAGTAATTACCTGGAAGAAATCTTTTGCCGAAATAAGCATGCTCTTGCCAGAAATTTCAGACGGGACAGAATGTGAAGAAAGAAAGAAGAGAGAATGAAGAGAAAGAAAAAGGGCTAAAGCGGAAAAATGGTTTTTATAGATGCTGGATTTAAAAACTTTGAAAATTCAAAAAAGAGATTTCTGATTGTACACATCTCAAGACTAGTGTGATGGAGTCTTTTCGGGTCCAATACAAAAGACCAATCTCAACATCCAACACAAAAGACGAAGCGACACTCACGAAGACCTGCTCAATATATCCAACAGTCGGGCCCCCATGATGAATACAAAGCGGCCCGGCTGGGGGGTATTGTTGTGATCGATGTTTTTACCTCGATTTATTCATACACGTCGGAGGGACACGTGTATCAATAAATTATTAAAATAACCATGTCCGATGGAGAGGTGTTCGCCTAGATAATAATTATCAAAGTGTGCTTGCTTTGTCAACCCTACAAGTATGCTCGCCTTGCCGACCAAATAAGTATGCTCGCCTTGCCGACCAAACAAGTATGCTTGCCTTGCCGACCAAACAAGTATACTCGCCTTTTGCGACCAAACAAGTCTGCTCGCTAAATCTGGCAAGCATTATAGTAATTCTTGTATGCTTGTTAAGGACAGTATTCCGGTACAAAATCGATATGGTCAAAGGGGCGAGCAGAGCAAAAGTTGATACAAAGGGCATATGACATAAAAGTCAAGTCACTAACTGAACCATCTGGATCATCTGGATGACAAAAAGAATGCCTTATAAGCAAGTAAATCCAAAGGTCAACCAAGAAGACGAAGGTGAAAACGTGGCAGCATCACATGAGTTCTTGCAAGACACGAAGTCTCCAGCTCATGCTTGCCCAACCAGCACATGCTTGTCAAAGTACTATAAGTAGAAGAAAAAAGAGCAGTGAGAGGGTTCAGAAAAATTCCCATATATCCTCCAATTCACCATCTTTCGTAGAAGAAAGTTCTCACCACGAGTAGCATTGTGTATTGTATACTTGAACCTCGCAATATAACATCTCTGGCTTGGAATGCCCCAGAGTAGTCATTTATTGATGAACTGGGTCAACAATTTCTCGTTATTTACTGTAATATTGTACACGTACTTATTTTGTTTGTGAGTTGTTTTAGAATTAGCCACATAGTATTCTCGTTAAAAAACGACTCGCAACAGATGTCAAGACAGCTTTCCTTAACGGAAGTCTTGATGAAAAAATCTATATGCAACAACCCCAAGGCTTCATTGAAAAGGGCCAAGAACACCTAGTTTGTAAGCTCATGAAGTCCATTTACGGACTCAAACAAGCATCCAGAGCTTGGAACCAATGTTTTGATCATGTTATAAAGTCTTATGGGTTTGATCAAAATGAGTTCAAAAGTTGTGTGTACAAAAAGCGTGTCGGAACTGCATTGGTATTCTTAGTACTATACATAGACGACATTCTACTCATCGGGAACGATGTAAAGGTGTTATCGGGCGAAGAGCATGGCTTTCAAAAGCGGTTTGATATGAAGGACTTAGGGAAGCCGGACACATCGTTGGGATCAAGATCACTCGAGATCGCAAAGAAAAGGATGATAGGCTTATCGCGAAGCTTCATACATAGACAACGTCTTGAAACGATTCAAAGATGCAGGATTCCAAGATAGGCTTCGTACCTTTTAGGCATGGAATCCATCTATCGAGGAAATGTGCCCTAAGACAAAAAGGAGATAGATGACATGAAAGATATTCTTATGCTTGGTTTGTCGGAAGCCTTATGTATGCAATGTTGTGCACGAGACCCAGGATATCTCGCTTTTGTCGTTGGCATGGTGGCAAGATATCAAAGTAACCAGAGGAAAGAACATTGACTATGACAGTTAAAAATATTACGAAGTATCTAAAAAGAACTTCGAGATAGAATGTTGGTTTATCGGTCGGATAGTCTAATCCCCCGGCCAATTTCGGACTCGGATTTCCAATCGGACTTAGATTAAAAAAATCTACCTCCGGTAGTGTGTTTTGCATGGGGGGAGGAGTCATGACATGGAGAAGCATTAAGCATAAATGCATCGCAGATTCTACCATGGAAGCCGAATATGTAGGCTTTGCGATGCGGTGAAAAAAGCCGGTTTAGCTCAAGAACTTCCTAGTGGACTTGGATGTAGTTCGAATTTGCCCAAAGACAATCATCATTTATTGTGACAATGCCGAGCGATTTGCAAATTCAAAGGGAACCAAGAGCCCACAAGGTCAGCAAACACATTGAAAGGAAATACCATCTTATATGAGAAATCGTTAAGAGAGGAGATATAGAGGTGGCAAAGATCGCGTCAGAAGACAACCTAGCTGATCCATTCACAAAGGGTCTGCCTCAGAATACATTCGAGAGACATGTGGAAGGAATGGGTGTCAAGACCGTTGTCAATCTGCTTTGAGTATAAGTGGGAGACATTATTAGGTTCGTGTAGGTGACATTATATGTCACATATTAGGAACTACACGAGACATTCTGTAGTTTACTTAAAAGCAGACTTTGAGTATAAGTGGGAGATTGTTGGGATTATACTGGAAAGTATGTTTTTACTTTGTATAATCAGACTAAATTTCGGACTTATTTTTGAAATAAATTATTTATCATCGATGCTTTAAATATCATCGAATGTTACATATATTTCTTTGCATAACTGTTCAATAAATAGTCGTGTTACATTGTAGTTAATTTAGTGATACCAGATCACGAAGATTAAATTAACGATTCCTTGTAACCAAAAAGTACACCATTCACGACCTAGATGGAAATGAACAATCCATCGTGAAAAGTTGAAGTGTAAGGCTCGATTTGTTTGTCTTGACAAGAGATTACACTAGTGCATGTCTAGTCTGATTTGAATAGGACCTCTGAGGAGGACAAATTCTTGAAATCGAACTAGGAAGAATTAGACCTCAAAGTGGTTCGATTATTTCTTAATCTTCGTCCCCTTAAATAGGATTGTGTGTGGTTAGTAACTATTGCTTTTTGACTTATTACGGGTAGAGAATCAGCGAGATTCAATACTTTATATTTTGGGCAATATTATTGGTCACGTACGCGATTGCTAAGATTTATCACGGAGAATAAATAAGCACGCTTTTGTTCGATTTCGATTTGCCCTTGGGAGGTTCATAAGTTTTATCATACCAAATCTTGCAAGTGGAACTAGTTTCCGGTATGGATAATAATTTTGAATCGTTCCTTTACCAAGGATAAAAGATATTAATTAATGGAAAACTATTTCAGTGGCTTGAATTAATTAATGAGCTAGATAATCTTAAATACGGGGAATAATAACCGGGAGCCATATTAACTGTAATATGAGTTAAGATGGATAGTGCAATATTAATTATGTAGTGGGATTAATTAATATTTATGAGCTTGAATAATATTGTGGCTCAATATTGATAATTAAAGATCAATTGGAAGGTCCAATCTTAATTCTCCTAAAGGCCCCTCAAGTAGTCCAACATAAAGTCCAATAACTGGAAAAGGTGTTTAAAAATAAAATAAATATTTGTTGCGATTTTTCATCATTTTTCAAAAATTATGAATAAAAGGGGAGAAAGATTTTCTTTGAATTTTGTTATGGAATGAAGATATGTATTCTTGAAATACAAGATTATCTCATTAAATTCAAGAAATCTCCCACTTGGTTATTTATATGTAAATTTTGAAAGAATAAGGGAAAGAAAGATTTTCTTGATTTTCTTGAAAAGATATTATGGAAGATATGTATTCTTGCAATACATGTTATATCTCATAAATTCAAGAAGATTCAAATCTTGGAATCTTGATCCTTATTTTTTCGAAAATTCCCATAACAAGAGGAGTTGGGATTTTTGTGGAATATTTTAATTATGGAGAAAAGAATATATATGAGATATATTCAAGATTTCTTGGAGATCAAGAAAAAGATTTTCCCACATTTTCCCCTAAAATTCGACCAACACCTCATCTATAAATAGGGGATGATTCTTTCATTCCCAAGTACAATTCCATGTGCTGGAAAAATTAGTAAATCCACAAAGGTGGTGCAACAAATTTTATTTTCCCTTTTGATAATTGTTCTCGAGTTTCCTTCCACCGGATTGACGAGCAAGGACTAGGGAATACTTGGGAAGACTTTTTGGTGTGTTTTCATCGACGAGACCATTGCCACTCCAAGAGGTTAGTTCACGTAAACCCGTAGTAATTCCGCATGCGTAGGTTTTATGTGAATTGTTTATATGCATGATTTGTTGTTGAATTATTATTTGAATTAATATAGGATTAATTCATGCTAGTAATAATTGTCAGAATTAAATTTGTATTTAAATATTCATCCCGAATAGATCCGGACAATTAATTCCCCAACAAGAGGGAGGAGCTAGGTCTTCGATCGGTTTGCGGCGATTTGGGGGGAGAGGAAATTGGGGAGAAGAAATGAAGGCAGGCCAAGTGATATATCTGATATTAAAAAAAAAAAGACAGCGGTTATTAACCGCTGTCCAAGTGTTTACTTAGACAGCGGTTATTAACCGCTGTGCAAGTGAACTTGCAATTCGGTTTAAAACTGCTTTCCAAGTTTTATTCTTGGACAGCGGTTAATAACCGTTGTCTTTTTTTTTAAATAAAACCGTTCTCCAAGCTATAACTTGGAGAACTGTTTGAAAAAAAAGTTGTCCAAGTGTAGTTGTGCAAGCCTAAATGTGTAGTAGTGATTGAAGGGAATATTAAAAATATTATTAACTATAATATACAAAAATATATATGTACATTAGATGATATTATTCGCCTAGTTTCAAGGGTGGACCTCAGAATTACAAGCCCACTGAAATATCAAACCTTGCCTGTCTGAAAATTGTAGATTGACCAACGAATCTGTTCCAATCCGACCAACCCAATTGACAGTTCTAAAGGGGGGTGAAGAAGAGGGCCTCCACATAATTGTCCACACTTGAAAAGTAGGTGTCCTCCTCATGCTTGTACACAACTTGGGAAGCACGTGCCATGTTAAGTGCGACTTTAATAATCGCTAATGGCATTCCATTCCTCGAAACCAACTCCTCGTTCAAATCCTTCCATAAACCATATATCTCTTCCAAAATGTAACTTCTTCCTTCCTCTTCAGTCGACATGTTTTTTTCTCTCATCAACAAGTTTATACTAGATGCAAGATCGCCTCGTTCTTGCTCCTCCTATCATTGAATAACATATATAAATGTTAGTTTGATATATAATATTGCACTATATGTGATAGTTAGTTTCCTATATAGTTTCAAGATACTCACTACATAACATGATGAAATTTAAATCTAACATATAAAATTAAACAATAGTATTATAATTAACAATTATTAATTGAATTCAATCACATCAACCAACATATAAAAGAAAATTAAAACACGAAGAGATGACAACTCTTTTAATAGTATCCAACATCTAACATTTTTTATCTTTATTTGAAAAAAAGTGTAATTTTTAATATTCTTCTTCTAATATATAACAATAAAAATAAGTTGTTAGTAAAATTTACACATAATTATTTAAACAAAAAATAGGTTTACCTTCGCAGTTCCAAGATCATCCCAAAGGCGAAGAATTCGTCCAGCAGCGGAGAAGAGTTTAGGGTAAGGTTTTTTTTGTTCAATAATTGGGCATTTTGGTCATTTACACCTTCCCCGATTAGAAAGAAAAGGTGCACCAATGCCATGTATGCCCCTGCCGTTGATACTCCATTCTCTATGTACTCTTCCAAGGTTGCTAGCTCCAGAAGGTGGGGGTCACAGTCGGTGTGTTTAGCATATTGTTCAATGAAGGATCTCGCTTCTAACCTAGCCATCCTAAGGTGCCTCGGCAGCTCTAGGGCTTGAGCCACATGCTCCTCAAATTCAAATTTTGGGAGTGATCGTTTGAGGTGAGACTCGCCCAATTTCATCGCTTCTTCTAATATTCTTTCTCCCTTACCTCCCATATATGACGCTTCGTATAAGCTCACTAACCCTACCGTCTCATCTACCACTGATTCTCTAAATTTTCCACTGGTAGGCAACACCTACCATGCACACGACACGAAAATCTTATTTCATTCAGAGTAACACTTTGGCACACCAGTTGCGTACACAGAAACTGGAACGGGGGCCGCCCGGGACAGACGGGACATACTTTAGTGGCGCCAATGGAGAAGAGATCTTTCGGAAGGCGTGGGATAATTGTGAAGACAATGATATGTTGCAATTTCTTGCACTAGACATAATTAATTCTCTGTGAATATATTGTTGTTACAATTGTTAGAAGAGTGATATGATTTGTAGGGTACGTACAATTTATGAATATATATAAATGGTGCGAAGATCTATGTATTAATAGGACTTATTATACAGACAGTTCCTTTTGCATGATTTATTAAGAGTGCACATGCTCCACGCGGGGCCAATATAATATATTAATAAAAATAAAGTTAAAAAAATCTGGAAATATTATTATTGGAGAATTCTGCAGAGTTATTGAGGCTTTAAATTTCGAGGTGGATCATATACCACAATAATAGATTATTCCGTGGTATATGATTAGGACTCATGACAATTACCTGTTGTTTGGCTGCTTGCATATCTCATAAGTGGGTTTAATATATGAAAGAGATATGAATGTAGGTCTTAAATTATACTAGCTTTTTTTAATTAAGTTTAATTTTTAGAAAAGTTAGGCTTCTTTACTTTTAAGTAAAAAAGGGTGGTCCTACACTTTTTTTTCAAATATATAATTTTTTTTAATTAGCTAGGTTCATATGTTTTATGCTTTTTTTTTCTTTTTTTCTACACCATTTGATCAACTCTTGGGTAATATGTTGTATGCCTTTTGGTTTTATTACTGTATTTAATTTAATTTATGAAAATCGACCTTTTCTTAGTTTTCTACCTTTTCTTAGTTTTCTACATTCAGTATGAGAATTTAAACTAAATTTGTTCCATAGTTTTTCATCTTTATTAAAATGTCCTGTAACTATAAAGACCGTCGCAATTTAGTCCCACATGTATTTAATTTGTTTCAATTTAATTTCACATGTATTTAATTTATTTTAATTTTTTATTTAAATCCCTTCAGTATGCTTCCTACGTACCAAGTGGAGGGACCAAATATTTTAATAAAAACAAAAGTTAACATTTTTAAAGATGCAATTAATTGAAAATAATAGTATGATTAGTTATTAATATAAGCTAATATGTAGACATTGAGTTTTGGTCCTCTCGAATTAATTATCTTTAAATCGAATATCTAGTTATAAAAATTATAAGTTAATATATATGCAATAAAAAGATATAGGAAAAATTATTAACAGATACAAATTTTACATATATAGCTAAAGTAAAAATATATTTACTTATATGCAACTATTTTGTATTTATTAGTAAGTAATTGTATTAATAAATTGCAATCTTAGTAAGTAATTGTATTAATAAGTTGTAACCCTACCTATCAAGTTTTATAATGTCTTGTGTGATGTGTCTGTATCACGAGACGTGTTTCACATTGGAAAACTAAATTTTTTGGGTAAAAACATAATATTTTAAAAATAAAACTGATATATATATATAAAATGGTATAAGAAAGTACTTCTTATGCGTAAAAGTTAAAACACAATTACTACTAATTTTCAGCTTTTTTTATTGAAAAAACTTCGTACCATATATACATAGACGGGGTAAAATTTAATACAAATCAACACCCTCCCTTGATCCCCTTTTAAAGTGTTAAAACGTAAATGCTTAAATTAAACTTCGTCTTATAATAAAACTGTTTTATGTAAGTGTGTCTTTCGAGTTCTACCAATTTCGTAACGTGTAGTTCTACCAATTTCCTAAACAATTTTTATAATTCAGTTAAATACGAGTAAATTTCAAATTTTATAAAAAATTAAATAGGGACTGGAGCAATTAATATAATTGTGAATCATGCATTGTTCGGGACTAGTTTGATCAAATCTCTCTTTGGATGGACATATCCAATATATTTTGTATTTTTCCTAGCAATATTAATGCATTGACATGCATGAAAGATGCATAAAACTAATCCTACTATATATGCCATTATAACAACAACTAATCTTTTTCTATAAAATAAATATAATAATAATAGTTATTATTATATATAGAAAGAATTCATTTTATCTAAAAATTTAAATTTATAATTATAGAGGTGTATGAAATTAGTTTGTTTATATTATTTCTCTAATATATATTAAGTAGTTAGGAAATGAAGCACAAATTACACTTTTATAAAATAATATAGAAATTATACCTTCCTCACTTGTGATTGATATCCACGATGAAAACGATGTGACGAACTCGTATATCCCAAATCCCTACCTTGATAATGTGCCAAAAACTGCAATAATATTATATGTTAATTCTTGATTTCAAGTCTGATATTTGGGAATAACAGAAGAATCTAAAACTTGATTTATTTTTTTTTTTTTTTAGCGCAACTTGATTAATTTATTAAGATTAGAATGTATGTTAGTATGTATTTATATAGGCCGCAGCATGTTATAATAACCTAGTCAAGCCTACCAGAGTCGCATGTCCAATTATTCAAT
The DNA here is from genome assembly GCA_037126765.1 of Stenogyne calaminthoides. NCBI lineage: Eukaryota > Viridiplantae > Streptophyta > Magnoliopsida > Lamiales > Lamiaceae > Stenogyne > Stenogyne calaminthoides. The sequence continues at coordinate 6,847,321 of JBBCBC010000021.1, read as the reverse complement.
TAGACAAGACTGAGGACTTTATACTTTTAATCAAAATAATTAATGTGGTCAAAACTCAAAACCGCAGCCTTCATAATATATGGTCCTCCAAAAATTAACAGAAAACCCCGTCATCAATTTGAGCATTTGTGACGGCTAGAAATTTTTGGTCAGATTCTGCATTATAGAATACATATTTTGCAGACCCAAAAAATTAAGAGTAGGTCTACTGTTAAAATTTTCTTATAAAATTATCCTAAATCAACTATCTACCCTTTAAACATTAAATAATGAATCCTAAATTATGATTTATTCGGGTCGGGTGAATCATGAACCACTTGGGCCGAGTGAACCATGAACCACTCAATTTTGTCTTACCTTCACCAATTACAGAATTTGATTGTAAATTAAAAAATATTCATGTATGGAAATTTTCATACTAAACTTTATCAAAAACTAAATATGTTCACAGCGAACGATTAAAATAGAAATTAAAAAAACATCGTAAATATTGATAATTAGAATAGAATTTAGAACGGTTTGGAACGTATGCGTGCTACACTAATACAAATTTGGGCTTGGAGAGCTGTTAAAAATGACCTTGGAGAGCGGTTATAACAGCTCTCCAAGTAACAGTTGTCCAAGCTTGGACAGCTGATAAAAAACCGTTGTCCAAGATATTGCACTTGGACAGCGGTTTTCAACCGCATTACAAGTTACAACGTCTCACTCTGTTTACCGATTACTTGCCCATACTCATAGAATGATAACTTCAATAACATATTATTTAATTAGATTCAACGATCAATCAATATAATTACAATTTTAACTGTTCAATTGTAATAAAATTACCTGCACTTGTTTCCCCTTGCTACGAGCCCTCTTAATAGAAGCCAACGTGACTATACCTCTACTGCGCTTATCCCCAGAGCTGCTAGTGGTGGGAGCAGAAGTGTCACTCTGTCTCAAGTCATCAGTATCATGTCGATCATCATCACCATGATCTCCATCATAATCTCCACCATGATCTCCTAAATGTACTCCATCATCATCTCCATCATCTCCGAGATGTGGCAGATAAGACATGATCCTGTAAAGCAGAAGAAACAACATTTAATAAACAAAAAACAAACAATATTTAAGGAAGCAGAAGAAATAACACCTTGAGTGCATCAATTTATGCTTAATATATCCTAATGTATTAATCATAATTTATGCTGAAATTAATCCTCACACAAGCATATAAACACCTTGAGTGCATCAATTGTTCATCTCTAAAATTAGCATAAAAAAATCAAGTCAAGCCACACAATATATATTCATCTCTTACTCTAACAAAAATTAATTCAAGTCACTAACAACAACTAATCCAAGCTAGCTACTAACAACAATATAATCAAATCAACATTAATCACACACTAACAACAATACTTTTGAATGAGACAACTAATACCTTTGAATGAAACGTCTAATATTTTTTAATGAAACAACTAATACCTTTAAATGGAACACCTAATACTTTTAAATGCTTTGAATGGAACACCTAATACTTTAAAGTTTAAATGCCTTGAATGAAACACCTAATACTTTTTTAATGAAACAACTAATACCTTTGAACAAACACCTAATACCTTATTATGAAACGTCTAATACCTTTGAATGAAACAACTAATACATTTGAATGAAATAACTAATACCTTTGAATGAAACACCTAATATCTTTGAATGAAACACCTAATACTTTTTTATGAAATAACTAATACCTTTTAATGAAACACCTAATACTTTTAATGAAAAAACTAATACCTTTAAATGAAACAACTAATACTTTTGAGTGAAACAACACACAAATTGATAACCAACCAACCAAAAAATACACACATTTTCAAGAGGATTAATCATATCCCAAAAATTAAATTAAATCTAACAAAAATTAATTTAAGCCACTAACAACAATTATTCCCACACTAACAACAATTAATCCCAAACATATATATTTTTCAACAATTAATCTCAAACATATATAAACACATTTATATATATACTAAACATATATATATACATATTGTAATTAATATATATATTTAATAACATATATATATATACACACACATATATATATATATAAAATAATATATATGGAAAGGAAAAGCGTGGCGGAGGTAGGGGAGGGGGAGGGGTGTAGGAGGGAGGGAGGGAGGAGGGAGCTAGGCCTTGACGGAGACGATTTGGGGGAGAGGGAGGACCAAGGATGACGACGGAGGCGATTTATGGACAATGTGGGTTGGAGGAGGAGGGTGAGGGAGAGGGAGGAGCTACGGCGACGGCGGCGATTTTGGGGGAGAGGGAGGAGGAAGACCAAATTGGGGGAAATGAGGATTTTGAAGAATGCAGCGGTCTCAGAACTAATAAAATGAACTTACCTTGGAGAGCGGTTCAGAATCGCTCTCCCTTGCAGAGCGGTTCTGAACCGCATTGCAAGCTCTTGCAGAGCGGTTCGAAAAGGGAGAGCGGTTTCGAACCGTATTTTTATTTATTTATTTTTTATTAAGAACCGCTCTCCAAGCTTGGTTTTGGAGAGCTCTTTTTAAAAGGGCTTTCCAGGTGGAGTTGTCCAAGCTCAAATGTGTAATAGTGCTAGTAATTACAACATGCAACAAAAATTAAAGGGCAAGTCTTTTCGATCGCATTAGGTGCACCGTGTACTCCATAATGTATTTTAGAATTATGCAATTTATTGTATTAAAATATTCAATTTGTTCACACTAAATTATACAATTAATTAATATGAATTAATAATTACACGATTTAATGTAAATAAGTTAAACATTTCAATGCAACAAATTGCATAATTCTAAAATACATTATGAAGTATACGGTGTACCTGATGCAAATTAGATTCACTCATTTTTTTCATGGAGCTGAGTTGTACTGTGCAATTTATATTATGAGAATTATTAGTTTTACATGAAAGAAAATATTTTATTTACTTAAAAAAATTCCTAAAGTAAACAACATTAATACCCATTTTGCATCCAGGTGCACCGTGCAATTATACTGCATTTTAGAATCATACAATTTATTATACTAAAAGATGCAACTTATTTACACTGGACTGTTTTATCATATTCACTCTAATTCTTATTTTCAAAGTAGACCGAGACATATACTCCCTTCGTCCCAAATTTATTTACACATTTTCATAAAAGGCAATAAAGTAACTATACTCTTTTCAACTATTCTCTCCCAACATTTCAAGATTACATATCATATAATTACTTTTACCCATAAAAAATCATCTATTTTAATAATAAAGTAGAAAGGGCTATAATACTCTCAATTAAAAGTCACTTTATCACTTTAAATACTAGTAATAATTAACTCTCACATTAAAATTTGTGTAAAAAATAAAATGGTAAATAACTTTGAGACGGAGGTAGTATTACTTACATAGTACAGTGACTCAAGCATTCTTCTTTTTACCACTAAGCTTGGGCTGCCTTGCTTTTGTTGATGGGCCGAAATTAGTAAATTGGATTCGAATGAGCTTTGAGCTTGTTGCTAATGGGCTAAAAATGAGATGGGCTGGGCTTGGATCTAATTCTTTTTTTTTTTCAAAAAATTGGTGTCAAATTCGTTTTAGATCTGCTAGGTTGTCATCTTAGAATTTTTTCTATTATTTAAAAAAAAAAACGAGTTTTCTATTATTTAAATATTTGAAAATGTATCTCCAAATGAATGCTTTTTTTTTGACAGGTCCAAATGTATGCTTTTTAATGCACTTATTTTTTATGACAAATTTTTATGTGCACCCCATGCACCAATAAAATTAGTGCAATTTAATTTTATGAGTTTTTTTCTAAATTTTTTTAAGTTTTAATTTTATTTTATTTTAATTTCAGTTTTCTTTTTATAAGGATATTACATATATTTGTTGTATATTGGTAGTTTAGCTCCTGTCCCACATCGGGTTCTACAAACCCATATCCTTGTAATTCTTTGTATTTGTACCTAGCTTATTATGTGAATATATCATCTCACAATATTTCCCCATATGGCAACCAGAGCCATTAAAGGCTAACGCCACAATTCCTTTTTTTTTTTTTTTTTTTCCTGATCTCACGATCACGTATACCTTTTTCAAATCTGTTAGCATTTATATTTGCTACAGATTCAATCAATCAGCAATCTTCCCTTTGATTGTGTGATTCCAACCCCAAGAAATCCCATCCCAAACACATAAACCCTACTCAGAATACAGCCGCCCCTATCTTCCCCTACCATTGATCACCATGGCTGCACCAGCTAACCCAAATGCTACCGGCGGCAACAACCTTGTGGCTTACAACAAGGCATGTCCGCCCTCTACCGTGATCAAGGACGGCATCACATCTCCGAATCCCGATCACGTGTTCTGGACCAGACAGGATCAACTGATTCTCTCGGCTATAATTGGATCGATCACCCTGAACCTGATCCATTTTATTGCCAGAGCCAAAAACTCTCGCCACGCCTGGGATATACTTGCTACTACATACGATAAGCCCACTCGAGGGTGAATCCTTGCTCTCAAAAATAAAATTCATAATCCGACAAAAGGTACAAAATCTGTGACTGATTTTATGATGTAGATCAAAGGCACAATTGATGAGTTAGCCCTTCTTGGTGTTGAAACGGACCCTGAAGATTAGCATTGAAAGTGTTAAATGGTTTGGATGATTCTTTTAAGGAACTATCAAGTGCAATTCAGGCACGGGAAACTATTATCTCGTTCGACGAACTTCACGAAAAGCTACTCTCAACTGAGGCCCAATTAGCCTCCAGGCCGCCACCATCTTCTGGACAGCCTGCTACTGCGTTTACCGCTGCCGGCAACAACCGTAGCAAATCCTTTTCTCAGCAATCTGGTCGCTCTTATAACCAGCAACAACCGCGCTTCCAAAATCTACGGGGACAGAAACCCTATCTTGGCAAGTGCCAACTTTGTGACAGAACAGGACACTCGGCAAGGCGTTGTCCAGATTTCACTCACTCGCCTGTATCGCGTTCGTCGTATCAGCCGCAGAGGCCGGCCTACACTTCTCCTTCCGCTCACACCGCAGCTTCTGCTCCAATGGCGTCAGATTGGATACTAGATTCTGGTGCCTCACACCACATCACATCGGACTTGAACAATTTATCTCTTCATGCTCCGTACGAGGGAAATGACGATATTATCATTGGTGATGGTAAAAGTTTGGGTATCACTCATATTGGTTCCTTAATTTCTACTGCATATGATTCACTTAAATTCCATGATGTGCTGCATGTTCCCAAAATGGCAAAGAACCTAATATCAGTTTCTAGCTTGTGCTGTCTGAACAATGTTAATGTGGTTTTTTGTGACTCTGGATTTTAGGTGAAGGACGGTCGTACGGGGATACTCTACTTCGTGGACCTCGCGTTAATGGACTATATATTTGGCCGGCAAATGTGTGTGCTCGACCTCAACCATCAGCCTTAATTTCGGTTAGGCAGCCTTTATTTGTTTGGCATGCACGTCTTGGTCATCCTTCGGCAAAAATATTAGATTGTGTCTTGTCTAGTCAATAAACTTTCAAACTTTGCTTGTGATTCTTGTAAATGTATCAAGAGTCACAAATTACCTTTTGCTGAGTCCAGTATTACTTCTTCTGCTCCACTTGATTTGATTTATTCGGATGTTTGGACGTCTCCTGTTTTATCTATTGATGGGTATAAATATTATGTTGTTTTTGTTGATCATTTCAGCAAATATGTTTGGTTATATCCTATAAGATATAAATCTGATGTCCTTGCTACATTTACTGCTTTTAAAGCCTTAGTTGAGAACTTTTTCAAAACTAAGATCACCACGTTATATACTGATAATGGGGGGGACTCACGGCATAACACACCTTACCACTCCTCCACATACGCCTGAACATAATGGAGCTTCTGAACGTAGGCATCGTCACATTGTTGACACTGGCCTTGCCTTACTTCATCAAGCTTCCATGCCTCTTTCCTATTGGTCATATGCCATGTCCACTGCCACTTATCTCATAAACCACCTTCCTAAGGTTGACTTATCCATGATGTCCTCCTTTGAGAAACTTCTGAACCATCCTCCAAACATACTTAAACTCCGTGTCTTTGGTTGTCGGTGCTATCCCTAGCTACGACCATATTCAACTCACAAACTCAACAACCGCTCTAGTCCTTGTGTTTTTGTCTGGTACTCACTCACACAGAGCGCTTACCTTTGTCTTGACCCATCCTCCAACAAACTTTATGTTGAAATTTAGAGGCACGTAAACACGTAATACATGCACAGCGGAAAATAAAATTCACCAACAACGAACAATTAATTGCACAGATAGGATTACAATAATCATAACGAGAAATCTTACAGTGATTGTAGTACAGATTCCTCTACTACGGTATCCACGTAATCCCCTTGAACGGATCTGCACGATTCTGCCAGTGTTGAATCCTAAGTTGAATTAGCTAGGAAAATCCAAACTTTAGATCTTATGGAGAGAATATGAAGTTACGTTATTTGTGAATTCTCAAGAGTCTGTATATATAGGGGAGGCCCAACTTAAATATTAAGCTAGCCCAATTAGGTAATTAAAACCCTAATCCTTATTTAAATAAATCTCTACGATTTATTTTCCCATATAAATCTCTACGGATTTAAATACCTTATATGAAAATCTCTACGATTTATTTTCATATACATTAAATCCTATAATTATATTCCAAATATAATTATTGGGAATTCTTATTTAATTAAATCCAATTCAATTAAATGATATTAATAATAATTAATTCTAAATTAATTTATTATTAATTTCTTTTCCATAAATTAAATATTAAATCCAATTTAACATTTAATCAACCAACTATAATCCGTAAAAGGGAACTACTTGTTGTGTGACCCATAGGCCCTCATATATCGAGCGATTAGTCAAACTAACGGTCTTAATTGAACCCTAGTCAATAAATCAGACATTCTCAATATATGAGGTACGTTGCGAGAAACATGCAACTACCTGTAACTGTAACGTGGGCAATTGCGATTACCTCCTTTCATTCACGAATACTCGATTAGTCTTGAACATGATGAAGTGTCTATTCAAATAACTTAATCGATTTATCTCAAATCACTAATTGATCATTAGTGTCACACTTAGTCACAAAGTCTAAGTTGACGTGCCTTGGCCAATGACTTAGATCCAATTATGATGAGAAGATGAGTATTCTCTCTAAATCCACTTTGAGGAATGAATCATTTTCTTGGTTCAACTACCACGCACATGCACTTCGTGATGAACCCAATCCAAGCCATATCTACCCATAGACGGGTGCAAGCGTCGGTCATGGTCAAAGTTCATCACTCCACACATGTCGTGCGTATTGACCTCAAGTAAAAGGAGTATCGCATCGCTCCCACTAACCGAGACACCCGTAGACACATATAGTGGAACTACATCAAACGGTTTCCCGGATGGGTATACCAATACCCTATAAGGTATTTGTGCATCCATCATGAGATACCTAGTATCTCGTAGTAAGTGAGATCTCACTACACTCTATAAGAGTATGATGCAGATCGCACACCAATCTCCATTGCATCATCAATATCCATTTCTTGATGATCCTTGATTGAGGATATTTAAGAATCATGCTTAAGTCATCTAAGTTCTCACTCACTCAATGACAGCAGTGATTCAAGGGAACACATATAAGAATAAATGCAAACAATCAAACATAATATTCTAATGAGTGTAACGTCATATATTTAATATTAAACAAATAATAATATTAAACCAATACTGAATATTATCTGAGTATTATGTCCTTACAAAAGATTGTCTTTAGGACACTAACACTAACACTTTACACCTCAAGACATGTAGAGTTTGTTGTGGACATTTTCCCCTTTGCTACTTCGTGTTGGGATAACATATGCCAGGATCTATTGGGATGACCTCATAAACTCAAATTTAAATTAACAATTATTACTAGCATGAATTTACCTAAGTGAATTCAAATAATAATTACGCCAACAACGACATGCAAATAAAATTCACGTAAAGAATCCTAGCATGCAAAATTTCTAGGAGTTTACGTAAACGTACCCGTTGGAGAGACAATCTGAGATGAACAGGATCAAGTATCTGGCTACCAACCAAAAATCCTTCTAAAGTATTCCCAAGTCCTCTCTCAATAACCCGGTGGGAGGTTCTCCGATGAACGATTTATAAAACAAAGGAAAAAATAAAATTGTTGCACCACCTTTGTGGATTTCTAATATTTCCAACACATGGAATTGGTTTGGGATGAATAAATTCATCCCCTATTTAAAAGAGGGGGTGGTCGAAAATTTAGAGTCAAATTAGGGTTAGGAAATATCTTTTCTTGATCTCCAAGAAATCTTGAATATATCCCATATATTTTTCTTTCCATGTGTATTTTTTCACAAAAATCTCACACCCTTATTTAATCCTAGTTTTCGAAAATTTCAAGAGGATTTGCAAGATTTGATCTTTCTTGAATTTATGAGATATTCTTGTATTCCAAGAATACATATCTTTCTCCATAAAATCTTTCCAAGAAAATCAAGAAAATCTTTCTTCCATTTCTTATACAATATTTTCGAAAAATCCCATTAAAGATACCAAGTGGGAGATTTTTTGAATTTATGAGATAATTTTGTATTCCAAGAATACTTATATCCTTTCCATAAAATCTTTTCAAGAAAATTTCTTCTCCCTCTTTTCTTTAAAATTTTCGAAAATTACATGAAATATTAGGCAACAATCATTTATTTTATTTTAAGCACCTTTTATTTATTGGACTATAATTGGGCTACTTGAGGGGCCTTTAGGAGAATTAAGATGGATCTTCCAATGGACTTCTGAATTCCAATATTGAGCCACAATATAATTCAGCCCATTAATATTAATTAATACAACCATATAATTAATATTGCACTATCCAATCTTAACCCATATTACGGTAATATGGCTCCCGGTTATTATTTTCCGTGTTTAAGATTATTTAGTCCATTAATTAATTAAGCCACTGAAAAGCTTTATATTAATTAATATCTTGATCCTTGGAGTAAGGACAGCTCAGCTTTATTATCCATACCGGAAAATTAATTCCACTTGCAAGATTTGGTATGATAAAGGTTTCGAGCCCACCAAGGGGACCAATCACTCAAGACTTTGCAAGCACACGATTCTATGTATTAATTTAGCAATCGTCGTACAATTAATATTATTGCCCAAGATATAGGGTATCGAAGTCTCAATGATTCTCTTCCCATTTATAAGTCAAAGCAATAATTACTAATCGCACACGGTCCTTATTAAGTGACAGAGATTAAGAAATCAACAACCACTGAGGTCTAACTCTTCATCCCATAAGTCAGTGCGAATGAGTTTATCCTCTCTGCAGGTCCGCTTCAGCGCATCGAATGCACTAGTGTAATCTCTTGGTCAAGATAAGTCAATCTGAGCCTTACACATCAACTTCTACCAATAGACTGTTCGGGTCTATCTAAGTTGTGAAACACGCACTAGTTAACAAGGGACTGTTAACGTGATCTTCTGTGATCTGGTATCACCACGTTAACTACAATGTAACATGTGTTATTATATGAACGGTTTGTAATAAATATATATAACATTCAATCATATTTAAAGCAACAATGATAAATAATTTATTTTAGTAAATAAGTGTTTAATACATAGGTTATACCAAGTAAAAACATACTTTTACGTATAACCCCAACACTTCGACAACAACACAGTCTTCATTTACCCCTAACCCAATAAACATCGAACCTTTACCACTTCCACCTCCTGTTGAGCACACGCCACCTGCTCAGCTACCGGTGTCCCCCCCACGACATCCTTCACCACCACCTGTTGCGCCGGCTCCTCCATCTCATCATTCGATGACCACGAGGTCAAAGAACAACATTCACAAGCCCAACTTGAGGTATTGTCTATCATCTACTCTTAACAATGATGTTGAGCCAACTTATGTGTCTCATGCTCTCTCTGACACTCGATGGCGAGATGCTATGTCAGCTGAGTTTAATGCTTTGCAAAAAAATGGAACTTGGGATTTAGTGTCCCCTGATACATCTCACAATGTGGTCGGATGCAAATGGGTCTTTCGAATCAAAAGAAAGCCTGATGGTTCTATTGATAAATACAAAGTCCGCCTGGTCGCCAAGGGCTTTCATCAGCGCCCTGGAGTTGACTACTTAGAAACTTACAGTCCAGTCGTCAAACCTGTTACTGTTCGACTGGTTCTCAGCATTGCTATATCTCGTGGTTGGACTCTCCGCCAATTTGATGTAAACAATGTATTTCTACATGGTACTTTGTCTGATGAAGTGTATATGTCACAGCCACCCGGGTTTTGTGACAAGAATTTTCCATCTTATGTGTGTAAGCAACAAAAGTCGATCTATGGCCTAAAGCAGGCACCTCGTATATGGTACAACGCCTTGCGTACCTTTCTGTCTTCGATTGGCTTTTTGAACACAAAATCAGATGAGTCACTCTTTGTGTACAACTCCAAGGGTGTTGTCGCCTACTTTCTGGTCTATGTTGACGACCTGATTCTTACAGGAAATGATTATACTTTCCTTGCTCGTGTGGTTCGTGATTTGGGTACTCAATTCTCCATCAAAGATCTTGGTTCACTCTCCTACTTCTTGGGCATATAAGTTCTTCGCACTTCGTCCACTTGCTTTCTATCTCAAAGGAAGTACATCACTGATCTCCTTGCTCGCCACAACATGCTAACTGCCAAGCCTGTCCAGACTCCGCTTGCAACAAACACTACTCTTACACTTTGTGATGGTACTGCTCCGGCTGATGCTTCATTATACTGTCAAGTTCTTGGCAATGTACAATATCTTCAATTCACTCGGCCAGACATTGTCTTTGTTGTTAATAATCTGTCTCAATTCATGCATGTACCTACTTCCACTCACTGGGGTGCTGTAAAACGCCTATTACACTATCTCAACGGGACTCGGGACCTTGGAATTTCACTTCGCTCCAACTCGCCCTTATCCCTACACTGCTTCACCGATGCAGATTGGGCAGGTAACAGTGATGACAGAACTTCCACCGGTGCTTATGTAGTATTTCTTGGAGACAATCCGATATCTTGGTCTTCACGAAAACAACGTTCAGTTGCTCGATCGTCAACCGAAGCTGAGTATCGTTCCATCGCTTCTGCTGCTGCTGAGATTCAATGGACTCGCTCTATTCTTATGGAACTTGGTGTCTCTACTTCGTTGTCACCAGTCATCTACTGTGATAACATTGGAGCAACATACTTATGCTCTAATCCGCTCTTTCACTCTCGAATGAAACACATTGCTATATATTTTCATTTTGTTCGAGATTTAGTCAAGACGTCTCAACTTCGAGTTTCACACGTCTCTTCTGCTGATCAACTTGCGGATGTTCTAACCAAACCACCCTCTAGTGCTCGGTTAAAACTTCTAATGGACAAGATTGGTGTCACCAACGATGCTCCATCTTGAGGGGGTATATAAGGATATTACATATATTTGTTGTATATTGGTAGTTTAGCTCCTGTCCCACATCGGGTTCTACAAACCCATATCCTTGTAATTCTTTGTATTTGTACCTAGCTTATTATGTGAATATATCATCTCAAAATATTTTCCTATACTTTTAACTTTAATTTTAATTTTAATTTTTTTTTCTCTCTCGACCCGGTTCCAAATTCAGCCCGAGTGATTCATGGTTAACTCGGTCCAAGTGGTTCATAGTTCACTCGGCCCAAATGATTCATATATAATTTAGGGTACATTATTTAAGGGTTAGAATTTAAAGTGCATAGTTCATCTAAATTAAAATTGGATTACGCGAGAAAAACTCATTTCGATTACTGTAGCGACGCTAGAAATATGAAAGTAACTTGGAAATTAAATCAAAATGGCTATTGAATATCGACGAGAAAAACATGCTACTGTTTGATTTGTTTCCATTTTCCAACTATTTTGGGAGACCGTGTTTAATCATATACATAATATATCCAAATCGTATAAAACAAAAATTCGCGAGTCTTGTCTGGAGAATAAAAAACAAAGAAGGAAAATGTGATAAACTTTGTACTCTTCTTGAATATTATTTTATTGTGATTAATGGAAAAACAATTGAACTAAAAATAAAAAAAATACAAATTTTGTAAGAGACAGTCTCACACATGATAGGTGGTAACATAAATTAACACTAAATTCTCTTAAAATATAAATATATTAATGCTCAAATTATGCTTCATCTTACTAGTGCTACCAAAAAAAAATTCATCGGAACTCGACTTAGTAAGAGTGTAATTTCTATTTATTTTTTTAACAAAACTAGCAGCCACTATCTAAGTACATGCAATAGATAAATTTTATACTAATAAACTCCCTTCCCACTATTTTTTATTGTCCAAGACTTCAAGCTAAAATATCACCTATTTTAAAGTGCGAATTGTTTGTCAACGTTAAGAGATGTAAAATTATTATTTTTTCGCGTGATTTGATCATTTTAGAGAATGTGATAAAAATAAATATTTTTATATATAATTCTTAATAATATAAAATGTAATTTAAATTTTTTATAAAAGAATATTTAAGATAGTAAAATTATTTTTTTATCATGTAATGGAATGAAAAACTATAATATCCATTTGGTTGGAGGGAATGATATTTTGCAAAAATAATTAGAAAGACAAACTCAACGACATTAAAAAACACTGGTTAAAAAAAAAACGACATTAAAAAACAAACATTTTATTTTATTGTATAATTATAAAGATGGAAAGTAAACCCAAAAAAATGCAAAAAAAGGTTTCAACTTTCAACTATCTGTACTTTGTTGCCATTTCAATGTGTACATCGCAATCATTAACTCATAAACAAGCAAGAAATCATTTCAATTGGGGGATTAAGATGAGCAAAGTCAACAACTTTCTCGAAAATCATAATTGTTGATTGATCTCCCATTCAACTTGAATTTAACTACATTAGATTAGTACGTGCTTTGAGATTTCTTGTTTCACAATTCAATATTGTTTTTTCACAGTTGGACCATCAGCTATTGAAAAATATGGCTGCTGCTCTCACCCCATCACAATCACCACCATTTTTAATCTATGCATCTTTCCGTCAATGGCTACTGAGTCAACTAACCCGGGTTTATTGCCTTCTTCTTGCTGCTTCTCTCTTTCAGGATTTCCAGATTCAGTTTCTCTGTTCTGCGAAAAGGAACTCTTTGTATACTGCAAGTATGTGTTTCTTCATTGTGGCATTTACTCAAACATGTTATGTGCAAGGTTTTTTATTTTTTTATTCATTAACTGTTTTATTGGAAATAGCTGTGTGGATGTGTTTGATTCCTCTGTTTTGACTTTGTAATTCAAATGCCTGCAATTCTGTTTTATGGGCTATTTCTTTTAGATTTAGATAAGAGCTTTTCACTGTTGTAGTTGTACAAATGATGAATGTTTGTTTCCTGAAAATTGTTTTTCTGAATTGTGTTTCTCTGATTTTTGTTTCAGGTTGGAGTTTAGTGTTGTAAATCTTTTTAGATAGCTGAAAATGACGGTTATTTGGACGACTCGAATTGTGTGCTTATGTTTGTTGTTCTTGATTATTGGTGCAAATTGCCAAAAAACATATCCGGAAGAAGGTAATTTATGGTATTCTTTCTTATTTTCTTTGTCTTGGTGTCCAGTTTTAGAAGCATGTACATCACTACTGTTAAAGCTTTCATTTGAAGGATGATATTGAAAATATCTGATGCAAGCTTGTTTAAGTTTGTTACACCACAAGTTCATAGAATTGGACTTTCTTTCTCTTTTTTTGTTTCTCGGTTTTTTTTTTATGTCTAATATGCTTCAAGAAAAATTTAGTTAAAATATTCCAGATTACAGGAAAATATCAATTAAACGTGATGTGCAATCTTGCAATATTGCCTCTTAATAATCAGCCATCTCTCACCCAATCAGTAGTAAAGCATTTGGTTGATATTGTATAATAAATCATTGATGGTTGTTCTACGGTTTGTGTTTGTATTAATTACAGCATTGACATCTTGATTCAGAACTACCAGATATGGTAACTTAGTGATGATTACATCATTTTTTATACTTTAATTAGTTTAGGACTATTCATATTGTCTGTAATAACGCTTAAATAAAACTGAGAATTTTTTGCCTGACGGGATGCCTTTGTTTGTGCTAGCTTTGTTGTATTCAATTAGGAAATAGAATAACTCAACAGTGATAGGAATTCAATTTAGTGGAATAAATCACTAAAAAGTATCGCATAATATAATTATAACACTGCAGAAGTGATAACTTTTTGATGTTTTCTACAGTGAAAGCATTGAAATCCATAAAGAAAAGTTTAAATGATCCCCGTAAATATCTTCGCAACTGGAGAAAAGGTGATCCATGTTCTTCAAACTGGACGGGGATTATCTGCTATGATACAACATTTGATGATGGTTACTTCCATATTAAAGAACTGTATGCTTTCTTCAAACATAGCTTTTTTCTAATTGCCTTGCTAGTTTTATGGGCACATTTTTATTTTTCAACTACAGGTTGTTGTTAGATAAGAATCTATCGGGTACTTTATCTCCAGAACTGGGACTTTTATCTCACATGATGATACTGTGAGTACCATAATTTTGCAATCTAGAAATAACAGGCTTTTGAATATTTAAAATGGCAATTTTTGGTTAATGGTGGCTTTTCCTTCCTCTTATAATGACTTACTATTTATTTTTTTGGCAGGGATTTTATGAGGAACAATATTAGTGGGACAATACCAAAGGAGATAGGCAACATTGCATCTTTGCAACTGCTGTGAGTAGAAGTAGATCTTTCCATCTTGAATAACACTTAGGTTCACCAGTTGCACCGTGCAATTGGTACATACCTAATACTGTTCAATGAACACAACTTATATTGTTCAGTGAAAATAACTAATACTGACCAGCTAATACGTTTTAGTAAAACGACTAATACCATTTAAAAATGCACTTGAGATGCACGCTGCAACTGGTGCATAGAAGTATTTTGCCCGTCCTCTTCGGTCAATGTTCTTCATTCTCAATTTTCACATCTTTAATCATTTTTTCTCAAACTTTTGACTAGATTTAGAGTAAAAAAAAGGAGCATATCTGCATTCTTACTGTCGTTTCCTTCACTGGTTACAGGCTTCTGAGTGGAAATCAACTAAGTGGTCCCTTGCCTGATGAACTTGGTAACTTATCCAACTTGGACAGGATACAAGTTGATGAGAATCAAATATCTGGACCGATACCTCTGTCCTTCGCTAACTTGACCAGAGCAAAACACTTGTAAATTTTTATTTTTATTTTTTAAAATTTAAATGATAGACAGGGAAATCCTATTCTGAATATTATCTCTGAGATTGTTCCAGCTTTTTAAGATATTAAAAAACTAATGTGGATGTTGGCCTTACATTTGCTTTGTCGTTCCTGTTGTCATCAGTCACTTGAACAATAATTCACTTTCTGGGGAAATATCACCACAGCTCTCTCAACTTCCAATTCTTATTCATTTGTAAGTGGGGCATTTGTTTGTTTTAACACCTCCCTGTAATTTTGAACATCTTATCTAAATATTCTTTTAAAAATTGAAAATCTTATCATTATTGACTTGAAATTTCTGCAGGTTGCTTGACAATAACAACTTATCAGGAAATATTCCGGAAGAATTGTCTGAACTGTCATACTTACTAATACTGTATGCCATCTTTGCCTCTTTAAATGTGTTCACCCTGAATATTTTACCTTGTAAGGGCATATTTACCTATGTGCTTTGAGAATGTACGGGACCGAAAATCAGAAAACTGTTCTCCTTTAGGATTATAAGGTTTGAAAGGTTCAAGTATAATTTTTTATTTTTATAATCAGGTTTGAGTGATTGAAGCTTATTTTCTTGACCAGCATGAATATGTAAATAAAGCTAAACCAATGCTGATGTTGAATCCAAAACTGTTTTTGTTCTTATATCATAATTGACTGTAGCTAGACATATTGTATAAAAATCTATTGAGAATTCATCTTTCCACCACAAACTTATTTTGCAGTCTCTCTGCACATGCTTCTTCTGCCTGCAGCCTTATTCTGTCCTGAGTTAAGCTCTGCAATGTTGTCGAAAGATAGTCTCCCTTAAAAGTTGTTTTTAAAACATCTTTATTTTGCTCATTAGCTTTTTTTTTAAAGGTCCTAAAGTGCTTCTTTTTCTAATCTTATGTATTTCCATTCTTTTGTTTTCCAGTCAACTTGATAACAACAACTTTAATGGGAGTGGAATACCCTCTTCATATAGCAACATGACTCACCTAGTGAAGTTGTATGTCATGTCATGTTATGCTTTTTACACTAAAGTTTCCAATTCTTCATTTATGTTTCCTGTTCTAAATTACAGTTACAGGTATTCTGATGGCCTCTATTTCTTGTTTTATTTTTGAAAGCACCAAAGTTACAGAATACAGTAGAAATATTCTAGATCTTTTTTTGATAATATTGGTAACAGTGGGGATTTTGTTGGCTATTTAGGAGTCTAAGGAATTGCAGTTTACAGGGGGAAATTCCTAATTGGAGCAATATGCCTAATATTTCTTACATGTAAGTAAATCCTCACTAGATTTCCCTTGTGACATTACCTTTAATTCAGCCTCTAATTTTTTTTCTTTTCAAACTTGTATATTAATAGCATGATATTGATCTGCTGCAACATATATTGTATTCTAATTCGGTGACACTCCCAATCTCAGAGATCTGAGCTTAAACCAACTCAGTGGATCCATACCAACTGGTGGCCTTCCAGAGAATATCACAACCATGTAAGAAATTAATCCTACTTTTTAGTGTGTTTAGCACTTCGGAACTATATTAAAAGTATTAATAAAGATTTTCTTTTAAGCATATGAATATTTCACTCGTCTGGGACTAATATATAGTTTTATGTGCAGTGATCTCTCTAACAACAATCTAAATGGAACAATTCCAGAAAGCTTTTCAAGACTTCCTCATCTACAGAAATTGTACGGATCTTTTTATCGTATTCATAGTCTTGATTTGATGGAATCCTTAAATTCTCTTGCGTATAGTTCTTATTGTTTAAAATCCACTAATGAACTGAATTTGGCTATCTTGGTTTTAGACTTTCAGTTTCTAGCTATCTATAAATTTGAATATATTTCAACTGTTCTTATTTTAATTTGATGCAGGTCAGTTGCAAATAATTCATTGGTTGGTTCTATTCCATCCATCATTTGGGAAAATAGGCCCTTAAATCTGTCTGAGAGACTCATTCTGTAAGGGTGAATTCTGCTTCCCTCATCATTTCTGTTATCCTCTATCATTTATCAGCCCCAGTGTCCTAATATTGTCTAACATATCATTCAAAAAAAACAAATTAAACATAATGACAAATATTTCCTGCAGACTCTGAAATCATTATGATCAAATGGAAATAAACTGAAAAATAGTTGTTCAATTTAATGGTGAATTTGCATTTCTTGATGTTGCAGGGATTTTGAGAACAATGGGTTTTCAAATGTCACGGGGAGTCTTCTGATCCCTCCCAATGTCACCATCGGGTTCGTCATTTATATACCTTTAAGCTTTGGCAATATGTTGTGTTTCTAACTTTTGCATATTCCTGATAGTTGAAAAGATATAAGGGGAAAAAATGCCCTGTAATTTTGATAATATTATGAAAATGTCCTGTAACTTTTGAATTATACGAAAATTCTTTTACCTTTAAATTCCTTGATATAACTGCCCTGCAACCTGCTGCTGCAATTTCTCAACCGGGAGAAGCTGACGTGGCAATTTAAGAATAAGCCATGTCAGATAAAAAACTTGACAAAATGCCCAATAACTTGATATAACTGGCCGCGGCGCATTTTTACCAACTTTTTTAAAGTTGCGAATTATATTCGTATACTTCAAAAATCAAAAGGTACATGTTATTTTCAAATATCATCAAAGTTACATGACATTTTTTTTTCAATTTACCTAAGATATAAATGTGTCATTACTCATCTTCAATCTTGTGAACAAATCCAGGCTTCAGGGTAATCCTGCATGCTCCAAAATGAGCCTAATTCAGTTCTGTGGGCCCCACGAAGAAAATTTCAGTTCATTAAGTGATACAAACCTCAAAAATTGTCGTCAGTCATGCCCAGCTCCTTATGAGTATGCCCCAGCATCTCCTGCTGCCCGTTGTTTCTGTGCTGCTCCGCTGTATGTTGAATACCGCATGAAGAGTCCTGGGTTCTCAGATTTTGTTCCATATTTTAGTTTATTCGAAAACTATCTAAGTTCTGGACTTGGATTAAATCTGTATCAGCTTGACATTGATTCTGCTATATGGCAAAGTGGGCCCCGTCTTGCAATGTACCTCAAGATTTTTCCAATGTACATGAACAATAGCATGCCGCTATTTAATATTAGTGAGGTATTGCGAATTCGTGGCTTGTTTAGTAGATGGGGAATTCACCAAAACCACTTCTTTGGGCCTTTCGAGCTTCTCAGTTTCACACCTTCAGTTGCTTATAAAGGTGTCATATCTTCTTTTATTATCTCTGACCAACACTTAGGTGCACAACTGATGCAATTTTGACTAAAAAAATTCAACTAAACTGTTTTTGTAAAAAAATCGTGAATCATAGAAAAAAGCGGTCGAAAAGTATTAGTTCATGTGAAGAAGATTATCAGCTCATATGATGAAAGTATTAGTTGTGTACTGAAAAGTACTAATACTGTTTAACTTACAGACTAATATTTTTCCTTTGTAGGAACTGATACATTGTTCATATGAACGAATACTTCCCATTATATATTCCAATATTTTTTTGGTGAATGAATCAAACTTTCGTCAAAATTGAGTCAAAATTGCACCAGCTCCTTGTTTCAATCTGCAATAACATGAACACGAAGCACTTTCTGTCTTTATGTAAATGAAGGTCATTACGATGAAGTTGATAATGTTTGTTGCTGTTACAGAATTCTTCCCGCGCTCGTCATCGGGTGTAGGAAAAGCGGCACTAGCAGGCATTATACTGGGAACAATAGCTGGATCAGTTACTCTAACTGCATTTTTGGCCTTTCTTATTTTCAGAAGGTGCGCCCATAAACAACACCTATCTTCAAAGAGACGTCTATGTGAGTACCAGAAATTTCTCTTTTAATTGATATAAGGATGCTGAATTACCTATATTACATACTGTTAACATATATCATCACATTGCATTGCAGCATCTAGGAGGCCTATCAAAATTGATGGTGTGAAAGAGTTTTGCTACGGTGAAATGGCTCTGGCAACAGATAATTTCAATAGCTCTAGCATAGTCGGGCAAGGAGGATACGGGAAGGTTTATAGGGGTATTCTTGCTGATGGAACAATTGCAGCCATAAAGCGAGCTCAGGAGGGATCACTTCAGGGTGAAAAGGAGTTTCTTACTGAAATAGAACTGCTATCAAGATTACACCATAGAAACTTGGTGGCATTGATTGGATATTGTGATGAAGAAGGTGAACAGGTATCCTTATTCTTCGATATTTAACTTGCATAAAGTTGTTGAACCTATCATGATGTAGTTCAGATGATGAAAAACTGCAGATTTGGTTTCTATATAAATATGTCATACCTAAGAAAGCCCATTTCATTTGGATGTCTTGGAATATTCTTTATTTCTAGTCTCTCTCTTCTTCTATTAGATGAGTTGGTCTTATGTGAAGCTGTTTTATTATACAACTGGTTTGCAACTATCACTTTATAGCATAACAAGAAATATTTTTAAATGAAACAACTAATACGGACAAACTAATACATTTTAATGGAACAACTAGTATGGACAAACTAACACGTTTTAATGAAACAACTAATACTGTTTAAAAATACACATATAATGCAAATCAGTTGCACTGTGAAACTGTTTTACATAAGACTTTGCTTTATTAGATCTATAGAACATAATTCATAACGCCTGTATATTGGTTCAAGCACCACCAGATGAATTGAACATTAGTATATATATGCTGCCATGTTTGCTATAATGAGAAAACCCCAGAGAAAATTTGATAAACTGATGGCAGGAGTAAAGCAACTATTAGCACTCACTTCTAGTCTATGTTGCACTACTAGTATTTCAATCGAAAAGAAAAGGTAAAGTTATGAATCTTTCTTATCAGAACTTGTACACCTTACAAGCTTCAAACCTTTACATACAAGTAATATACCCCTCTAGAACTTGTAATCAGTTTGTTTGTTTGTGTTACAACTCGTCACCGTGGGAGCTGGAAGCTCATGATTACTATGTGTTTGATGATGCAGATGTTAGTTTATGAATTCATGCCTTATGGAACGTTGGGGGATCATCTATCTGGTAATTTTGGAGAGCATCCTTCCTATACTTCTTAACTTATTCATATTGCATAGTTTTTTTGTTAAACCATTATTATGTGGATATAATATTCTTGATTTGGAATGATTATAGTACAGTGCTGTGTGTTCATTGATGATACTGCAGGAAAGTATAAAGCACCTCTGAATTTTGCAATGAGAGTAAGAACAGCACTAGGTGCAGCTAGAGGCATCCTTTACCTTCACACCGAAGCCGATCCCCCAATATTTCACCGGGATATCAAGGCATCCAACATATTATTGGACTCTAAATTCACGGCCAAGGTTGCAGATTTTGGACTGTCAAAGCTAGCTACAGCTCCAGATATCGAAGGCGATGTCCCTTCTCATGTATCAACAGTCGTCAAGGGTACCCCGGTGAGAATCATGAAAACGGCTTGCTCTGTTACATACAGAGAGCAGTAATCCATTTCTTGATTATATACACAACTCTAAATATGTGGTTTTATTAACCGTTACTCATCAAATAGAAACACTTGATTACTGCAGGGATACCTGGATCCAGAGTATTTCCTAACTCATCAACTGACAGACAGAAGCGATGTTTATAGCCTTGGAGTTGTATTTATGGAGCTCTTAACTGGAATGCCCCCTATTTCTCATGGCAAGAACATTGTCAGGGAGGTAAACATTCCTTGCAAAGAATTAATTATTAAGTTTACAGGGAAAATAATATTTCTAGTTCTGTATTGATTTCAATCTTGTTGACTTTCACGAATTGAAAATAATTTTGTAGTTTTCAATTTTTGATATTTTGGTCTGGTAACCTGTTGTACGAGGTGAAACATTCGGTTGAAGTTGACGTTTCAGTTCCACGTGACTAAATCTGATTGGTCAACCTGATGTTTCACCTCTTTGCCAGTCATTCAGACCAAAATGTCAAAAAATTGAAAGTTACATGACTATCTTCAATTTGTGAAAGTCGACACTTGACAGGACCAAAACCTAAATAAGGTTAACTTACAAAACTAAAAATGACTATTTTCCCTAAGTTTATTTAACACCTTAATTTATAATTTCTACTCAAATGCAATTGAAACATGTTACTGATTTGATAACAAACTCAATATATGGTTGCACAATGCTTCAGGTGAACATTGCATATCGTTCTGGGATTATACTATCCATGATCGACCAACAAATGGGATCGTATCCTTTTGAATGCGTCGAGAAGTTTATAGATTTGGCTCTCAAATGTTGCAAAGACGAAACAGATGAGCGGCCTTCAATGGCGAAAGTTGTTAGAGAACTAGACAACATATGGATGATGATTCCAGAGAAAGATAGCGAGATGGTCATGACAGAATTGTTGATGAGTCAGCCTGGAAAGGTGGTTACTCCGCCACCTTCATCGTCGTTTCTGACAACTTCCTATGTTTCCGACGATGTCTCAGGCAGTGATCTAGTCAGCGGCGTTGCTCCGACCACCTTTGCAGCCAGGTGATGTGGTCATTTTTTGGTTTTCATCGGTCAGATTGTTTTGTGATTCTTTTACAGCAATTATTTGGACAATACTTGTGCATCAGCAGCAGCTTAGTTGGTTTTTGTATTAGTTTTTATTTCTGTAAATACTAACTCCTGATGTAATCCGTGTAAATTTGTATATGCATGGGGATATGAGGAAGTGTAAGGTGGAACCAGAAACATGATTGATGTGATGGAATGAAATTATGACGGGAATGAAGATGAGAAAGAAATGATGTAATAATGAAAGTTTTATATATGATTGATATAGATCAGGAATAAAATATAAGCATTGTGTGATAATAATCATGTTTTCCCCAAAAATGTAACGAGTTGAATCCAAAAAAGAAACTCAAAGAAATACAAAAAAGCGTGTGAACCTGAGTTTATGGTAAACTCTATTGATGTGCATAACTGCATATTATTATTATGTGTACGCATTATCATTGTTATGCATTATTACTGTTATGATTATGTACTATTACTTTTTTAAAAGTAAAATAGTGTTAGTACACATTTATAACAGTGTTTATGTCATTTTGTACATATTCGTAAATTGTAATCCTGAAATGTATCGATCAGTAAGTCTCTCATAGACCATAGCTTTTATGCATTACATTAATAAAATTCACTGTAACCTCGTGTTCACAGGAAATATAATTTTTTTTTAAAAAAAGTAAAAGTATAATTTGTGTGAGTGTTTATTAATTTGTTACCACAAAATTCGCGAAATCAAATCAAATTTGAGGTCCTATTGGAAACTTGCTCCAAGTAGGGTTGACAATTCGTGTTAACGTATCGTGTTTCATGTCGACACGATAGTGACACGAAAGGTCAAACACGAACACGACACGATAAAAATCCGTGCTGGGTTATAAAATAAATTTAACCTTTGACATGATATAATATAACACGACACAATAATATATGTAACACGATATGACATGATAAAAAAAATACAAAATATCTAATAAAATCACAAAATATCAAGTCATATGTACAATCAAAATTTTATTTTCAAACTTATCGTGTTGATATGAACACGACACAAACACAACTCAAAAATTTCGTGTCCTTATCATTTTTACACGATAAGACTAAACAATAACCTGCAATTTTTGTATCGTTCTCATGTTGTGTTATCGTGTCGTATCTTAAATTTTCGCCCTAATTCCAAGACAAGGTACTCACTCAAAAATTCAATGATCCACGTCAAAATCTTCACGAAAGCCCACTTACTCTTTAATGTTTACTCATATTTTCAATTAATAGAACTATACGTGAATGTCATAATTATTTAATTATTTATATAATTTATTTATTTTACTCTAAACTCAACACCAATACTAAAATTTATATAAATATAAAACCAATGTTTTCAAAACCGGGTTGAACCGGCCGGTAACCCGGTTAAAAAACACATATATAACCGGATTTCAGGTTGAACTGGGTTGAACCGGTCAAAATCCGGTTGAACCGGGTTGAACCGGTCAAAATCCGGTTCAACCGGAAAAAACCGCTTTTTTTTTATTTTTTTTAAATTAAATTATTAATTTATATTAAATATTTAAAATTTTAAATCTATATTCCTCTCACATTTTTCTCTAACACTTTCGACGTGGGATAAATGTATGAGGTAGGACAAAATTTATAAAATATGATATGAAAAGTTATAAAATATATATTTAAATTTTTGTAGGTGTATATTTATTTTGTTTTTTTAACTAAACATAGAAAATGGTTGAACCGCTGACCGGTGGTCTGTCCGGTTCGATCACCGGTTCGATTATGAAAACATTGTATAAAACTATCAAAATCCATTACAACTTTTATAAAGTTTAACCTCTAAAAATGATAGACGTAGTAATATTAATACATGAATTTTTATAAAAAGTTCCCAGGAAATGGAATGAAACGAATACCATTTGTATACTATAACCCTAATTTAATCATATTTAAAAGAGAATATATATGACTCAAAATCAAAATGGATCCCATCTTAATTAAAATAATTAGTCCGCGCACGTTTTTGAAGTCATTTGTACGCTACTGTGGAACTTGTTGGCCTACGACAAATTAAGTTAAGGTAGATGATGACCATCGAAAAGGACTCCCTCATGTTATGTATGATAAATATCTTAAATGCCAAGATTTTTAATTACTCTTTATGTGTGATAAAACAAAAACAGATCAAAAGAGTAACAATCGATGGTCCGTGAATTAGATCTATACATAAACTCTATCACTATTATGTATAAAAAAATTATTAATTTAGTGTATAAAAATTATAATTATTTAAAAAATATTTTATTTTTTAAAACAGAATAATTTCTGGTATCCTATATAATTTATGAATGATTAAGTCTTGTATGCATTCAGGTGTACCGTGTACTTATAATGCATTTTAGAATCATGTAACTTGTTATAATGAAAGATGCAACTTGTTTACATTTAATCATGTAACTATTAATATGAAAAAATAATTGCACAGTTCAATGTAAACAAATTGCATCTTTCAATATAACAAGTTGTATCGTTCTAAAATGCACTATAAGTACATTGTGCACCTGAATGTACATTGAAAGTCAATCTTTGTGAACTTGTGGGGTTCCAACTTAAATCTGTTATGTGGAGCGGTGGAGCCATGTATTTGAATGCGCACGAAGAACTTTTCTCCAACGACATATTAAGTCCTAAGTCAAGGTGATTATTAATAACTAGATAAAGATGATGAAAAGTAGAATATTCTTCTCATGTCTTCCAAAGTCTTGAAAGTAATCATAAATTGGTAAAATAAACATTTCAAATGACAATATTTTATATGTTCATCTCAAAATTATTAAATAGTGACATTAAATATATTAAATAATGATATTTTGAAAAAATAGTTCATGTGAGTATAGGTCTATAAATGAAGGAGAAAAGTTTATATGTGCAACACTCCACATACAATACTTGTCCATTTTAGAAGAGGATGTAAAAATATGTGGATCCTCCCAGGTCAAATGGATCATCTGGGTCGTAAATCACCGTCTTCCCCAAAAGTGACGCACACGAACAAAATTTTAGAGACGTTGCAACAAGAAAAAGAGAATAAAATCGGTAACAATGCATATAAAACACATCAGAGTCACGATAAAGAATTGAAGCCCCTTTTAAAAAATTCAAGAATTAATGACTCTAAGGTATAAAAAATAGGAAGCAGTGACTCTAAGGTACAAATGCAATTTTTAGTGACTCTAAGATACAAAAAAAATTGTACTTTGTTTGAAAAAAAAAATGCATTTTGTACCTAAGAGTCACAAAAAAATTGCATTTGTACCTTAGAGCTTTTTGCTCTCCCACTTTGTACCTTAGAGTTTTTTCACCAAAATTCAACAACATACCCATAGACGGTAGCCATAATATTGTGTATTCATCTGATCATTGTGGGCGATAGAAACCTACATTGAACCCGACACTAGTTTGGACCCAGCCAAACAAGTTTG
Source organism: Stenogyne calaminthoides (assembly GCA_037126765.1). NCBI lineage: Eukaryota > Viridiplantae > Streptophyta > Magnoliopsida > Lamiales > Lamiaceae > Stenogyne > Stenogyne calaminthoides. The sequence continues at coordinate 6,821,861 of JBBCBC010000021.1, read as the reverse complement.
GTCGTTGTTTATATAAAATCCACCGTTCGAACCCATCCACGTACCGCCATGTTATATATATACTCCCTCCGTCATTTAAAAGTATGTTTAGAGAACTGAAACAGATTTTACGAAAATATAGATTAATTACGTTTATGACAATCACATAATTACTCGAATTACCATTATACTATATTCACAATCAATTATGTTATTCATAAATGAATTTAATCTATATTTTCGTAAAATCTAATTTAACCCTCTAAGCATAGGGAACGGAGGGGAATATATATTATTTATGTATGCATAAATGATGTATTTATATGGAGTTTTATCAATTCAGGGTTTGAAAGATAGTAAAACTATCAATTTAAGGCCTGAAAGATTTTTTCTATCGATTCAAGGTCTGAAAGATAGAAAACTATCAATCCAGAGCCTGAAAGATAGAAACTATCAATTCGAGACTTATAAATTTTAAGGTCATGTTTGACACTAAAACCCTAAACCCTAAACCTTGAACCATGAACCGTAAACCCCCTGAACCGTAAACTCTAAAAATTAAAAAAAATAAGAACATGAAATAAGGATATGAAATATAAGTGTCAAACATGACCTTAAAATACGTGAGTCTCAAATTGATAGTTTTTATCTTTTAGGCCCTGAATCGATAGTTTTCTATCTTTCAGGCCTTGAATCGATAGAAAAAATCTTTAAGGCCTTAAATTGATAGTTTTACCATGTTTCATGCCCTTGACATTTTTCCTATTTATATAAACAGATTATAATCATATTATTGTATTTATGTTTTTGTGTACCTAGATTTAAAGTAGGTCTTATATATTTAAATTAAATTTAAAATTAAACACTGTGGGGATTGTAGGGAATGACGGGGTGGTATTTTATTGCCAGGCACGTGCAAGGAAAGGTCTTGTATGCATCAAGTCTACAAGTGCATTATTTAAAGGACGCTGCTAAATGACGTGAATCTCCCCGGGCTGATAAGGGCATTTAAGACAATTCGAGTGGTATATTGACTGTTTTACTCTTAATGAAACCTCTTCATGAATTAGTGCAGCCCGTTATCATTAAAGGTAAAATAGACTAAACACAAATTCACCCCGTGGTGAATCACCCAACTCAACATTACCATTTAAATATAGAACTTGTTTTCTTAGAATGTTTACCTGTTTTAATAAAGTCAAGTCAAACATTTAATATAAATAAATTGTACATTTCAAAAAAATAAATTAAACATTTTAAAAAACATGCTTGAGTTGGATTGTACGGTTGTTAATTCACTAAGTTGTATTCCCTCGGTATAAATTTTCTATTTTTTTTTGTTATTTTGTTTAAAAAATAGTAATAAATTAATAAAAATGAAGTGTAACTGTGGACATTGGGAGAGAGAAAAAAAAAATGTGGAGTAATGAGTTGAGTAGTGGGTGACATTCTTTGTAATATTGTATGAAAAGTAAAAATAAAAATTATGAATAGTAGAGTTCTTTTTCTCATTTATAAAAACAGAAAATTTATTGTGGGACGGATGAAAAAGGACGGGGAGAAACTTATAATTGACATATGGATTATAGTATAGATAGGGGTTTAAATTTTTTGTAGTCCCGTAACTTTGCTTCGTTTTGAAATTGGTCCCGATTGTTTTGATTTTGGTCCTGTAAGTGATCAAATTTTTTGAAATTGGTCATTTAACCTGTTATAGCAGGTCATCAAACAGGTAACCACCACCTATGTAATTATTTTGTTTTTTCCTTTAATTTCGAAATGCCACCTAAATTTTTTAAATCCAAATAATTCATGTCGGAATTTTTTTTTCGTATTTTTTAAGAAGATAGAGTGGTTTTCTGCGTTTATTAATTTAATTTTTGGTCAGTTTAGACCAAGAAAAAAATCAACCCGATTCCCTTTGTCTTTTAATATACAAATTATTTTAAATCCGACCAAAATTATTATGATTAAAAAAGTTCTAGTGGCGCTTGAAAATTAAAGAGAAAAATAAAATAATTACATATGTTGTGTTTACGAGCTTGGTAACCTGCTGCAGCAGGTGAAAATGATCAATTTCAAAATTTTAGAAAATTTACAGGATCAAAATTTAAAAATCAAAATAATTGAAACCAATTTCAAAACAATACAAAGTTACATTACTACAAAAAATTTAATTCCTATAGTTAGCATTCCATACGTGAAAGTGAAACAAAAAAGAAAGCAAAATGTTTGCAGCTTTTTGTTCCCATTTACGGTTTATCACCATCGATAGCCCTAAGTATCATTTACCGAATGATATGTTCCATTTTGAGCGATTCATATTACATACTTTGGATGTATGATAAGTGAAAATTTCGTTATAATCTTAAATCTATGTGTTAAAAATTTAAGAAATTAGATATATTTGGAACATGAGAAAATGACATACGGAATGAAAATGATAATTTACATAATTACATGACAATCAATAGTTCGAAGTATTGCAACTTTCCTGAAACTAAAAAATGTTCATCCCATTCAAAATTAACAAATTTCTTCTACATTTTTACAGTTGTGGGATTGAAAACATGGCTGTTACTCCCATCACAATCACGACCATTGTTCGTTTCTGTAGCTTTCCGTCAACGGCACCCAAGTCAAGTATGTATTTCCAAATTGAGTCTATAAATGGGTTATTTGTTGCCCTTCTTTTCTTTAAAATTTTGTTGTGTTTTATTAAGCTGTTTGGGGTTCATTATTGCTGTATTGGATATAGTGTGGATTGTGTTTGGTTACTGTGAATGTCTTTGTAAGTCTTCCACCATTTATAATTAACCTGTTACTATATTTGTGCAATTGACAAGTTTTTATGTTGTTTACTGAAAATTAGGAAAGGTTTTGGCAATTGTATTGACCACTTTGTTGGGGAGTGAATTGTGGTTTCTTTGAATATTGTTTCAGGTTGGAGTTTAGTGTTGGAAATCATACTATACAATAGCTGAAAATGTCTGTTTTTGGGACGTGTCGATTAACTTCTGAGAAGCTTGGACAGAGTGCATTTGTGTGCTTATGCTTCTTGTTGTTGCTTATTGGTGCAAATTGCCAAAAAACGCATCCGCAAGAAGGTAATTTACAGTATTAATCCGTTCTTGTTATCTTCGTCTTGATGGCCAGTTTTAAAGCATGCACATCCCTAATGATGAAGCTTTTATTTGAAGGATGACCTTGAGGAATCTGGTTAAGGCTTGTTTAATTTTATCATGCCACAAATCCAATAAAATTCTGTACTTATTTTTCTCTCTTTTGTTTAATAAGCTTCGAGAAATATAGTTAAGATTTTCCAGATTTCCATGACAGTTTCAATTAAACGTGACATAGATTCTTGCAAAATCTTGACTTCTACATGGAGTACTAATGAAACTTGATGATTACCTCAATTTTACTGTTCTAGGAGTAAGCATATAGGTTATTTAACTGTAAAGGCTTAATTTCGTGTTCATCTGGAACTTTTCTTATTTCCTATAATGTTTAATTAAAACTGAGATGCTTTTCCGTGACTGAAGGTCTTTGTTTGCGCCAGCTTTGTTGTATTCAATATAGCAAAAATATTAATTTAACAATGATAGGCTGATAGTTACTCAATTTATCTCAGATAATATAACTATAACATTGCAGAAGTGTAACTTTTTTATGTTTTCTACAGTGAAAGCATTGAAATCTATCAAAAAAAGTTTGGCCGATCCATATGGAAATCTTCACAACTGGAAAAGAGGGGATCCATGTGCTTCAAACTGGACCGGGATTATCTGCTATGATACAATACTTGATGATGGTTACTTCCATATAAAAGAATTGTATAATTCCTTCAAACATAATTTTTTTTCTAGTAGCCTTGCTAAATGCTAATTTCATGGGCATATTTAATTTTTTTCCAGTAATTTATGTGATGCCTTCTGTATTTTTCTGTTCAACAACAGGTTGCTGTTTAACATGAATCTATCTGGAAGTTTATCTCCAGAACTGGGACGTCTATCTCATATGACAATATTGTGAGTACCACTATGTTGCATTCTTATTTTCCTTCCTCATTGATGGCTTTCAACTTTTTTTTTTTTGCAGGGATGTTATGCGGAATAATATTAATGGGACAATACCAAAAGAGATAGGCAGCATTACATCTTTGGAACTGTTGTGAGTGGAACTACATCCATCACTCTTTGGTTAATGTTCTTCATTTCCATTTGCTAGCTAATTAGAGTGTATTTTATAATCCTCACTGTTGAAAAAACATTTTATCAAATATTTTGTTCTCTAAATTATGTCTTGCTTTTAGCTTTTCAAATAGAAGTGCACTTCTGCATTTTTACTGTCGTTTACTTCTCTGGTTTCAGGCTTCTGAGTGGAAATCAACTAAGTGGTTCCTTGCCTGAGGAACTTGGTAACCTAACCAACTTGGACAGGTTACAAGTTGATGAGAATCAAATATCTGGACAGATACCACTGTCCTTCGCTAACTTGACCAAAGCCAAACACATGTAAACATTTTTATGCATATGTTTGTGTGTATATATGTGAGACTAGACACTAAAAAATTGACGTGGTTGTTGGCATTACATTTGCTTCATATTATTTTCCTTCATGTTCTTATCAGCCATATGAACAATAATTCACTTTCTGGGCAAATACCACCACAGCTCTCTCGACTTCCAATTCTTCTTCATTTTTAAGTTGGACTTCTGGCTTTTTCACACAAAAAATCCATGGCATTTTGTACATTTTATCTTAAATATTCTTCTCTTAAAAGTAAGAGAAAATTCACATCGTTGTTGGCTTGAATTTTCTGCAGGTTGCTTGATAATAACTACTTATCAGGAAATCTTCCAGCACAATTGGCTGATCTGCCAGACCTAGTAATACTGTATGTCATCTTTGCCTCATCAAATGTGTTCACTGTTGCTTGTTACTACAGTTTCTCCAATCTTGTTTCGCCTTGGTGGTTGAGAACGATTTAGCTTATCTTTTTACACTGTTTCTAAGTTTAATACTGCCTTTATCTGCTTTATTTTGATTTTAGCCTTTTTTTTCAAGGTAAAACAGACTGACACCTATATTGTGATTTTTCTGTAGAAGTCAATGGATATGTTAAAAATGCTTCTTTTTCTAATCATATTGTTTTATTTCATGCTTCCATTTTTCAGTCAACTTGATAACAACAACTTTAATGGGAGTAGAATACCTTCTTCATATAGCAACCTGACTCACCTGGTGAAGTTGTAAGTCATCGCAATGTCATATTATTTTATTACACTAAAGTTTCTAGTTGGGTTGTGCAATGCATGATCAGTTCTTCATTTATATTTGCAAATCTTCCATATTCTAAATTACAATTACAGTATTCTGATGGTCTCTATCTGTTTTCCTTTTTTGAAAGACTGAAGTTCCATATATAGCAGAAAAATTCCAGAACGTTTATGTGACAATATTGATAATAGTTGGGTTTTTGTTGGCTGTATTACGAGTCTAAGAAACTGCAGTCTTCAGGGGCCTATTCCTAATTGGAGCAATATGTCTAATCTTTCATACATGTAAGTGTATACTCGTTAGATTACCCCTGAGACATTGCCTTTAACCAGCTTCTGAATTTTTTTCTAACATGCTTATTAAGAGGTTTTTACTTCATTAATCTAAGACAATCTTGTATTCTAATTTGGTGACACATTCAATCTCAGAGATCTGAGCTTGAACCAACTCAGTGGATCCATACCAACTGGTGGCCTTTCGGAGAATATCACAACCATGTAAGAAATTAATCCTAAATTTTAGTTTGTTAGTGCTTTGGAACTATAATTTTAAAGAATTTCTCCAAAATGCATGTGAATTTTCACTGTTGTGGAATTAATTTTCTTTCCCCCTATGCAGTGATCTCTCTAACAATATTCTGAATGGAACCATACCAGGAAGCTTTTCAAGTCTTCCTCGTCTACAGAAACTGTAAGGATCATAGTCTCTTATCACTCATGGTCATGATGTAATGCAATGTATCCACTAATGAACTAAATTTGGCTATCTCAGTTTTAAACTTTTTTAGTTTCTAATATATGCCTCTATGAAGTGAATAAATTTCAATTGTTCCTATTTCTACTGCAGGTCCATTTGCAAATAATTCATTGATTGGTTCAATTCCATCCATCATTTGGCAGAATAGGCCTTTAAATCCATCTGAGAAACTAATTCTGTAAGTCCTGAATAAAGAAAATCCTGCTTCTTTTTTATTCATTCCCTCGTTAAATCTGTTATCTTTCTTTCCTCTATCACTCCCAACGTGATTAGGCATTTCAAAAAATTGTCAAATGGAAAATAAACTGAAATTTAGTTCTAAATCTAATGATGAATGTGTATGTCTTGATGTTGCAGGGATTTTGAGAACAACAGATTTTCAAATATCACAGGGGTTCTTCTCATCCCGCCCAATGTCACCATTGGGTTCGTCATTTATATATCTTTCAACTTTGGCAATCTTTTCTGTTTCTAATTTGGGTAATTTCCTGATAGTTAAAAAGATATAAATGTATCATTACTCATCTTTTATCGTGTACACAATGCCAGGCTTCAGGGAACTCCTGTATGCTCCAACAGGAGCCTAATTCAATTCTGTGGGCTCCAGGAAAAGGACTTCAGGAATCCAATTTTTACAAAACTCAAGGATTGTCTTCCTCAGTCTTGACCACCTCCGTATGAGTATGCCCCAGCAAACCCTGCTGTCCGTTGTTTCTGTGCTGCTCCGATATATGTTAGATACCGCATGAAGAGTCCTGCTTTCTCAGATTTTGTTCCATATGTCAGTTTATTCAAGAATTACCTAAGTTACGGACTTAGGTTGAATCTGTATCAGCTTGACATTGAATCTGCAGTATGGCAGAAGGGCCACGTCTTAGTATATACCTCAAGATTTTTCCAGTGTATGTGAATAACAGCATGCCACCATTATTTGATAAGAGTGAGCTACTGCGTATTCGTGGCTTGTTTAGTGGATGGAAGATTGGTTCAAACCACTTCTTTGGGCCTTTCGAGCTTCTCAGTTTCACACCTTCAGATGCTTATAAGGTAGCATGTCTTCTTTTATTATCTCCTTGTTTCAATCTGCAGTAACATGAACCACGTTATATGTCCCTGAGTTATTTTAGAAAAATTATGTTGGGCCAATGGATATCAGTGAACATTTGTTATACATGTATAACTAAAAGAAGTCATTTGGAGCTTTCTAAAGAAGTTATGACCTTTTTTCTGAAAGGTGGCAGATTCATGCGAAATTTGCCAAGTCATTTCAATTGGTGTTTTTGTGTTTTTCAAACTTCATTTTTGTGATGAATCTTGAGTTACATGCATCCTTAACTGATATGTGGATGCTATGCATGTATTCACCATAGTCAAAATCAGATTTTAAGTATTTCGAAGTTCTAGAAGTGAAGGGTCAAATGAGGCTATCCTTTGATTGTTCTCTTGTATTAGCTCCTCACTTCACCATTTCCTGGTATCACACAATGACTCAGAAAGTAAACTATTTTAGGTTATGTTAAGAGACTTATTGCTGTCGAAACAGTAACTGAATTCTGTTAAATCTATTAGTTGACGCACTAGCAGTGTTCACTTCTCAAATTGTCGAGGCTTTCGAGTTCTTAGGCTGAACACTGGGAAGCATTAATTTAGTCTTTTCCTACTACATAGATCAAGCCTAGGTAGTTCCTTGAATTTCTGTTTTGCATTCTCCTGTGATAAATAGACAGGTATTCTATCATCTCATTGAAACAGGCTTTTAACTGACGTACATGTTTTTGTTCAAATGTGGACTTACCTTTTGTCTTCAAGTAAACAGACTTTTTCAAAGAAATTGATTACTGGACTTGTGCTGTTTAATTGTCAGAGTAGTCACATTTACCTGTGCACTTATTTGAAGCTTCTTTGATGCTTGGTTTCTGTTGCAGAAATCCTACTGCGCACACGATCGGGTATAAGCAAAGTGGCACTAGCAGGCATTATATCGGTAACAGCAGCTGGATCAGTCACTCTATCTGCATTTGTGGCCTTCCTTATTTTCAGAAGGCGGGGCCATAAACAACGCCAATCTTCAAAGAGACGTCTATGTGAGTACCATAAGTTTCTTTTTTAATTGATATAACAATGTTGAATTATCTGTTAAAATATATCATCACATTCTATTGCAGCATCTAGGAGGTCTATCAAAATTGATAGTGTGAAAGAGTTTACCTACGGTGAAATGGCTTTGGCAACAAATAATTTCAACAGCTCCAGCCTGGTTGGGGAAGGAGGCTATGGGAAGGTTTATAGAGGTATTCTTGCTGACGGAACAGTTGTCGCCATAAAACGCGCCCAGGAGGGATCACATCAGGGTGAAAGGGAGTTTCTTACTGAAATAGAACTGCTCTCAAGATTACATCATAGAAACTTGGTTTCGTTGATCGGGTATTGTGATGAAGAAGGGGAACAGGTATTCTTATTCCTCCATATTTAATTTGCATAAAGTTGGCAAACCTAGCATGGCCAGAATTGTAGTTCAGATAATGAAAAGCTGCAGCTTCGATTTCTATATAACTATGTGATAACTAATAAGCCCATTTCATTTGGATGTCTTAAAATATAATGACTCTTACTAGTTATTAATATTCTATGTTGCACTAGTAATATCTCAATATAAAATACAAAGTCAAGTTATGAATAACTAAGACAAAAACATGTACGAGACGGTCTCATATATGAGACTGATCCTATTTACTCCTATTATATGATCCGTGAGTTTTTGGGCTCCAACCCATCAATATATTAAAGGGGAACATGACCTAATTACTTAAGTGGAATACTGTCTCTTGTGTGAGACCGTCTCGCACAAGGGTGCCTCAATAACTAAACTGTCATTATTGCTTCGAACTTCAACAGTATATGTAAACCTTAAAAACTGAGGAATACTTTTCTTTTAGGACCGTAAATATGGGGTAGCAATTGAAGGACAATAAATTTTATTTTCGTACTTTTAGGCCCGTAAAATTAAATATTCTCAACTTGTCAGATCCACTTGGCCTAAATGTGCGAGAATTAAATTTTTATGGGCCTAGAAGTGCGAAAATAAAAGTTATTGTCCTTTAATTGCTAACCCCCCATAGTAAAAAAATTATTCCATTAAAAGCTGCAAAACTTTTACATACAAGTATACTCCCCTGCAGAAATTGTACTTAGTGTATTTGGTTTTTGTTACAAATCCTCACAATTCTTACCTGGGAGCTGAAGCTCATGTTTACTATGTGTTTCATGAAACAGATGCTGGTTTATGAATTCATTCCTAATGGAACGTTGAGGGATCATCTATCTGGTAATTTTTCAGAGCACCCTTCCTATACTTCTTAGCTTAGTCGTACATTACATAATACGAACTGCGCTACGAGAGTAAGTTGCTGTGCCATAACATTATATTCATGGGACTACAGGTAAGTTTAAAGCTCCCCTGACTTTTGCAATGAGAGTAAGTACTGTGCTAGGTGCAGCTAGAGGCATTCTTTACCTTCACACCGAAGCTAATCCTCCAATATTTCACCGGGATATCAAGACATCCAACATATTATTGGACTCCAAATACACAGCCAAGGTTGCTGATTTTGGACTGTCAAAGCTAGCTCCAGGTCCAGAAGTTGAAGGTGGGGTCCCTTCTCATGTATCTACAGCTGTCAAAGGCACCCCGGTAATATCTGCATAAAGCAATATCCAGTTATATGTTCTGATATTGAATGTAGAAATTTATATAGGCAACTAACAAATCTTTTTCACTTATTTTACTGGTAATTGAACTCAATTTCACGTTACTCATCAAATAGCGACGTTTGATTACTGCAGGGATACCTTGATCCAGAGTATTTCCTCACTCATAAGCTGACAGACAAAAGCGATGTTTATAGCCTTGGAGTTGTATTTTTGGAGCTCTTAACTGGAATGCCCCCTATTTCTCATGGCAAGAACATTGTCAGGGAGGTAATTTTTACGTACCACATCAAACTATGTCACTATCGAAAACAGCTAACAGAAAAGACAATGAGATAAGCACATGATTTACCAAATAAGCAGCTCAAATTGGCCTTTATATCAGAACTCATATGTGTATATAAAACACACACACACACAGTTTTAATATAAAGCCAATGTTTGGCCAACTTCTTTGCAGCACAATTGCTAATGCTAGATCATTTTTGATTCAGGTGACCACTGCATATCATTCTGGGATTATATTCTCCATGATCGACCAACAAATGGGATCGTATCCTTCTGAATGCGTTGAGAAGTTTCTAAATTTGGCTCTCAAATGTTGCAAGGACGAAACAGATGAGCGGCCTTCAATGGCGAAAGTTGTTAGAGAATTAGAAAACATATGGATGATGATTCCGGAGACAGATACCGAGATGATCATAACCGAATCCTTGATCACTGACCCTGGAAAGGTGGTTACTCCACCATCTTCATCGTCGTTTCTGACTACTTCCTACTTTTCCAATGATGTCTCGGTTAGTGATCTGATCAGTGGCATTAGTCCCTCTGTTGCACCTAGGTGACGTCATGATCGATCATCCCTTTTGGTTTCAGTCTCGGAATGTTTTATGTATTTTTGCATCACCAGCAGCTTGGTGGCTTTTGGTTGGGTTAATGTATATTTAGGGAGTAACACTCATCTGAACCAGATTCGCACATGAACTCTATCATTGTTATGTGTAAAGTCTATCACTATTATGCACAAGAACTTTCAATGTTTAAAAATATAAAACATTTTCTAAACAGTGATTGCTTTTGTTCATAACAGTGATAGTTTTTATACATAACAGTGAAAGTTTTTGTATGTAACAGTGATACATAAATAACCGAGTTTATAGCATGAACCAGGTCTATACAAGTTTTTGTCTAATTTAGGACAGCAATTTGGAATCTCCTTCTTGTAAATACTTGTCTTTTATGAAATAAATCAGCTATAATGCCTAGTATAATCGAAAATAATCAAACATTTAAAAAATTAATCATCTCGAGGCTATACACCGATTGGTTTTTTTTTTTTTAGACTAAACATTAAGATGGAATTAAAACCTTGAAACCTTAGAAACTAAGAATATGGATGAAATTGCAATAAAATAACTTCTTCTTTTAATGATTGTGTGTGTGTGTTTGTGTCTACTTTTTTTAACAATAAGAGTTTAATGGCCTAAAATTAGTGTGTATAGTAATTAAAAAATAATTGATGTGTGTACAATAAAATCAAAGATTAATTTAGTCATTGCCTAGGATTGGGTTGTATAGGTACGGGTATGACAATACGAGTATAATACGATACGGGTATTGGGACATAAAAAATTGCGTAAGATACAATGGAGGTACGATTATAATTTTTTCAATTATTCTATATTATTTTTGTAGATATAAATATTTTCATATTTTTTTTCTCTAAAATGCGTGTCTATGTGCCTATGCAAAAAAAAATTGACAAAAACTCATATGAGACGGTCTTATGCATGACACGAAGTATAATCTAACACAAATTACATCCACCTCTCCCAAAGTGTTAAAGCCTTTAATGTTCAATTTATAACCCGTCTCATCATGAGACGGTCTCATGCAATTGTCCCTCAAAAAATTTAACACCTAAACAAATATAAAAAGCCAAAACAAGAGGATATCACAATAAAATATGTGAACGACGAGCAGTTTGACTATGATGTGACCGTGTGAGCGATGAAGATAGTTAATATATTTTTACTATTTGTGGCCTAAGGTCAGTTTAGTTTAATTTAATAAAATATAAGCTTATTTCAAAGCCAAAAAAATAAAAAATATACTAATTTTACAAATTTGACACGTGCATGTCCTATTCGTGTTGGACACGCTATTCAGACGTGTCGAATACGGTTTCCAAAAATATTATTAATATTTTTAATTGAGACAAATCACGTGACGTATCCCATCTGTGTATAAGTCATACCCTTTAGTAACACTAGTATATCATTTTTTGTAGCAATAACTCATACCATTTATTTATCACGATTAGTACCTTTTAATAATATATAAATTATTCATTTTGTTTAATTTTAGGAATTTGTTGGGTGAAACTTGTTCCTACTAAACTTTACTGTTCTTTCTACAAATAATATTAAATTTGTCTAATTGTCTTTTCCAAAGAACAAATCAATATTTTTGTACAATATAAATTATTTACTATGTTCTTTTATTTATTCGTGATTTAATTTAGTTAATTACACTTAATTGGTTTAAAATTTATAGAGTTAATATTTTTTTTATTAAAACATTGGTCCTTGATTTTTCAGATGAAGTAACAACGAAGATTATACCGATTCTCGAATAATCGTGGTTAAGAAAAATAATAAAAATGGAATTCATGAATACAAACTGGCAGCCCAATATTGAATTGGCCTTTGTCCACACTGGGTCGGCCCATTTTTATTATCATGACATAAGCCCATACGTAAGCCCGCGTTTACATCTTCTATAAATTCTCATTCTTTGCCCCAAACCCTAGAATTCCATTTTCCTTTCTTCGGTGGCGGATCAGCTTCAAGCGCAGTCATGGGGAGAAGTAAGTTTCTTCACGTCGTCTTTTAGTTGTCCTCTATTTCGTTTATGATGCTGTTATATTTTATCGGATTATCATGCTGTTATATTTTATCGGATTATGTGTTCGGATCTCTTTGTTCATATATCGGATTATGTGTTGGAATCTTTTTGTTCATAGACCTTAGGGTTATCGAATTTCAATTAATTCAACTGATTATAGTGTTAATCGTTTTTCATAGACCTCAGTGTTATCAATTTACAATTAAATTCACAGATTGTAGTGTTAATCGTTGTTATGTGATGGAGAATAATTTTGTTCATAGACCTTGTGTGTGCCTCCTCTGACTTGTATTATTAAATGCTTTCAAATATATATTGGAAGTCATTTTCAGTTTTTATTCTTCTAAAATCTGGCAGGTTCTCTTGTGTAATAGTTAAACCTTTTAAATCTTAGATTGGTATAGAGAGTTCCGACTTGTATTTGTTTGCTTGATTTGATTAGACATGAATTCACACAACATTCGACTGGCTTTCCTTTATTTGCTAGATAAATGCTTGGTGATATGCGTATGTTAACCTAATTGGGTGGCTCATGTTTGTAGGACCTGCAAGATGCTACCGTCAAATCAAGAACAAGCCGTACCCAAAATCCCGGTTCTGCCGTGGTGTGCCAGATCCTAAGATCAGGATCTATGATGTGGGGATGAAGAGGAAGGGTGTGGATGAATTCCCATTCTGTGTCCACTTGGTCAGTTGGGAGAAGGAGAATGTGTCGAGCGAGGCGCTTGAAGCTGCCCGTATTGCATGCAACAAGTACATGACCAAATTTGCTGGAAAGGATGCCTTCCACCTGAGGGTTAGGGTCCACCCCTTCCATGTGTTGCGTATTAACAAGATGTTGTCGTGTGCTGGGGCTGATAGGCTCCAAACTGGTATGAGGGGTGCTTTTGGAAAGCCTCAGGGTGTCTGTGCCCGTGTGGCTATTGGGCAGGTTCTTCTGTCCGTCCGTTGCAAGGACACCAACAGCCACCATGCTCAGGAGGCTCTCCGTCGTGCTAAGTTCAAGTTCCCTGGCCGTCAAAAGATTATCGTCAGCAGAAAGTGGTATGCTAATTTCTTGAGATTATCTTTCGTTTTGTCTTTCTTTCCTTTCAAATACTAGGTGAAATCCGAGTTTGAATTAATAAATATGGCTATGTCAATGGTGATGGGTTTAATTGAAGATTGATTACTCGTGTGGGGTTGTTGATTTTAAATAGGTTATTATTATGCCAATTATACATCTTAGTATTATCCTTAATATGCATCTTTCTTTCAATATCTTTGGGAATTCTATGTTCGTATTAATCTATTTGGCAATATCATTGCTAATTGGTTTGATGAAAGAATGATATGGTTGATTTGATTAAAAATGTGAACATTTTGAACATATAATGTGGTTCATGTCAATGGTATTGATCCCCCCTTTCTTTTCCATTCCCTTATACTGAAGCCCCTTATTAAGCACCCCCACAATACCTTTGCTATATACAAAAGTGATTTGTTTATGATTTTCCTTTGAAATTCTGTATTGTGTCATTGCTAATTGGTTTGATGAAAGAATGATATGGTTGATTTGATTAAAAATGTGAACATTTTGAACATATAATGTGGTTCATGTCAATGGTATTGATCCCCCCTTTCTTTTCCATTCCCTTATACTGAAGCCCCTTATTAAGCACCCCCATAATACCTTTGCTATATACAAAAGTGATTTGTTTATGATTTTCCTTTGAAATTCTGTATTGTGATCTGCTTAAATTGAAATTTCACTCCTATGCTTATTTCAGGGGCTTTACGAAGCACAACAGGAGTGATTACTTGAGGTGGAAATCAGAGAACAGGATCCAGTCCGATGGTGTTAACGCAAAGGTTTGTTACCTCAAAAATTTTATTGAGTTTATAATTAAGGCTTATTTCATTTCATTACCGTGATTATCATGTAGTTAATAATTTAGTACCTTGTATTGATCTTCACAATGAATTTAATTTGGGACTATTTGCAGCTTCTGGGTTGCCATGGACCGTTGGCTAATCGTCAACCAGGAAGAGCTTTTCTTACGGCGGCTGGTGCAAGTGCTTAGGATATCTATCCTCTATTAGCCTCCTTGGATTTTAAACTTATTACAGCTTTAGTTGTCTGGTGTTTGACTTTTGAAGACTATGAATGTTTTTATTTTGGATATTGCTTTTATAATTTTTAAATCATGTGTTTTCCTTTTTTGGATTCACTGAATTGTTGAGTAAGATTTTGATTTCATCTTATGAATTTTGTTGGAAGTTTTTCTGGTGCAACTCTTTAACAGAAATAATTCCTATAAATTTTATTGTTTGCTAGGTGTAATATCTTTGAATCTTGAAGAAATTGGTAAAATATTATTAGTACTATTTTCATATTGTTATTTTGTTGAAGAATTTTCAGTCAGGTTGGCAGGCAACCACAACTATATATCCAACTGGTTAAAATAAAAACAGAAGATCTCAAAGAGGAAACCTAATAAATAAAAGTAGACCGTAACACATATATTGTGTCAAATTTTGAGGCAGTTGAAAGGAAAATGTCAGATGTACATGCCATCTCCTTCTTTCCCTATTTGAAAAACCGCTTCAATTCCAATTCCACTTGGGGTTTCCAAATTCCTATTGAAATTACATTCTTCCCAAATCAATCGGCCTCAATTTGTCGATGTAATTCAGTTTATACATGGCCAACTTTCCATGAAGTTTCTTGAATTCTAGCTAACTGATTGTTTTTATATATATATATATATATATATATATTGGTTGGCTTTTTGGGTTGTTTTGAGCAATAATTCTGATCTAAATAGAATGCTTCGTTCAAAAATCATGTATTTGAAAATTAATGCAAACTGTAGGGATGTAGAGTATACGGTTAAAACCCTATTAACCAACCTAATTTTCCAATTTGGTAAGGTTATTTGGTTTTTGGTCTGAATAAAAAATAAAATAAAAATATAATTATTAATTTATTATATAAAGAGATTTTTACTTTTTAAATTACAATTAACCTTAGCGCCGACCTTGAGCAGGCCGCTCTGTAGTCGCACGCCGAGAGAGCTCTCTGCATTAGCTTCAAGGTTAAAACTCAAGCCTTGATCAGCCACGGCAATGAATTCTGTTCCGTGTTTAACATGTAATTCAGTAATTGAAATGAACGCATAATCTGTTTGCTTTAGTATTTCGGTCGGTTTGGTTCTAAATCGGTTTTCATACCATTTAGGTTGGTTACCAATAATAAAATTTTAGTTCGGTTCGATTTTGCTTATTCAGTTCGCTCACCAAACCTAACCTATCGATGCTCACCCCTGGCTCAAACGGTAACAACTTATGCCCATCTGATTTTATTGAAAAAATTGAAATATAAAATGAAAAGTCTAGAGATAAGTGATCGAAAGCATGTAATTTAAGTAGCAGTAAATCCGTAAACCACATTCGATAACCCCTAAAATCCTCAAAACCCGCCAGAAACTCCTAAATCACTGAAACTATTATTTGAGTGATCTGTTGCTGCACATGGAAGCTAGTTGGGAATTAAAAATACTCTGTGCTCAGCTTGAACTTGTTCGTATTATTTAATTTCTTTTTATTATATGTAGAATCTTGACTTCTCTCAAACTCCTTGTGTACAGTTTAATTAAATGGAGGAAATCCTGTTCATCCTTGTGATATCACAAGTTTAGATTGGTGGACGTGATTAGTTTGGCCAAAATTCCAAACACTTGTAGGGGATTGGGGAGAGTTTTTGGGCCACTAATAGATGTGGGATTGGCAATTCAATGACAATTATGCAATGATGCTAAATCCCATGTTGCAGCCGCGATATTTGAATCCTTCAAGCACTAGTATGCCCAGTGGACGTCTGTGTATTATCATGTGGATGATAAGCTACTCCAGAAACTTCAACTTGCATATGCTGAATTGGAAAACTATTTTTTCAGTGGCAACATATGTTTGGATAAACATCCTGATCTTGTGTATATGTTTCTTGCTCTACCAAATCATCGTCGTAAGTTGGAGTTTCTGTCGCCGATGCACAAGATTTTAAGCTATGTGCACATAAGTTCGTCAAAGATAAGGTACCTCCCATCAATCTAATTAATTGCTTGTTAGTGTGTATTTATTTATCTACTTAATTAAGTCTCTTCGGATGTTGTGTTAATTAAATGCAAGACTTGTATTAATAACCTCTTTCAGGTATTGTAATCCACAGTTCTGCATGAGCATGAGTCGCGAATCTAGAGTCACACTAATGACGCACAAAAGAAACATATTCAATTCACAAAGCATCAACAAATTATAACTTTCAATACTTGTTTCGTTATATGACTACTCAAGCTCATATTAGTCGTCCTCGTGCACCAAATTTCTCAAATTTTCATACTTTTCATCTCCTCCAAAACTTACTTTTTTTTTTTGGAAGGTATGACACTCACAAAATCAGTTATCTTTTTCTCAGACTCCTCCTTGAGGCTGAAACCTATGAGGATTTCTTTATCTTGGATTTCATTGAATCTTGCAGTTCAGGGTTGCTGACATTCTTCGTGTTTTTCTTGGATTTCGTTGAGTCCTCTAACTCAGGGCTACTGACTTTCTTCATGTTCTTCGTCTCCGTTTTTAGTGTTTCCTCAGCATCACTCTCAACTTCCGAGCCTGATAAATTCTCGTTTTGATCCTTAACATCAGATGCTCTAACTATGTAAACCTGCAGAATTGATCATTGTTTTAGGCATAAATCCCAGCTAAAGCAAAGTAGAAGAGTATAGAGAAGATGAAAAGGCTCTATATAGACTAAAGAGACATAAATCTTTAAACAAAGAGACATTAATTATCATGACATATTTGAGAACAATACCAACCTTAAATCTAGTTGGCTCAATCAGTTCAAAGACTAAAGCATCACACTCGGCCAGTTTATGATCTAATGCAAATGCTCTCCATCCTTGTCCACTAAACGCAGTTCTGTTGCCGATGTAAAGAACCCCGTATTCAGAGCCTTCCTCGTTCTCTAACACCAAATCCACTGTGGACTTAGGGAGGTGGTCCCCACAAAATTTAGGCGGAAGAACCTGCACAGATGAATACTAAGTTTCATGCTCCAAAATTATCTCATAATATATCCCCCTTTACTAGATTGTGCAGCTGTAACTTACCATCTGACAGGTATTACCAACATAACACGGATGCATTGATTTGACAAAAGACAGATTTCCAGCTTGCAGATTACTTTGGAGCTTCTCTGCATACTTGTAAGCTTCAGCTCTTTCTTTTCTAGTTTGCAGATTCCTTTGGAGAGTTTCTGCATACTTGCTAACTTGAGGTCTATCTTCGTACGACACTTCTTTAAGTTCTTCAACTGGTCTTGCAAGATATCTTTCAATCCACAATTACCAACATTATGTGCAAATAAGGCATAAGCAAGATTTAAATCCAGTTATATGGGCTATAAAGCATAAAGTTCCTCTGTGTTTGATGAAATATGCACAAAACCCCCGTGTTCCATTAATTGCATAAAACTCCCTTATGTTTGATAAAAGTATGCACGAAACCCCCCCACTAACCGCTTTCATTCAAAGAGCACTAACGACATAAAACTGGAGTGTGAAGTTACATAATTGTCTTGTATAAACAAAAAAACACGTACACAACACTCAGACAGACACACATAGATGCAAAACATGTACATACTAAAGGTGTCAAGAAGTGGAGAATATGGATTTCGTGCATAATTTTATAGAAAACATGAGGGGGTTTCGTGCATGCTTTTATCAAACGCAGTGAGTTATATGTCTTTTACCTGGACAAAAAGAGTAGTATGTTTTATGAACTCCTTTACAATAACAGAAACTGTAGTAACTAGACGTGATATATGCTAAGTTTATTTTCCTCGTGACTAGTAGAGATCTCACTTGTTGCCTTTCCACATCATCAACAAATTCAACCCCATTATGAGGAAATTTTGTTATATAGAAGTAAATATTGTAAATATTCATTGGAAGCTCTAAATAGACTTGTCGTTGCCAGAAGTTGACTAATATACTGGACTTCAATTAATATGAACTATTAATGTGTGATTGATTTAAAATTGGAATAATTTGGATGCCAAGACTTACATTTCATTATATGAAGAAACTGCATTATGTGCACGAGATGAGCGTCTTGGTTCTGCCGCATTAATATCGGTTGGTTTTGGGTCTTTAGGCTGAATTTGCTGTCTCTGCATAACATAAACGTAAAACAAATTGTAAAAATAATAGGATAAATGCAAACATATACATCACATAGATACGTAACAAGCAATAGATATTATCCATATGAAAGAACTTCAAACCTCACCTTGGGTTTCTCCACCTTCTTCATATCTGCTATTTCTCTTGATAATTTTGCGAGCCCCAGCTCCTGCAAGAGAAAAATGACAAAAAGGAAATTTGTTTCACCATAGATAAAATTCTTGGAGATAATATGGAGGATTTTTTCAATGTCATTGCCAGACAAACAAAAAAGACTTCCTTTGGTACCTCAAATCTTCTTTTATTTTCTAAAGCCTCTGCTTTCGAACATCTTCGTAATTTTGGGCCCCACTCATTGATTTGACAAAAGATGGATTTCCAGTTTGCAGATTATTTTGGAGCTTCTTTGCATGCTTGTTAACTTGAGATATTTCTTCATAAGACGCTACTTTAACTTCTTCAGTTGGTCTTATGAAGTCCTTTACAATAACAGAAACTGTAGTTACTAGACGTGATAAATGCTGAGTTTATTTTCCTGGAGACTAGTAGAGATTCCACTAGTTGCATTTCCACATAATCAATAAATTTAACCCCACAATGAGGAAATTTTGTTATAATGTATACATTTATTGGACGCTCTAAATGGACTTGTAGTTGTCAGAAGTTGAATAATATACCCGATTCTTCAATTAATATAATCTATTAAAGTGTGATTGATTCAAAAGTGAAATAAGTTGGATGCAAAGACTTACATCGTCATCGTCAAGATATGAAGAAACTGTGTTGCATGCACGAGACGAGCGTCTTGGTTCTATCACATTATTATCAGTTGGTTTTGGGCCTTTAGGCTGCATAACATCAACATAAAACATTTTACAATATAAAGGACAAATGCAAACATATACATACATAGATAAGTAAGAAACAAGTAGTAAGTTTTATCCATATGAATAGAGCGCTGTAACTTCAAAAATCACCTCGAGTTTCTCCACCTTCTTCATATCTGCTAGGCCTTAAGATGACATTTCGAGCCCCAAAATCTCAAGAAAATAAGAAAAAAAAATCATTTCATTACAGACAAAATTCTTGGAGATATTGTAATGTAGGCATTGGGAACTAGAACTGGAATCTTAATATATTGCAGCCAAATATTTATATGAATCTTTGAAGAGGATAAAGAAAATGATGCCCTACTAATTGAGTTAATATGGAGGATTATATAAATGTCATAGCCACACAAACAAAAAGAAATTCTTTGGCACCTCAAATCTTCTTTTATTTTAATTCACTGGTGCTTAAGCTTAAACAATGTCCCAGACAATATG
This sequence comes from Stenogyne calaminthoides, assembly GCA_037126765.1. Classification (NCBI taxonomy): domain Eukaryota; kingdom Viridiplantae; phylum Streptophyta; class Magnoliopsida; order Lamiales; family Lamiaceae; genus Stenogyne; species Stenogyne calaminthoides. Next base: position 6,801,676 of record JBBCBC010000021.1, on the reverse strand, counting down.
TTTCATTTTAACATAAAAATCCCACAAAAAGAAGAAGAACCTTGAAATGCAGTTAATCATATTTACGCGTTTTTAACATATTAAATGTCACTTTATTCTGCCATTAACTATTCTTTTTCTCAATGACAGTAGCCAAAACTCAGAAACATATTCGAAAATTCAATAAAATCTTCGACACCCAAACTACATTTCGGGATGGAATGATTAAGGCACTCAAAAATCCCCTAATAATGTAACACAACGATAATGTATGCTCATAATCTCATAAAATTAGTTTTAGATCCGCATTAAAATAACAAAAAAAGGAATTTGGGTCCGTGCAAAAGAATGCAAGGTTGCAAATACAGAAATTAAAGATCATTCAACACTTACCGGTGTTGAAATTTAGCGGACAGTAAAGAACAGCAGTGGGAGAGAGAGAACGCGTACGCGAGGGAAAATGACTTTTGAAATTGAACAAGAAAATGCTTTGCCTTTTTAACTCTGAATTTGAATTGACCTTTTGGCCAAGGGTTACTGTATTTTTAAATTTACAACTTTATTTCATTTTGACACATACAACTTATTTATACAAACACCATCTAATGCAGATTTATATGGTGTGTAATATTTCAATAATTATTTGAGCCACACTTACTTGCATTGCATGAGACTGTTTCTCAATAATATGAAACAAAATTTGATTATTACGACATTTTAACACTTTAAAAAGGACGGACGTTAATTGTTATTTTATACATTGTCTCATTTATAATATTATCTCATATAATTTTTTGTCAAATTATTTTTACATAGTGATTGCTCTTCTTAGCAACATAAAAATATTAGCTTTCCCCTTAATATTTTTTACAAAATGTGAATTGAAGTCCCCAGATATCCAGTTCCTCTTAGTAAAAGAATTAGTTGTGAAACATTGGTAGTTGTCCGATGCTCATAAATTACATAATTTAAGCATTGATGCTTTAATATTTAAAAAAAATAGGTATTAATTTGTATTAGGAGCCTAGATTATAATAAGAATTTTTGTCATAAAAGTAATATATGACTCAAAAAAGTAATGAAACATGAAAATTCGCGGGAGAACATCATAAGTAGTGTTTCCTTTGCCCTCAATTAAGCTCACCCAAAATTTTGTCCTCAATCAAGCCCACCAAATCTAAAATAGTTTTTTCTGCCCAGGGCAGAATCTGTCCACCAAGAATTACCAAAAAAAAAACTTCCTCCGTCCCGGAAGACTCTCCGCCAACTTTTCGGCGCAGAGATTAAGAAAAGTTATTTTATGGGGGGTAGTAAGTGTGCATGGGGGTGGTAAATGTGTGTTGTAAGGTTATAAGTGGAGAAGATTGTGCCCATTTTTTGGTGTGCAAAGTCTTATGGGACAAACCAAAAAAAAAAGTGTGTTAAGTCTTCTGGGACGGAAGGAGTATATATATATGACAAAAACTTATATGAGACGGTCTCATACATGAGTTGGAGTACAACATAACACAAATCACATCTACTCCTCTCAAAATGTTAAAGCGTCACTGACCAACTTATGCCCCGTCTCACCGTGAAACCGTCTCATGCAAATGTATCTCTATATATATATATACAAACCTAGAAACTTGAAAATTAACTCATCTAGCATGAATCAAAGTATAAAGGCTTGTTACTTTTGAACCTCCACTTCTATCGATGGTGTTCTCTAGATTATATACACTCACAATCTAGTTTGAATTTACTTTCCTTGTTCTTATCTTCAACACATCAATGAGACAAAGCATGAGATATTTATTAAGGCACACTTGCACAAAATAGTCTCATGGTAAAACAACACATAATTTGGGCATAGTGTTTTAATACTTTGAAAGGAATAGATGTTAATTTGTGCTAAATTGTACCCCATCTCATGTATTAGACCGTTTCATACGAGCTTTTTGTCATTAAATTTTAATGGGGATGTGAGTAGTGTTACCTTTAAATAGTACATAAACTGTGTACATATTATGAGACAAAATCTGAAAATCTCCATCAATATGGAGAAATAAATTAGCAAAAGGGATTTGTATTTTGGTACATTACAAAAGCAAGGCAATAAATACAGGCCATTCTCAGCAACTGCCATCATCATGAACTGTTATACCAATGTTTCCTTTTCAGTAAATTACCTACTTTACCACTCTCAGATGCTCCTCACAAAATCAGTTACCTTTTTCTCAAACTCCTCCTTGTAGCTAAAACCTGTGAGGATTTCTTCACCTTGTTTTTCGTTGAATCCTGCACTTCAGGGCTGCTGTCTTTCTTCGTGTTTTTTGTGGATTTATTTTTCTTGGATTTCGTTGAATCCTGCAATTCAGGGCTCCTAACTTTCTTCGTGTTTCTTGTCTCCCTCTTCAATGTTTCCTCAGCATCACTCTCACCTTCCGAGACTGGTTCATTATCTTTTGTATCCTTACTATCAGATGCTCTTACTATGTGAACCTGCAAAACGAGCATTGCTTTAGGCGTAAGTTCCATCTAATTCCTGGATAAAGCCAAGTAGAATAATACGGATACATGAATCTTGAAACAAAGAGCTATTAGGTATCATAACATATTTGAGAAAAAACCAACCTTAAATCTTGTTGGCTCAATTAATTCAAAGACTAAAGCGTCACCATCATCCAGTTTATGATCCAGTGCAAATGCTCTCCATCCACCACTGAGCCCAGTTCTCTTGCTAATGAAAACGGCCCCATATTCAGAGCCTTCCTCGTTCTCTAACACCACATCCACTGTGGACTTAGGGAGGTGATCCTCACAAAATCTCGTTGGAAGACCCTGATCAGATGGATACTAAGTTTTACGCTCCAATATTATGTTATAATATATTATCATTTGCTAGATAATGCAGATGTAACTTACCAACCAGAAACAACTATAAACATGCGACCGGAGCATTGATTTGACAAAAGACGGATTTCCAGTTTTCAGATTGCTTTGGAGCTTCTCTGCATAATTGTAAGCTTGAGCTCTTTCTTCATACGAGGCTACTTTGACTTCTTCAATTGGTCTTGCAAGGTAACTTTCATTCCACAACTATTAATATTATGTGCAATAATTGTGTAATGGATATAACTAAAGGTGAAATCAGTTAAGCATGTTACCTGGCCCATGAAGAGTCAAACTTTGATCTCTTTCGCAGTGAAGGAAGGGCAACATCGACCTGTGGCTGTGATAATGACCAATTACAGTGCAAATAAGGCATAAGCAGGAATCTACGTCCAGTTATATTCTAGCAACTGAAAGTATTACTGGATAATACCACAAAATGAGTAGGATATTAAATGAACTCCTTTACAATAACAAAAACTGTAGTAATTAGACGTGATATATGCTATGAATATTTTCCTTGTGACTAGTAAAGATCTCACTTGTTGCCTTTCCACATCATCAACAAATTCAACACCATTATGATTTATGAGGAAATTTTATTATATCGTGTATATAGGAGTAAAAGTAACATTGTATGTATTTTTTGGAAGCGAAGACTTACATCGTCACGATATGAAGAAACTGCATTACGTGCACGAGATGAACGCCTTGGTTCTACCGCATAAATATCAGTTGGTTTTGGGCCTTTTGGCCGAACATTCTGTCTCTGAATAACATTAACATAGAACAGTTAATAATATACAAGGATTAATGCAAACATATACATCCATAGATAAGTAACAAACAAGCGGTAGATTTTATCAATATGAAGAGGAAGCTGGAACTGCAAATATCACCTTGGGTTTCTCCGACTTCTTTATGTCAGATAGGTCTTTAGATAACTTTACCAGCCCCAATTCCTGCAAGAAAACAAGAAAAACTTAATTATTGTATCATTACAGACGAAATTCTTGGAGATACTTATTGTAATATAGGCATTGGGAAACTGGAAAGTGGAATCATGATACATTTCAATCAAACATGAACACTTTGAAGGGGAAAAGGAAAATTGTTCCTCTACCAATTGACTCAATATGGAGGATTTCACAATGTCATTGTCACACAAACAAAAAGATTTCCTTGGTTACCTCAAATCTTCTTTTATTTTCTAAAAGCCTCTGCTTTCGAGCATCTTCGTAAGTTGTGACCCCGTTTTCCTCTTCCATTGATGCCAAAACAATCAGCAAAGTCCCTGTATTACGCAGAACAAGATTCATATTCCTAAAATATAAATGAACTGAAGATATATATGCAGCATTCCTCTAAAAAATCACATTAGCTAGGTTTTCTATGCCTCTAGGCTCTAGTATTCGAACAATTGCCTATAACATAGCCAGCCATCAAGTTTTCTTACAGAACCTCTTGCAGTTTATTTTTTTTTTTTTCTGTATGTAGTTTTCATTTGAACCATACAGAAAGTTAATCAATTGAAGCCCTTTTGAGTACAAGACGAAGAATCTCTCGAATTCATTGACATTAATCATCATGCACTCTCCGACTAACTATGGATCATCAGTAGTATAGAACAACTAAGTTGAAATAATATTACAAATTAGCCTCAGAGAATTTATAAAGTAAATAATGAGATGGTTTAAAGGAAAGCATATTGCATGAACATTTTTTATTCACACGTGCTTAAACAATACCACAGACAATATCATTTTGACATAAAATCCCGCAAATATAAACAAACCGAGTCTTAATCCCAAATAACTGGGGTAGGCCACATGAACCAATGATAGAATCACGTTGGGTCGTGTGCACGACTTAATTTTCTCCACGAGTGTCTCTCTCTAAGTAATCTTCATTAAGCCTCTTAATCTCCAAGTGCCTCCCACAATAAATGCTTAATAAACGAACTTCGAAATGCAGTTAATCACATTTACGCGTGTTTACCAAATTAAATGTAATGCCGGTAAAATTAACAAAACTGGAGCAGTTTGCCCCATCATATTCAGGCAAGGAGCTCATTATAAAGAAACATGTCATAACAATGTGAGCAAACATAGATGTTGTCTTGTCATTAACTGTTCGTTTGCTCAAATCGCAAGTTGTCCATTGATTATAGCAGCCAAAACTCAGAAACAAACTAAAAAATCAATAAAATCTTTGAGACTCAAACATTCCTTTTATGGAAGAAAATGGTTGAGGCACTCTAAAAACCCTAAAAACACATGACTGTAACTATAGCACAACGAAACATGTATGTTCATCATCGTCACGATTATCTCATAAAAATTGTTCTAGTTCGGCATTTGAATAACAAAAACAGAAACTCCGATCGGTGCAAAATTGAAAAATGCAGCTCACAGAAAACAAGGTCAGGAAAAAGGTTGCAAATAATAGTAGGAAAACGCTGAAATTAAAGATCATTCAACACTTACAGTTATCGAAATTTAGCTGAATAAATGGCTGCGGACAGTGAGACAAAAAGAGAGCGAGGGAAAAGGAGTTTTGAAATTGAAGAGAGAGGAAATGCTTTGTCCTTCGGCTACTTCTCTGAATTTTAATAGTGTTTTTACCCTTCACCATTGGGCCTGATGGGCTTGTGTCCAGCCCACAAAGCTTGGCTTCACATAATATTTTTTGTAATAGAAACAAAAGTATATAATTAATTAATTTTGGATAATTTAATTAATAGTTATAAAAAGATAGCTACTACAAAATAAATTTATTTCTATTACGATGCATTAAGAGATTTTAAGATAAACTTAAAAAATAAAATTATCAGTTGAATAAGTTAAAATTTCTTATAATACATAATAATTCATTTTTAATTTATTGATTAATTAAGAAGAAACCTAGCAAGTATATATATATATATATATATATATATATATATATATATATATCCAGATTTAACGATGGTGACATGACAAATTTTGCCATTCCCAGAAGCCTACCTTAAAGATAAAAGAGTAACACTACTGTGAATCAAACAAGTTCATATTATAAATTCTAATTTAATGCTCCCTTTGTTTCGGTATAAGTTTCTTATTTTTTTTAAGGAATAATAATAAAATAATAAAAATGATGGGTAATTTGGGTATTGGGAAAGAGGAAAAAGGTATTTGGAGTAATGAGTCGAGTAGTGAATGACATTCTTTATAATATTGTGTGAAAAGTGAGAATAAAAATTATGGGTAGTGGAGTTATTTTTCCCATTTATAAAAACAGAAAACTTATTGTGGGACGGATGAAAAAAGAATGGGAGAAACTTATAGTAGGACGGAGGGAGTATGACTCTCATTTTGAGAGATGGGTTGATTCGAATTTACGCCCCAGTTCATTCATTCCAATTTTTCGCCCCATTCAAGCCCAAGCGATAATTCTCATTCCATTTTAATTCTCGCGTCGCTGCCTCCGCATCGCTAATGACAATGATAATTTTTTTGCGTAATAGAAATATTTTTTCTTTATAATAACGATAATTTATGTGTATAACAGTGATACTTATGTATATGTGATTTGTATTGTACGGGTTAAATTTGATCCGAATTCATTACATGAACCAAATTTATAAAAGTTTTTGTCGACAGAAAATAACTGGAGCCGAAACCAATGGTTCAATCCATCCTCCTCGTACTTAATTAATAATTTTTACTTCTAAATTAATTTCAAAATACGAAATATCTTTTTTAAATATTATAAATAATTCAAATTAAAGGTATATTATAGCTTAAAATAACATATAATATTTATTCAAATTTAAATACATAAAGAATAACATAGGTAATCTATATATATAAGCAAAAATTGACCTAAATTTAGAAATCATTGAATTTTTTCCTACATATTTATTTCAAAAGAAGATAAAGATAATCAAAATTAAGTTTGAGAAAGATTAGTTCAATGCATATTTATTTCTCTTATCTCTGAACCTAAACTTTTATTTAAATTTTCCAACCAGATAAATATTTTTATTTTATATTAACTTTAAAAAATTTTTTAAGAGATTTATACTTTTTCTATTAAAAAAAAATATCAATAAAAAAATATCATCTCTTCAAAATTAAAATATATTTTAATATGAACGCTTACATAACCGTGCATCAAACGGATTTAATTACTAATATATATATATATATATATATATATATATATATTGACACATTAATATGTAATAAATTTACGTGATGACAAAAAAAAAATTACGAATTGGATCACGAATATTTTACAAATGAAACACAAACTGCTCACCCATCCGGCCACCCGGCAGCAATTTCCCTGTATTTATATGTTGATTGGGTGTTTATAATCTATATATATATATATATAAAAGCAGAAATTGTCCCAATTTTGGAAACTATTGGATTTTTCTATCAAAAATCATTGCTAAATTGGGAGACGAATATTTGGAGATTGAGAATTTTTTTTTTAAATAATTTCAAATATTGGATTGAGATATATTTTTCTACAAAATTTATTCCCTGTCTATATTTTTTTATAATTGGATATATCATAACCTTAATTTTAATATATTATCTTAATACTATATATTGGTAAACCTATTTCAGCTTATGTGGCGAACCACGTTAGTCTACGCAAAGCCCAATTCAACCAGATTATTTCGTTTCAAAATCGTGCACTTTTATTAAAAGTTATTTAAGTTAAAATTTTCTAATATATATAATTAAATCGAATCTTTTATTTTTATCAATATATATGCATAAAGATACTTATGCGAGTCTCATGTCTTATAATATTATAATAAAGCTCCTTACGATTTCACATTATCCCCATCTAGGTTTCTTCTTTTATGTTTTCTAATTTAATGAATTTATTTATTTTATTTTATTTTATATATTGCAGGGAGTAATGAGTTAAGTAATTTGAGTTTTGAATAGATTGTGGATGAATTTCTTTTTTGGTCATATCGATTCTTCTAATTTGATAAATTTTGTTAATCTGATTTTGTTTTGTATATTGCGGGGAGTATTGAGGTAAGAGTTCTGAATTCATACTATAGAGGTAAACACTCTTTTCTCTACCCTAACTATGTATTCGTATTTATTTTTTTTCAAAAAAATTGGTTTAATAGCAATTATGCTTTCATTTTTTCATATTAATTAGTTTAATACATATCCATATGATTTATTTGCAGAATAGGAAGATATACTCCAAAGTGGAGAGGATGATGATCAAATTATTTGCAAGATTTTTATTTGAGGATGATATGAGAATTTCTTTTGTGGAGTTTGAGGATGATCATCGGTTTATTTTATGACAATTTTTTCCGTGGGGTTTGAGGATGATTGTTCATATATTTAAATTTCGATCATCTTATTTGTAGGCAAATGTATGTATAAAATATCTTTTATTTTTGCGATGACAATTTTTATGCCGCTAAATTCTGTTGAATCAATAATTTTATCTAATACTATCAAAGTTGGTCAAATCAAAAACTTAAATTTAAATTTAAAATATTTGGAATGCTATATAAACGTGATATGTTTGAAAAAATGAACATAGTATAAATTAATTACAGTCCACATTATTTCATTATATTCTTACAATATTCTGATTTTAAACTTATAAATAATATAGTATCTTTGAATTTCACATTATTGTAAAATGTAGATACTTCAAGTGGTTAGAGTTTCACTATTTAAGGCTCTGAGGTTTTTGTTGGCACAGAGAGGAAAATTTATTCCCCCTTGTGATGGTGGTATTGCCGTTGTATGCGATTGCAGTTCCGATCAATAGCAAAATGAAAAGATATGTCATGTGCCCAGTGGTAGAAGGAACTAAATGTATAGATTATCTTTTTAAAAAAATAAATCATATCCAATATAGTATCTTTAAATTTATTATGTTTAGGGTTATTAAATTATCTTTTAAAAATTTAACATTATTTCATTATATTATTGCAATATATTCTGATTTGAAACTTATTTAAAACAATTCACATCCCAATATAGCATCTTTAAATTTCATTATGTTTAGGGTTATTAAATTTCGTACATTACGCAATCTATAATTATCTCATATTTGCTTAAATTTATATTATATCGCCTTAAATCAAAGATAAGTAAAAAAAAAAACAATTGTTACAATTACCTAAGACCTATCTTAAATTAATTTTTCTAGAGATTTTGTAAAATATACAAACAATTAGATTTTATTTTCAAAGATTTTGTATAATAAATATTTATCTGGAAAAAAATATGTATCAAATTGCGTTATCTATAGCTCTTTAAAATCCTTCAAACAATTAAATTTTTCAAAAAAATTAAATAATAAAATTTATTTCATTCACAATTGAAAAAAAATAATTCACCTTTTCTTGCAAAGTCTTTATATAATATTGTTGGTCCCGTTTGAAAAACCATTAATGCAAAAAATACCATGTAATGCATATAAAACAGGGGTGAGACAATGGTGATTACCAATTTTTTAAAGAACGATGTGTGTTTTGCTTATAATCAAATGCATATGGCAAGTAAGAACATAAAGCAGTAAAGAACACACGATTTTATAGTGGTTTGGACAACCAGTCCTACATCCACTCTTCCCTATCACAAGGGGCACCAACTTAACCAACTGGACTTACACCCAACAAATGTTTACCGAGTTCACACTCAAACGTGACTTATCACCCTCACGGGATCGCCTACCCTCCCTTTCGGGATTGCTTAGATGTTTACCGAGTTCACAAATGTCAAACGGGACTTATCTCCCTCACGGGATCGCCTACCCTCCCTTTCGGGATTGCTTAGATGTTTACCGAGTTCTCACTCACCTACAAACTTAACCTATCAAACTGATTTGAGTAAGGTTTGTTTGGTTTCCAACTAGGGTGAAATTTTCCCTTACATTTGTTTAGCCTCAATGCTAAGGATGAGAAAATCTTTCTAAGCTTAGGATATTACATTTGTGCTTAGATCTAGGGTAGAACACTCTTGAATATATGCGTGTATTTCTTGCTCAGTGTTCTATGGTGGAAATGCTGGATGATTTGGCTCTATAGCTTGATGGATCACGCATTTCTCACTTTTCCACCACGAATAATGAAGGAAGAACTTGTATTTATAGTGTGGATTTGAATGTTACCGTTGGATGGAGTCACATTCAAATCCATACTATTTTGTAGCTTCTGCAGCTTTTTTTCGTTTGGTTGTCTTCCTCTCATTGGTCCACGTCATTGAATCTATGTATTTATATTCTTGAGATCTTGAGTCTTCAGGATTATCTGATCCTCAGCTTCTTCGAACTCAAGCTTCCTTGGACTCAGGATTCTTGATTTCGGCGGAGACTTCTCTTGATTGACCTTGTCGTCGGGAATCTGCGACTTTTCAAAATTAGCGAGTTCAACTCTTCGACTTCAAACATCGACCCTCGGTCTTCCTTTTCAGTTAGCGATCATCGATGGCGTTACGATTCTCGATGAACGGGACTTGGTGACTTCTCTTCGATTTCTTCTTTCGATTTCTTCTCGCTTTCGATGGTATGCCGATTTATGGTTTTCGATATCGATTTCTTCGCGCTTTGTCGATCGGCTCACATGATCGGATCGATTATATAGGTCGTCGGATATCAGTTTATCTGCATCATATTAGTACATCAGGTTAGCATATCAGGTTAGTTGCATCAGGTTAGCTTATCTGATCTCGATCACGTCTGATCTGCTCCTCTTCTGATCTGCAACCTCCTCTTCTGATCTGGTCATCTGGTCAGGTCATCTGGTCATCTGATCTTCTGATCAGCTGGCTTAACTTTTTTCTTCTTCGATTTTGTTTCATTTCATGGGTTAACTCCGGAACTCATCTTAATCATTTGATCTCGATCAGTCTCGTCTGCAGTCTCGTCTGATCTCGATCATCTTCTTCTGATTTCATGAGTTCCCCATTAACTTGTTCTTTCGTTCCCCCTCAACTTGTTATTTGTAGATTAGCTTCAAAAACACAAGTTGATAATGTTTTGACATAATTCATCAAAACAAAAATATCCCAACAAATATATAAATTTTTAAAATTCAAAATTATTTCAACCCCGCGTAATACGCGGTATACGAACTAGTTACTATATATTGGTAAACCTGATTCAGCATATGTGACGAAATCACGTTAATTCTGTAAAAGCCCAATTCAACTTGGAATATTTTATTTTAAAATCTTGCATTCTCATTAAAAGTTATTTTAATTATATTTTTAATGTATTTAATAATTAAATCTTTAATCATACTAATTTATATATAAATATAAAATATTCACTCATAAAAATTTATATCCACGCCCATATTTATTTATAAAGAAGATCTACTCCTAAAAATTCATATCCGCCCATAAGAAGATCAACTTCTAAAAATTCACCTAAAAATTATTTATAAAGATTTGCGCTTTTTTTTTTTATAGATTTCTTTTTTGTTCATAACAATTTGATGAATTTATTAATCTAATATATTTTATATATTAAGGTAAGTAATTTGAGATGAATTTATTAATCTCTTTTATTTTGTATATTATATGGTATATTGAGGTAAGTAATTTGAGTTCTCAATTAATTACGAATGTTTATGACAATTGTTTATATGATAAGCAATATCACTTTGTTTTGTATGTTGCATGGAATATTTTTTTGTTCATAGGTAGACCCATACCTTTTTTTTTTTCTTTTTTGTTCATATCAATTCTTCTAATTTGATGAATTTGTTAATCCGATTTTTTTTATATATATCGTAGAGAATATTGAGGTACGTAATTTGAGATGAATTTGTCTATTTTGTATGGTATATTGTAGGGTATATTGAGGTAAGCAATTTGTGTTCTCAATTAATTACGAATATTTATGACAATTGTGTATATGATAAGCAATATCAGTTTGTTTTGTATGTTGCATGGAATATTTTTCTGTTCATAGGTAGATCCACACATTTTTTCTTCTTTTTTGTTCATAACAATTCTTCTAATTTGATAAATTTGTTAATTTGGTTTTTTTAAATATTGTAGGGAATATTGAGGTAAGTAATTTGAGATGATTTTTTGTTAATCTGTTTTGTTTTGTTTTGTTTTGTATATTGTACGGTATATTGAGGTAAGTAATTTGAGTTCTCAATTAATTATGAATATTTATGACAATTGTGTACATGATAAGTAATAATCTCTCCGTCCTAATTTTGATTGACAACTTTCCGTAAATAGCCGTCTTTATTTTGTTTGGCCATTCCTAAAATGGAAATAAAGCAACTTTTAGTACTATTTAATACTATTATTTTCCTCCACCAAACCCACTTTACACCTGTTGGTCCCGGTGAAAACGAGTCTTACACGTGTATGGGGGGGAATACACGTGTTCAGTGTTTTTAAAACTTTTTCTTTTCTTGAGGTCACTTGGGTCGAGATAATCTCAAGATTAGGTCCCGAGAAGCACAAATCACTCGAGTCAAAGTCATCGAGATGTGATCCCGAATTTCTTTTCAGAAACCTCGAGATAATCCCAACCGAGTCCTCGAGTTTGAGAGATCCTGAGTTGCTTGGATCAGATAACTAACTTATTGAACCCTCAGAAGAGTAAGTTCAGTTTGGTAACTATCTGTTCTAGCTACTCAGACGTGCGGAATGGTTGACCCTTTAGTTTATACTCGTTTTAAAGCTTTGCTGAAAACCTTCCTTTGAATAGAATAGTGATTAGGCTGTGATTCAATTACATGCAATTTCCAGTGGATTGATTCCAACTGAAATATCAGTGAAAATATGATTTCAAACTCGGTGATGCAACGATTAAGCTTGCAGATAAGGAAAGCAATAAACAAACCTGGCCGGTTTATAGTGGTTCGAGACTCAAGCTCCCTCGTCACTCTCTCTCTGATCCTCAGAGAAATTCACTAATCACTTCCTGAGCTTTCTGACTACCTCGCGTAGTTTACTTACTCAACTCGGCCATGAGCTTTCTGACTACTCCACGTAGTTTACTTACTCAACCCGACCTTGAGCTTTCTGACTACCTCTGTAGTTTACTTACTCAAACACAAACAAGCTTTCGGACAACCTCAGAAGCTTACTAACTTCTCTCTAGAGCTTTTCGACTACTCCGCGTAGTTTACTAACTCTTTACAACTCTTCTCACCAACAAACACACTCCAACTACCTTCTCAAGGGTTTGGGGTTTCTCGGTTGGTTTCCAACTAGGATGAGATATCCTTTACAATGAAGTACAATGCAAAGGCTAGGATATCTCGACTAAGCTTCGGATATGTCTTATCAAGCTAGGCTTAGTTTAGTGAGCTCTCTTCAATATAAAAGCACTTGGGAAATTCTAAGTTTTTCGAGTGCTTTAACTTTGCGATAATAAGTTGAGCTTCTTGAGTTGCTTACAAATTTCCCGTAACCTTACAATGTAGAGGGTCACAAGTATTTATAGGCATACACCAAGGTCACTCTTGAAAATCTATCCGTTGGAGAGATAGCCGTGAGTTTCCTCTTATGGTGTGTGTGAACGACTATATTTAGGGTTTGACACTCCTAACACGTTTTAGGCAATAAGCCTTTCATGTAGCCGGTCTTCACTTTTTTGCGATGCGGAACTTTTGTACTTACGACATCTTTTTTGACACCATCCTTTGTCGGTGTCGATATGGTACAATCTTTGTCTTTTTTTTTTGACTTTTGTCTCCAATTAAAGGTAGACACCTTCAACTCTTTTTGATTTACAAACTACGAGTTGATATAACCTTAACAACGACTTGACTTAGTTCATTTTATGCGTTTGAATGTCTTGGCAAATATCTATTTTTCTAAGGAATCGCGATCTTACCGATGTGCATCCTTGAGATAGATATATTGATTGCCTCGGAACATTGAGGTTTATCTTGAGCATTGATTACATTGCGGAGTCTTGATAATTCTTTGTGCCTTGATATTCTTGATCTTGATCTTGCGTCTTGAGTCTTACGAGTCTTGAGGTCTTCCGAGTCTTGAGTCTTACGAGTCTTTAGAGTCTTACGAGTCTTGGGGTCTTAACGAGTCTTGGCGTCTTACGAGTCTTCACAAATATCTTGAATGATATCTTGAATCTTCATCTTTGAGTCTTGATTCCTCGGTTTCATCTTGAGTCTTGATATCTCGATTTCCTTGAGTCTTGATTCTCGATTTTCTGCGAGTCTTGAAATCTTGATCCTATCGATCTATATCACGACTATACATTTTGCGGATATCATCCGAATACTCTAATCTTGAATCGACTCAACTATCAAGATTATCTGAACATGTCATACTCGGGGTTTTGGGATCTAATCAAAATCATATATCTTTATTAAATTCATCTCCCAACAATTTTCCCCTTTTTGATGATGCCAAAACCTATCTTGTTACAACCATATAACCTAAACTCAGGTTTCAGTTTTATCCTATTACAAGATTGATTATGTCTCCCAACAATTTCCTGAATTAGAGAATCTCCCAACAATTTCAGAGAGTCTCCCAACAATTAATCATTCAACAATTTCTTCAGTAATGAATCTTCTTAAATAGTTCATCACCAAATACTTAAACAATTTCCCTCATAAACAATTAATTCAGAGACATTTATTCAGCATATCAAAAGTAAAAGACATGTAAGTAAGATAATGAGATATTATCTTTTGAGCATAAATGATAAATTTTCATTGATGATGAGTAGTCTGTTACAGGTTACAATGAAATTTATCAAAACAAAAATAAGAAAAAAAGATAGAAAAATTACAAGTGTCTTCAGGTAAGTCTCCAGTCAGATTTGGCTCTTCAGTCTTTTGCTCTTCAGTTTGCATCTGCTCTTCAGCTTGTATCTTCTTCAACTTCATCGGCCCGGGCACTTCGGGTTGAACATTCGAAATACCTCTTCTTGAGCATCTCTTTCCTTAATGATATCCGGATTTGTTCCTGTCAAACCCAATCGAAAGCAAAGATATTGAGCAATTTCTTGAATAATGGCTTTTTCATTCACCATGCCATTATCAAGTCTTGGAGGAGGGTAGGAATATGGACCAGGGGCTACTATCAGTACCTTTCCTTCATCTGCTAAGTTCATACAACTTTGGAGATATTTTGGATAGAAGGTTAGGAGATATTCAATGAACGCTTCATTTTGATCTCGAGCTTTCCCTCTCCACTCACGAAAGCACATCATAGTAGAACCGAAGGTTCTCTTGACCTCTTCCCACACATCGTTGAATTTGATAGGCATCCATTTGTCAGCGTGTGGCCACTTCGATGCTTTTGATGTCTCTCTCCTTTTGCTCGCCAAAATTTTTGAATCCACTCCTTCGCTTTTTAGCTCTTCTTGATCTTCTTCCCCGATCATAGCGCACTGAGACCGAAGCAAAAGCAGCTTTCTTAACTTTGTTCTATCCGGAGTGTCTTTGAGCATTCTTCGTGTTGAAGACTTTCTTCTTCTGGCCGACTGAGACTCTTCCAACTCTTCCATCAACTTTTCAAGACTGGCTTAAGAAGCCTTAAAGAAGCTTTGCTTTTCGGGTTCAACAATGCCCAAGGCTTTCCTCTTCATAAGCAATTCAAAGCCGGCGACTGGCTTGTTCCAACCTTAGCTCTAGCTTTTCGGTTTCTCTCTTGCAACATCAAGCATGGTTTCTTTAAACTTCGAGTGTAGATAGGCTTCTCCTTTGAAGCGAACTTCGGTTTGTCGGGTAACCCGACTTCCTTCAAAGGCTTTGGATAGGCTATTCATTTGGCTTCTTTTTGTACCTTTTTTCTCCAAAGCACGTGCAATAACTTCACGAGGTCCTCATCGGTCTTTCCTCCTTCTTGGCACCATAATTTGGAAGAAGTCGGAGAGTCTTTGTGTCCGTGTGATATTGCTCTTTGCTCACTTGGCGCACCTCTCCCGCTAACTCGATCTTGTTCATCTTCCGGACCTCACGATGTGGTTCTTAGCCACAGAAAATTCTTGAAGAGAGATGGGCAACCGCCGAGAGAGCATCTTTAAACATCTCTGTCATCTTGGTCATGAGCATTGAGCTCATTTCCTCAACAATGATTTGATCAAGACTTCATTCTTCTCTCGCCAATTTCACCTCTAGAAATTGGGTTCTCTCACGTGTCTTACATTTGATTCGGCCTTTTCGGCTTCGACCTTGACTCCTCCAAACTTTTCATTCAAATTTTTGTCTTCCATGGAGGTCATCCTTGAGGAGGTCGAGTGTTTTGGAGTTGCACCCGATTCAAGAAGTGACTAAGATTCTCCATCTTCTGAGCTTGGCTGGCCAATGTCTCTTCCATCTGAGCAATCTTGTTCATCATTGGCTCAACCTTCTCAAGCTTCTCCATCAAGGGAGTGAGGTCGATCTCAGAACCTTCTACACATACTGTCTTTGATTGATCATCTCGAGGTTGAGACCACAACCCGAGGGTCGGTTCGTACTGAGCTTCAAATTTTCATCCCGAGCTCCGATCTCTGGCGAGCCTCGGTCAGACATCGACAATTGAGTTAAAGATAGAACTTTCAGTAACTTTGGCATAATTGTTAATAGTGCCAAAAAGGTACCAAGAAGTGCTAGCTTCCACCGAGGTTGAATGATTTCGGAGTTGATCAAAGACAAGAAGTTTTCCTTCTCCATCCGAGGACCGATCCTCAAGATCTCCCCTGTTGGTCCCCATCTTGAGATTTGTCTCTGCTGCTAGGGGCACCAACTTCAGTAGCTCTCCTCTCAGCTATCTTCCTCTGAACTAGCTCATCAAAATCGGAATTTTTCATCCTGAGCTTTGTCTTCCTGAATCCTGAGAACTTCAGTCAGGAAAGCTGTCTCCTCATTCCACCGATCTTCCCTCTGAATGCAAAGCAATGTTAAGTATCTCCGGGAAAGAGTCGATTGAGGATGAAAACCGTCGACCTTAATGAGAAGAAGATATCTTGCAGATCGGGGAATGGTGAGCTCGGGGTAGCGATCAGGATGAACCGTTCCCTTGCTCCTCCACTCGGTTTCTTGACTTTGCCCCTTCTTCAATCTTGGGCTTTCTAGTTCGGTTGAAGCATCGGTGAAGGATCAAAATAGCTTCGCTCGGGAGCTCATCAAAAGTAAAAGCTGCTCACGAGTCTCGCCGACATCTCGAAGGTTGTGCGATCAAGTCCTCGATTTGCATCCGAGTAGGTTAGGTCTGGTAGGCCGCACATCCTCGATTGACTACGAGTTGGCTCTCTTGCATCTGGCGGAAACACATCTTTGGTAGGAATCTCACGAGGCCTGAGTTCCTTTAAAATTTCGAGAAATTATGCGAATCGAAGCGAAGTCTCAAGCACCTCGAAGAAGACACGCTCCGCCGATCATTCGCATTGCCTTAGAGATAACCTGAGCCAAAACTTGCAATGACGAATTTTGAGCGATTTGGCTCTCAGGTTGAATCTCTTCAGAATCACCGCCATCTTTATCGGTGAGAACCACCAATCTTCTGCGCTTTGGAGCAAGGTTCTTCTGTTTCATCAATTTTACACCTCTATTTCATTCTTTGCCTCCAACAAAACCTTCCCCCTGGTTTGTTGGGTCTCTTCAGCAGCAGCAACTTTTGGTGATTCTGCTTTCTTTTCTTTCTTCCCTCTGATGGCCTGTTTCTTCACAACAATGGGCTTGAAGAGCACTTTGGACTTAGGGAATGGGGTCGAATTGGCGAAGATGTCCTCCTCCTCTCTGCACATCTCCAAAATAAATGCTATTTTGGTGGCATGATGGATCTTGCCTTTGATCGAGATAGCCCCGTCAACCTTTCTTATGACTTTGGCTTGCTCACTCACCATCTGAATCAAGAATCTAAGCCAGTTGAAGTCGGTGGTGGGTGAAGCCTCGATCGCCGCCATTATTCTGAGCTTCGGGGTACTAATATGCTCAAAACTCCCCGAATGACTCATGATGCATTTGCTCACAATATCTATCAAAACTCTATATTGTGGCTTCAAATGCCTCTTATCTTGATGTAGCCTCAAATTTTACAGATTCTCAAAGAATCCTATCTAAATACTCTATTTCTCTACCCAACATATACATAGCGGATCCTCTCCACTATCACAAAGCTCAAAAACATCGTTTAAATTCTTCGGAATAATATACAATTCCCTTTCAAAATCGATGTATTTGGACGAATGCTCTAAATGTGATACAGTAATCTCAGAATGCATACCGTCCTCTTCATCTATCTTCAAATTACAGATGAACTCGATTACCTCTTTCGCGTATTCTGGTCCCGGAACTGCGGTGAGATGAGTGAGCTTGGTCAAGCGGATCATATGGAGAGCCTCCTCTTACGGTTTGGAGTTGGTTGTGCTATCGAGCGAGACAACGAACTCGTACCAGGGTTTGTTGGTTTCGGCTAATTTGTCGAAAATGGTAGGTGCCATTTGAGAGATTGAAGATTTAGGGTTTAGGATTTTCTGGGCAAATGGGATTTATTTTCTTGCAGAGGATTTTGGGAACGAAGGGTTTGATAAAATTTGGCTTGAATGGCTTATTGGGGTATAAATAGTTTTGAGATCGTGGGAATTAGCGTTGGTTAGGTGAAAAGCAAGCGGTTGAGATTAATCTCCGTTTAATCGGGTATCTTGACAATCGATCTTCAGAAAAAGTAAGCCTAAAATATCCTCATTGGTCATTAATGTAACAGAGCATTAAATATTTATTGACCTTCTTCGAATTTCAAAAGATCCGCCTAAAAAAACATTTCTTAGGTGTTTTGTATTTATTGCAAATGATTATTGAGCTTTACTTAAGCAATAAATGAGTTGCATGAGTCATTACTTCTTCAGACTAATTTCTCTCTATCAGTCTTCTTCGAGTCTTGACCTTGATAAAATGTCGTTATATCTCGAAATCTTGAATGAGTTTAGTATAACATCGAAATCTTGACCTTGATGAAATCTGAGTTTCACGAGACTCGATTCAATATTTCCATTTTATCCCGAGTTTCAAGAGAATTCGAGAAAACTTCATGCATCCGAAAACCTTCAATTTTTGATTTTACTCTATACACCGGATCTAACATCCCTAATTCAATTGAAAGTTCCTGAAATCTTGATTGACCAAAAGTTTAGTCAAGATATCATTTCTGCGCTTGTCGGTATGAATTTTCTCCATCCTTATGTCCTTTTTTCGACATGATCTCGATGAAGTGATGTCGATATCCACATGCTTGCATCGGTGTGTAATGAGTTTTTTGTGAAATAGCAATGGCACTATTATTGTCACAAAATATTGGTACTTCATTGGCTACAACTTTATAATCCCTTAATTATTGTGCGAGCCAAAGAATCGAACCTTTGCGGTTTTCTGCGACCATGTATTCAAACTTGAAGTAAGATCGTTGCTCATCGAGGTGCATTTCTTCGAAAACCAAGATATCGACTTACTTCCTAGAAATTGACAAGTTCCTCAGAGTGGACTTCTGTCAATTCAAGAACCTCCATAATCGAGATCCGAGTAACCCGGTTAATTCAAGGTTATCATCAAATTTGGATACCATAATCCTCTATTCATTTGTGCCTTTAAGATACTTGGTATCTTTTTGGCGACTTCCATGTGACTAAATTTAGGATTAGCTTGGTATCTTGCACATATCCCAACAACAAATGTTATATCGGCCTACTTAACGTGAGATAGAGCAATGATCCAATGATTCCTCTATAATCGGTATGACTCACCGATTTGCCTTGAGAATCAGGATCCATCTTCAGAGTTAGTATTCATGGGAATCCTAAGCGCATTGCAGTCAGTACACCATATTTGGCAATCGGATCTACGGTGTACTTTGCACGGTTGATGAATATTCCTTCCTTTGATTGTTTCACTTGAAGACCTAGAAAGAAATTCATCTCTCCCATCATTGACATCTCAAACTTGCCTTTCA
Source organism: Stenogyne calaminthoides (assembly GCA_037126765.1). Classification (NCBI taxonomy): domain Eukaryota; kingdom Viridiplantae; phylum Streptophyta; class Magnoliopsida; order Lamiales; family Lamiaceae; genus Stenogyne; species Stenogyne calaminthoides. Next base: position 6,781,901 of record JBBCBC010000021.1, on the reverse strand, counting down.
CCGGTGTTGAAAACTTTTCACCACGGTGATGGTTTGGAGATCCAAAATGATGTCATCAACATATATCCCGAACCAAGAAGATATCTTCCCCATCTTCTATCCCGAACGAGTTCTATCAGCGATCCTTTGACAAAACCATGGTCGAGAAGAACCGCGAAAAGTATCATACCATGCTCGGTGTTTGCTTAAGACCATACAAAGCTTTTTCCGAGCACTGTAAACTTGGTCATTCTGTTTGAAACCGGAGGTTGTTCCACATAAACCTCTTCTTTAAGCACACCGTTGAAATGCACTTTTCACATCCATTTGATAGGTGTGAACTTCATGTGGGCAAAGATATGCAAGAAACAATCGATGGCTTCTAGTCTTGCAACAGTGCAAAGGTTTCATCATAATCCAAGCCTTCTTCTTGGGAATAACCTTGTGCAACTAATTTTTTGCCTTATTTCTTACAATGTTGTTGTTTTCATCTCTTTTATTCTTAAAAACCCACTTGGTTCCAATGACATTGTGCCTTTCGAGGTCTATCTACTAGCTCCCATACTTCATTCCTTGAGAATTGATTATTTCATCTTGCATAAAAAGAATCCAATGAGAATCTTGTAGAGCTTCACCAATCTCATGGAGTTCTTTTCTCCCGATAGGAAGCGGCAGAATAGTGCACTCTCACCATGGAACCTTCTTGTTTTAACACTTTCAGTTAGATCTCCCACAATCGACTTGTAGGATGACTATCTAACCATTTCCTTCTTGATGTTCCCCTTCGCCGGTATCCTCAACATTTGAAATGTTAGGTTCGATTAATTCGATAAACTTCGAGGAACAATAGAAAATGAGAAAGGAATCATCTTCCTCGGGAAATTCTATTCGAGAACATTGTCGAGACATTTGTTCCCCCTTTGGTTGATAGATTGAGAATTTGCCTCATTTGTGACCACATCTTCATTGGCATCACATACACAGTCCGAACGGTGTGTGTTCAGATTGGTCACCTTTGGAGTGTTGGTTTTCCGAGTCTCACCATCCCGAATTCCATCCCGAACTTCTTTATTCGAAGTCCGAGTCACTCCAATCATAGGATGTGGTGACTTTTTCTTTTCGTGTTCGATTGGATGATTTGTCATTCTTTTTAGGAGCTTAATCTGGTGATCCTCTTGGTCGGGTTCATCTGCATCATGTTCATGTTTCTTCCGAACACAAGTAGATTCATCAAAACAACATGAGGTGTTTCCTCCACAATAAGAGTCCTACTGGTTGTAAACTCGAAAGTTTTCTTGACTTGAGAATATCTAAGAATATTCCTTCATCGCCTTTACTATCAAATGTTTTCAACGATCTTTACCATTATATTGTGTATGAAACACTTGCAATAAAACACACGAAAAGAAAAAAACAAGGGCTTCCTTTCATTCCAAAGCTCATAGGGTGTTTTGCCTTGACTCTTGGTCAAGGCATGGATCTGATGCGAGAGTAGCATGCGGTGTTGACAACTTCAAACCCAAAACCTTTTAGGAATATCCAAATTATCATTGTCCTTGCAGAACTTCTTTCGAGTCTTGTTCTTTTTTCAAAGAACACCATTTTGTTGAGGGTCCTTGCGGTGATGTTTCATGTGAAATTCCATTTCTTTGCGACAATAATCGAATATGATATGATTTATAAATTCAGTTCCTTATCGGATCGATTTTGACCACACTCATATTTTTCTCAATCTTGAGTCTTTTGAGAATTAAGCGACTTTTATCTCGAGTCTCTTTCTTCTTGGTAAGAATATGACCCAAGTATATCTTGAGTAGTCATCAACTACTACTGTTGGGAATGATTCGCATGAGATCTATTCGGGTGAATATTTAAATACAAATTTAATTCATTAATTATTACTAGCATGAATTAATCCTATATTAATTCAAATAATAATTGCAACAACATATCATGCATATAAAAAGCCACGTAAAACCTACGACGGAATCTACGGGTTTACGTGAAGCGCATCTCTCGGGATGGCAATGACTTTGATCGGACGGACTAACAAAAGGACTTCCCAAGTATTCCCTTAGCCCTTGCTCGACAATCCGGTGGAAGGATACTCGCGAACAATTAACAAAAGGAAAAAAAAATAAACTTTGTTGCACCAACATGTGGATTTGCTAATATTTCCAAAGACATGGAATTGTACTTGGGAATGAACTAATCATCCCCTATTTATAGGAGAGGAGGGCCGAAATTTATGTGAATTTTCAATGTGGGAAAAGACTTTTCTTGGTCACCAAGGAATCTTGAATATATCCCATATATTCTTTTTTTTCCCATAATTAAAATATTCCACAAAAAATCCACCTCCTCTTTTCTTTATGGAATTTTCAAAAAAAATGAGTGTGCAAGAATCCAAGATTTGGATCTTCTTGAATTTATGAGATATTCTTGTATTTCAAGAAATACATATCTTCCATAATATCTTTTCAAGAAAATCTTTCTTGCCCTCTATTTTCCAAAAAATTCGAAAATACTTAATGAATAACCAAGTGGGAGATTTCTTGAATTTAATGAGATAATCTTGTATTCCAAGAATACATATCTTCATTCCATAACAAAATTCAAAGAAAATCTTTCTCCTCTTTTATCCATAATTTTCGAAAATAATGAGGAAATATAAGCAACAATATTTATTTTATTTTAATCACCTTTTAGGTTATTGGACTATATGTTGGGCTACTCGGGGGCCTTTATGAGAATTAAGATTGGACCTTCTAATGGATCTTGAATATCTAATATTGAGCCACAATATAATTCAAGCCCATAAATATTAATTAATCCCACTACATAATTAATATCAGACTATCCATCTTAACCCATATTACGATCAATATGGCTCCCGGTCATTATTTCCGTGTTTAAGATTATTTAGCCCATTAATTAATTCAAGCCACCGCTAAAATAGCTTTCCGTTAATTAATATCTTTTGTCCTTGGTCGAGGAACGGTTCAACATTATTATCCATAAGGAAACTAATTCCACTTGCAAGATTTGGTATGATAAAACTTATGAACCTCCCAAGGGGGCAAATCAGCAAAAGCGTGCATTTTGCACACGATTCTTCAGATTAAATCTTAGCAATCACATGTGACCAATAATATTGCCCAAGATAAAAAGTATTGAATCTCTCGATTCGCTACCCATGATAAGTCAAAGCAATAGTTACCGATCCCACGTGATCCTATTTAAGGGACGAAGGTTAAGAAATAACGAACCACCGAGGTCTAATTCTTCCTTGTTGATTTCAAGAATTTATCCTCCTCAGAGGTCCTATTCGGTAAGATCATCATGCACTAGTGTAATCTCTTGGTCAAAGACAAACCAATCCCGAGCCTTACACCTCAACCTTTCGCGATGGTTGTTCATTTCCATCTAGGTCGTGAATGGCGTACTTTTTTTAGTTACAAGGGATTAATTTAATCTTCGTGATCGGTATCACTAAATTAACTACTGATTGTAACACGTATTTAATTATTGAGCAGATATGCAGTAAATATATATAACATTCAATCATATTTAAAGCATCAGTGATAAACAATTTATTTCGGTAAATAAGTGTGGAAATTCAGTTTTGATTATACAAAGTAAAAAGCATACTTTTCAGTATAATCCCCAACAATCTCCCACTTATACTCAAAGTCTGCTTTTAAGTATACTACAACACGTCTTGAGTAGTCCGTGACATCTAATGTCACCTACACGAACCTAATAATTTCTCCCACTTATACTCAAAGCAGATTGGCAACGGTCTTGACACCCATTCCACTCACATGTCTCTCTAATGTATTTAGAGGCAGACGCTTTGTGAATGGATCGCTAAAGTCGTCCTCGGATGCTATCTTTGCCACATCTATATCTCTCTCTTAACAATTTCTCGTATAAGATGTCTTTCCTTTAATGTGTTTGTTTAACTTTCGTGGACTCTTGGTTCTCTTGAATTTTAATCGCCCTTAGCGAGATATTGCTAGACAAATTGTAACACCATCCAAGTCCACTAAGAAGATCTAGAGCCCAATCGGTTCTTTTCTTTGCTTCTGGCATTACTTACCCGAGTCCCATGGTTGAGTCGGTGATGCATTTTTGCTTCACACTCGTCCATTTGATGGCTACACTTCCCAAATGAAAAACACACTAAGCGAGAGGCAGATAATTTCGGAATCTATATCGATTGGAAACCGAGTCCATGTGGCCAGATGGGGATTGGAGTATCGATCGATAAATCAACATTCTATCGAGTTCTTTTAGACGCCGAAGAATGTTTTTAACCGTCATTCAATGCGCTTTCCACGGGTTACTTTGATATCTCGCTACCATGCCGGCAAAGTAGATATTCGGTCTCGTGACACAAAGAATGCATACATAAGGTTTTAAACCAAGAAGCACAAGGAATACCTTTCATGTCATCTATCTCCTTTTCGTCTTAGGGAACATCTTCTTGGATAGATGGATTCCAAGTCCGAAAGGTACGAATCCTTTCTTGGAATCTTGCATCTTTCAATCGTTTCAAAAACCGATTGTCTATGTATGAAACTTGCGATAACCCGAGCCATCCTTTTCTTGTGATCTTGATCCCAAGGATGTGTCGATTTTCCCTAAGTCTTTCATATCAAACTTTTTTTGAAAAACATGCCTCTTACCCCGATCACACCTTCACATCGTTCCCGATGATCACAATGTGATCTACGTCAAGATCTTAAGAATACCAATGCGATTCCGGCATGCTTTTTTACACACAACTTTCAAACTCGTTTTGATCAAACCCATAAGACTTCATAACATGATCAAAACATTGGTTCCAAGCTCGGATGCTGTTTGAGTCCGTAAATGGACCTCTTGAGCTATAAATTTGGGTGTTCTTGGGCCTGTTTCAATGAAAACTAGGGGTTGTTGCATATAGATCTCTTTATCAAGACTTAGTTAAGGAAAACATCTCGACATCCATTTGCAGATTTCAACGCCGAAATGCGCAAAGAATCGATAAGAGAATACGGATGGACTTAAGCATGGCTACTGGCGAAAAAAAGTTTCCTCATAATCGATCACTTTCTTTTTCGAGTATAACCTTTCGCCATTAGTCTTGCTTTAAAAGGTTTCAACCTTCCGTCCGATCCTCTTTTCCTCTTATATACCCACTTGCATCTAATGGGTTTGACCCTATTAAGTGGTTCGACTAGCTCCCACACTCTATTATGAAACATAGAACCCACTTCGCTTTCATTCTTTTTTTGCCAAGCGCATGATCCTAATCTTGGAGTGCCTCGTCATATGTCCATGGGTGCGATTTAGGAATCAAGTCGAGGACTCTCCTATTCCCATGAATCTCTCGGGGCTGTCTAACAACCCTCCCACTATAACGAGGCTCGGCCAGAAAACGTATCGTTTGGTATATCATCTAATCACGATAAGTATTTGAGGTTTGCCCTCTAAGCTCATTTAAGGTAATCTCACACGGGTTTTCTTTGGTTCTATAGTTTTCTTCCAAAATCTAAAAGTGCGGATGTCCACCTTTTGATCTTAGGAACTATAGAACATTCACCCTTTTGTTCCCTCGGGGTATCCTACAAAACAACCTTAATTACGATCGAGGATCAATTTCTGGGTTTCCTTGTCCAACACGTAGGTCGGACACCTCAAAGTTCTCATGTGTCTCATCTTGGACTTGCGTCCGGGTCCACAATTCTTTGGGGTTCGGGAACCGATTTGGATAGCACCAAGTTCGAGAATGTAAGTCATATTTTTCAAGGTATGACCCCCAGAAGCGACTCGGGAAGATCCGTATAACTCATCATTGATCTAACTATTTCCAAAAAGAATTACATTTGCTTTCGCTCTGCAATCCCGTTTTTGTTGAGGGTTCCGGTGATGGTGGGATACAATCCCTTCATCGATAAGTAGTTCAAAAACTCATCATTTGAGGTATTCGCCTCCCACGATCGAGATCGTAGAGACTTGATCGTTTTTTCCTATGATTCTCTGTTTGAGCCTCAAATTCTTAGAATTTCTCAAAGGTCTCGATTCATGCTTCATTAGGAAAATGTACCTTGAGTAATCATCAATAAAATTACTCATAACCTCCTCTTGCTTTGGTTGACATTGAACTCACGACATCTATGTGAACGATCTCTAACACTTCTTTAGCCCCATTCCTTGGCTCCAAATGCCATCTTGGTCATATCACCCTCCAAACATGATTCGCAGGTTGGATTTGATTCAACTTGGAGACGCTCCAGTGAACCATCTTTCACCAACCTTTGGATCCTCTTTGGATTTATATGATCTAATCTTAGATGCCAAAGAAGTATTTCGTTCACGCTTTCTTTTGTCGGAAATAGTTGATGTGTTATAGGATGCATTTCGTGAGTGGTGTGCACAGTTAATTGTATAGAGATTTTCTATCAATGTCCCGTAATGGTACACCTCATCATTTCAAAAATGATGTCATTCTTATTAGAAGAAACTTAGTGTCCTTTAATCGAATTTTAGAAACTGAAAGTGAATTCTTTCTAAAACTGGGAACATAAAGATAATCTCAAAAAAAACTTTATCTTCAAAAGATAGGTGCACTTCTCCCACTGCTTTAACTGCTACTCATGTAGCATTGCAATGTCTGCTACTTGCGTAGTATTGCAATAATCGTTACTATCGTAGCATTGCAATATCTGCCACTTACGTAGCATTGCAATGTCTTCTACTATAAATAACGTTGCCCGGTGTGATGAGGATCTCACTCCCATTACGTTCTTGGGATCATTTAGAACCCGTGAAGCCAACATGATTAGTGGATCTCGTATCAACCACCCACGAATGAGAAGTATCGCCGCTAAACAAGTTTCAACAACTAGTGTGTGAGAATTACCTTTCTTTCCGTCCCTTTTGGGGTTGGAGCGAGCAAAACCTCCATTGTCCTCTCTCACCGCAGACTTAAGCACTTCCTCTTTGGATTTTCCTTGACTCAACAAGCATTCTCATCTTACCATTGCCCCTTGGCAATGATTGAGTTTTATTGCTTATGGCCTTTGGTCCTCTTCTTTATCTTGTCTACCCTTGGCCTAGAAGATGAAGGCGGACCACTTGCCGTCAAAGCTTGAGTTTGATGCCTTATCATCATTTCGCCGAGTCCAAAAAGTTTGCAACAAATTAAATTTAGCGAGGCCAAAATGCTCAAAAAAAACCTTCAGGGGCAGAGAATGAAGTACCAAATTCATCTCGAGTCTCGGATCATAATCTGCACTCGAGAATCTCAAGTTTGTTCGGATGGGCCATCTATTTTGAGGACGTAATCCCTTACGGGTTTTTTCCTCCACCATTTTTTGACGACATCTCTCGCGAAGGTGATCCGAGGAGTCCCGCGTGTTTTGACTCGTCGGTTGGCTCATCTAATTTTTGTGTGTCAAAATCCACTTGTCTTTTTTGTGCGATTAGGACAATTATAATTTTCCAATCAATATAGTTTCCATACATATTGTATTGACTTTAAGTATAATAACAATGGATTAAAAGGTAACGACATCTGCCGAATGAAATAAACAACTATATCTGATAGACAAGTATATCACAAGGTTTGATCACATTTCATCATATTTAAAATCTCAAAAATTATGAACATGCATCGACCAACATCTCAAAAAAGCAGTTTAAATAAGCCACGTGGGGTGGGTCATTATTTAAACACATTCAAGCAAGTTACAAACAAAAACGATTACAAACCTTTAATATCCGGATTAATAGTTGGCTCCCACTTGACCAATATAAAATTCGCGGGGACTTGAAGTATATATATGCATATCAATTTTATACCTAAGTAATAACCATGATTAAATCTGAGGATTACTATTTCGCTTTGTTCGAGCCTCGTTGGGAGGGTCATCGCCGCCACTAGTAATAACCCACAATCATCCGTTTGGAATTCATTCATGTGAAACCTATCTTTTGGCCCGTGGGGTTGGGGAATTTCTCCAAAAGAATTCACAAATAGATAAATCATGGAGGTCAAAATTAATTCAATTTTATTATCAGGAATAAAATTGTCAATTAATTATTTAAAACATACTTAGTAATTTTGAAGTTGAGATTTTTCAATTTGGCAACCCTCATGCAAACACATTTAAACAAATTAAATAAAGCATAAGATAGCACAAATAAATCAAGCATAACGAGAAAAATAAACATATTGGGCACAAATTATCCAATTGTCATGGTTTGATTTTTCTTGGCTTGATTTTTGAAGAAACACGTCTCAATTTCTCCCACTCGTTTGTCTCTAAAAAACCTTCGTCTCGAACCACACGCCACGCAATTTATTGGCCGGGATACGCCCAAGATCCGGCCGGCCGCTTCAGCCTCTGTGGCTTTAAGCGGCCTCGGCACGCTGGCGGGTTTCTGACACGCGCCTCGGCTTTCTCCTCGGTAAGTCAGCGATCCTCGGCGGCGGAGCGTCGTCCAAGGCGCATCCGCGAAAAGGTTCGCCAGCCTCCCGCTCGCCCGCGACCTACATCGCCTTCGCGTCTCCGCAACCGCCCGTCTTGTTTCGCTTCAGCGTCTTGGCCGCTCCCGTCCTTCGCCTTTGAGCGCCTTTGCCGCGTGCCTGACCCTTTCCCTCAGCGCTTCGGCGCCCGGCCTGCCGCCACGCCCGTGCGTGCCGGTAGCCGCGCCCGCCTACAGTTACGGATTTTCGTCCTTTAATTCTTCATCTCTTCGTTCGATCGGGTTACAATTTATTTACAAAAAATAAATAAACCTAGATCTGAACTAGTCTATTACATTGATCAAATCAAACAAATCCTAGTCTACTCGTGGATTTTTTTCTCACGAGAAAAAAACAAATCCGAAGCGAATCGAATTAAAAACCACGGTTTATATGCATGCAAAATAAAACATTAAAATCCATGACAATTGGATACGCAAAACAGATCTAACAGTTCTACTATCCAATTTCAAGTTTAATGTCCGTGAATTAAATTACAATTTAAAAATTGAGCAAATAAGTGGCTCGATACGATTGTTGGGGAATGATTCGCACAGATCTATTCGGGTGAATATTTAAATACAAATTTAATTCATTAATTATTACTAGCATGAATTAATCCTATATTAATTCAAATAATAATTGCAACAACATATCATGCATATAAAAGCCACGTAAAACCTACACGACGCGGAATCTACGGGTTTACGTGAGCGTACTCTCGGGATGGCAAAGTGACTTGGCCGGACGGACTAACCAAAAGGACTTCCCAAGTATTCCCTTAGCCCTTGCTTTCGACAATCCGATGGAAGGATACTCATGAACAATTAACAAAAGGAAAAAAATAAACTTTGTTGCACCAACTTATGTGGATTTGCTAATATTTCAAAGACATGGAATTGTACTTGGGAATGAACTAATCATCCCCTATTTATAGGAGAGGAGAGGGCACGAAATTTATGTGAATTTTCAATGTGGGGAAAAGACTTTTCTTGGTCACCAAGGAATCTTGAATATATCCCATATATTCTTTTTTCCCATAATTAAAATATTCCACAAAAATCCACCTCCTCTTTCTTTATGGAATTTTCGAAAAAAATGAGTGTGCAAGAATCCAAGATTTGGATCTTCTTGAATTTATGAGATATTCTTGTATTTCAAGAAATACATATCTTCCATAATATCTTTTCAAGAAAATCTTTCTTGCCCCTCTATTTTCCAAAAATTTGAAAATACTTAATGAATAACCAAGTGGGAGATTTCTTGAATTTAATGAGATAATCTTGTATTCCAAGAATACATATCTTCATTCCATAACAAAATTCAAAGAAAATCTTTCTCCTCTTTTATCCATAATTTTTGAAAATAATGAGGAAATATAAGCAACAATATTTATTTTATTTTAATCACCTTTTTTCGGTTATTGGACTATATGTTGGGCTACTCTGGGGGCCTTTAGGAGAATTAAGATTGGACCTTCTAATGGATCTTGAATATCTAATATTGAGCCACAATATAATTCAAGCCCATAAATATTAATTAATCCCACTACATAATTAATATTGCACTATCCATCTTAACCCATATTACGGTCAATATGGCTCCGGTCATTATTTCCGTGTTTAAGATTATCTAGCCCATTAATTAATTCAAGCCCTTTGAAATAGCTTTCCGTTAATTAATATCTTTTGTCCTTGGTCGAGAACGGTTCAACATTATTATCCATACAGGAAACTAATTCCACTTGCAAGATTTGGTATGATAAAACTTATGAACCTCCCGAGAACCAAATCAAGCAAGCGTGCTTTCACACGCGATTCTTCGTATTAAATCTTAGAATCACATGTGACCAATAATATTGCCCAAGATAAAAAAGTATTGAATCTCTCTCGATTCGCTACCCATGATAAGTCAAAGCAATAGTTACCGATCCCACGTGATCCTATTTAAGGGGCGAAGGTTAGAAATAACGAACCACCGAGGTCTAATTCTTCCTTGTTTGATTAAGAAGAATTTATCCTCCTCAGAGGTCCTATTCAAATAAGATCGGTCATGCACTAGTGTAATCTCTTGGTCAAGACAAACCAATCGAGCCTTACACCTCAACCTTTCGCGATGGTTGTTCATTTCCATCTAGGTCGTGAATGGCGTACTTTTTTTAGTTACAAAGGATCGTTAATTTAATCTTCGTGATCGGTATCACTAAATTAACTCTGATGTAACACGTGCGAATTATTGAGCAGTTATGCAAATAAATATGTATAACATTCAATCATATTTAAAGCATCGATGATAAACAATTTATTTGAAGAAATAAGTGTGGAAATTCAGTTTTGATTATACAAAGTAAAAAGCATACTTTTCAGTATAATCCCCAACACTACCAATGTGTATTTCCTACCATTAGTGCTCACTTTGGTGTTATAGGACAAAAAGATCCATATGCGATGAATCGAAGTATGATACATCGGTAGAAACATCTACTTTGCTTTTTAAATGATGCTCAAATTTGTTTTCCTTTTTGGCACACATCACAAATATGTTCCTTACTGAACACTTCATTAGGCAACCCTCTCACAAGAGCTAATCTTGCAAGCTTATTCAGGGTTTTGAAATTCAGGGTGATTCATTCTTTTATGCCATAAACAAAGCGGTATCTGTGGAACTTTTAGCAACCAAACATGTATCTTTAGGAGTTGAACTCCAATCAGCAAGATACACATTTCCTTTTCTAGTACCAGTCAGTAATATTTTTTGTGTTGTATCATCTTTCACATAACATAAGTTCTTAGAGAGCTCAACATTAAAACCCTTATCACGTAAATTGGCTTATTGAAAGCAAATTATGCTTCAATCCAGATACATATGAAACACCATGGATATGAATCGAGTCGATTTCCAAAGTTCCATATCCTTCATCATCCTTGGAGTTATCTCAAAAAGTGATCGTGGGCCTCTTTGTTCGACATAGTCATTTGAGTATCTTCTTGAATCTGTCATATGTCTTGAACATCCTTTGTCAAGATACCATACATCGGGGCCTTTTCATCTCTGCTTTCATCAGTCTTATGTGAGCTTTAATCACCAAAGTGCCCTTGTTTTCCTCCCGAAAAAACATATCAATTTTTAGGTACCCAATTTGTGTAGGGTCCTACAAGGTTAGATGTACCTTCGAGAATCCAAATCTGGTCGACAACTCTAATCACTTTTAGAGTGGCTAATTTGTCTTCCATAAACATCAACATACACATTTACTACTCACGGGTGCCTTAGCATTTTTACGTATGTATGTGTGCTAGCTTTAGCATGAACATGTGCCTTTTGAATTTTTCTTTGGTTGGGCTTTTTGTTCATTTCTTTTGGCTTCCGTCTTGGTAGGTCTAAATCTTTGATGACTTCGGGTTCAGTAACCTTTACCCTTAGGCAAGTGGGGTTCGGGTTGCTGTCTTTGAAAATCTGGTCTTCAAAGATTATCTTGAGGACTTGGTCTCTTTAGTTGAGAATGTCTCTCTTTGAGTGTTTCTCATCGAGGATTCCTCGATGGTTCGGTGTGGAGCCTTTCGGGGTTTGTATTCTTAGTTTGAGGCTTTGAAGTACTTGCACGAAACTTTCCAATCGAAAGTGTTGGGGTTTTCTAGCCTTCACACCGAGGTTTGGGCTTTCCTACCGATCATTCGGGTTTTTTTTGAGACCATAGGTCCTTTTCCTTGTTTACCACCTTGGGCATTTCTTGATTTGAAGTGTAGGTGCCAATTGGTTTTACAAAAGATTGTCTTCTTTTGCTACTTGATGCAAAGATTGAGATGACTTTGTGAGGTTCACTGGAATGTATCAATCCAGATTTTTATAGTGGTAGATCTCGATAACTCGAATTTCATCTATTACTTTAGATGCGATATTCAATAGAGTTAACTTCTTACATGCACTATCCTCACGATTCGTAGAGTTTCATGCTTCTCGAGAGAGGTCATTGAACTTAGTCCCGATTATTTGAATCTCTTTTAGTGGATTTTCTAAGCTTTTTGGTTAGGGTCATTTATCAACTTCTCTTTTCTCGAGAGTTGTACTTCAAAGAACATCGATTCATCGGTAGCTCTCATTAATTGAGAAGTGATCTCGGTTTGCTAAAGTCTTTCAATTTTAGATTTTCAACTTTTCGATTCTTTTATTCTCGCTCTTGAGTTTCATTTAGCAGTTCTTGTAAAAACAAACATAGTCCGCCCGTGATTCTCAAAAAGAATCCATCGGGTCAAATTGATTGTTTACAGTTGAACTTGACAACTCTTGTCTGCTAGTGTAGCAACAACAGAGAAAAGAAGAGTTTACCTCCTCAATGGCCATCGGACAAATGTCATCACTTTCTTTTCGAGAATATCTCATCGAAGAGCTAGATCCCTCCTCGGATGTTCTTCTTACGCAACCATGGCCTTTTTGCTTGAGAACTTCTTGTCTCTTTTAGCTTGCCTTTCTCTTCTCTCCAAGACTTTTCGGATCCGGACAATCATCTTGGAAGTGACCTTTCTTTTGGCAATTATAGCATCTGTTGGTATCATCATCGATCACTTTCTTCTTTGGACTTGGAGTCCTTCCTTTTGGATGAAGATCCTCGGCTTTCGGTCCTTCTTCTTCTCAAATCGGTGATCGTCCTCGGGTTTCTTCCGGTACTGTGATTCTGTAATAGCTTTTGTATTTTCCATATCGATTATTAAGTCTTTCAAACCTCCTTGCCATCAGTGCTAACTTATCCTCAAGCTCATCCTCGATTCTTAGCAAGGAGTTCTCGGACTCTCTAGTTTTCTGAGGTTTTATCTTTGGCTTTAAAAGCCACATTTTTACTAGATGATGAATCATCTTTCTTTGTCGAAATTTTTGGATTTCTTATCAATTACAAACTCATAGGCCTTCAAATTTCGAGAAGACTTGTTGATATGGCATTGAATTAATGTTTTTGGTGTTTTCAATCACCCTTTGCATGTATATCCTATTTCTTAGAAAGACCTCTAAGAATTTTCAATGCAATTTCTCTTTGTGGATATTTCTTTCCAAGTGCATTTAGATCATTCATAATACTTAGTGAATCGACTTCCAATTTGTCAATTGATTCACCTTCTTCCATTTCAAAACTATCAAACTTTCCTATTGCAACCGAAAGTTTGTTTTCCTTGATATGATCGTGCGCCGCACATTCTGGTAGTGTATCCCAAATTTCTTTGCAAAGATTGCGAGTGAGAGATCATTCCCATCACACCATCATCAATTGTCTTTGTATAGTGTGTCTTTAGCAATGTAGTCTAGATTGACTAACTTTCTCTCCTCGAGAGTTCGGTTGTTCATCGGACTTAGGAAATTCTCGCTCTGGGATCAATTCTCTCATCTTCTGTTCCTTTGGGATTCACCACAGTAGATTGGAATGAACCTTCAGAGACCACTCTCTACATTCGTTCATGTTTGGAATACAGGTGAGCCTGCATTCTCAGTCTCCATAAATCATAGTTCTCCACCGAGAACATGGGAAGTTTCTTAGAAGACATTTTTAACCGAGTCTTTTAAGAATTGACCAAATAAGATCAATTCAGATAGACCACAAGAATTTTTAGCAAATAAAACTTTGGTCAACAAAGCAGATGGTCAAGTTGAACCTGGCTATGATACCACTTGTTGGTCCCGGTGAAAACGATTCTTACACGTGTATGGGGGGGGGAATACACGTGTTCAGTGTTTTTAAAACTTTTCTTTTACTGAGGTCAGCTTGGGTCAGATAATCCTGAAGATTAGGTCCGAGAAGCACAAATCACTCGAGTCAAAGTCTCTTGAGGCGGTGATCCTGAGTTCTTTTGAAACCTTATATAATCCCAACCGAGTCACGAGTTTGAGAGATCTGAGTTGCTTGGATCGAGATAACTAACTTCTTTGAACCCTCGGAAGAGTAAGTTCGGTTTGGTAACTATCTGTTCTAGCTACTCGGACGTCTTGAAAATGGTTGGCCCTTTAGTTTATACTCGTTTTAAAGCTTTGCTGATAACCTTCCTTTGAATGGAATAGTGATTAGACTGTGATTCAATTACATGCAATTTCCAGTGGATGGATTCCAACTGAAATATCGGTGAAAATATGCTTTCAAACTCGGTGATGCAACAGTTAAGCACGAGATAAGGAAAGCAATAAACAACACATCGGTTTATAGTGGTTCGAGAGACTCGGCTCCTCGTCCTCTCTCTCGATCCTCGAGAGAAATTCACTAATCACTTCGCGAGCTTTACGACTACCTCGCGTAGTTTACTTACTCAACTTCTACGAGCTTTTCGACTACTCCACGTAGTTTACTTACTCAACCCGACCTTGAGCTTTCGACTACCTCCGTAGTTTACTTACTCAAACACAAACAAGCTTTGGGACTACCTCTGTGAGCTTACTAACTTCTCCTCTAGAGCTTTTCGACTACTCAGCGTAGTTTACTAACTCTTTACAACTCTTCTCACCAACAAACACACTCAACTACCTTCTCCGGGGTTTGGGGTTTCTCGGTTGTTTTCAACTAGGATGAGATATCCTTTACAATGAAGTACAATGCAAAGGCTAGGATATCTCGACTAAGCTTCGGATATGTCTTATCAAGCTAGGCTTAGTTTAGTGAGCTCTCTTCAATATAAAAGCACTTGGGAAATTCTAAGTTTTTCAAGTGCTTTAACTTTATGATAATAAGTTTGAGCTTTTTGAGTTTACTTACAAATTTCCGTAACCTTACAATGTGAGGGTTACAAGTATTTATAGGCATACACCAAGGTCACTCTCATGAAAAACTATCCGTTGGAGAGATAGCCGTGAGTTTCCTCTTATTATGGTGTGTGAGGAACACTATATTTAGGGTTTGACACTCTCTAACACGTTTTAGACAATAGCCTTTCATGTGGCGGTCTTCACTTTTTGCGATCTGGAACTTTTGTACTTCGACATCTTTTATTTGACACATCCTTTGTCGGTGTCGGTATAGTGCGATCTTTGTCTTCTTTTTTGACTTTTGTCTCCGGTTAAAGGTAGACACCTTCAGCAGTTCTTTTGATTTACAAACTACGAGTTGATATAACCTTAACAACGCCGACTTAGTTCCTTTTATGCTGCGTTTGAATGTCTTGGCAAATATCTATTTTCTAAGGAATCGCGATCTTACCGATATTGCATCCTTGAGATAGATATATTGATTGCCTCGGAACATTGGGTTTATCTTGAGCATTGATACATTCTTGAGTCTTGATAATTATTGTGCCTTGATATTCTTGATCTTGATCTTGATCTTGATCTTGCGTCTTGAGTCTTCGAGTCTTACGAGTTTTGAGTCTTACGAGTCTTGTGGTCTTACGAGTCTTGGCGTCTTCCGAGTCTTCCGAGTCTTCCACAGATATCTTGGACCGATATATCTTGAATCTTCATCTCGAAGTCTTGATTCCTCGATTTCATCTTGAGTCTTGATATCTCGATTTCACCGAAGTCTTGATTCTCGATTTCTACTTGAAGTCTTGGCTTTCAGTTTTCATCTTTGAAACTTCCGATTTTTTTAGAAACATCTTGAGTCTTGAAATCTTGAGATCTAATCGATCTATATCTCACGACTATACATTTTTGAGATATCATCACGAATCTTTCTAATCTTGAATCATGATTTTAATTATCAAGATTATCTGAACATGTCATACTCAGGGGTTTTGGGATATAATCAAAATCATATATCTTTATTAAATTCATCTCCCAACAACACCATTTAATACTATTATTTTTCACATTTTCTTAATCTTCGTGTCTATATCTCAGGAGAACTCTGTCCGTAGCTCTCATATCGAAGGGTGAGATTGTTTTGAACATTGCTTCCAGCGGTATAACGTCCCTTCTGCTTCCGGGCGGAAGAACTGCTCATTCAAGGTTTTTCATCCCAATCAACATCACGAAGGACTCAACGTGCAACATCAAACAGAGAAGCCAAGTAGAATTGTTGGTCAGATGCAAGCTAATAATATGGGATGAAGCTCAAATGGTCCACAAACATTGTATTGAAGCACTTGATAACACTCTCCAAGACATAATGCAACTAACTGATCAGTCGTCTTCGCAGCTGCCTTTCGGTGGAAAGACAATTGTATCCGAAGGTGATTTTCGTCAAATATTGTCGATCATCCCTAAGGGGCGCAGACAGGATATCGTGCGTGCGACGATCAATTCTTCATACCTATGGGACGCGTGCACAGTATTGAAATTGACGAAAAATATGAGACTTCAAAAACGTAAATTCAACCGAAGAATTGGGAGAATTAAAATCATTCTCGGAGTGGATGGCGGCAATTGGCGATGGAACTGTTGGGGATGAGACCGATGACGGCGCGGATATCAAAGTGCCTGATGACCTTCTGTTGAAATACGGTGACGATCCTATTGGCACGATTGTGAGTAGCACGTATCCAGACTTCAAGAATATTGGGAGCGACCTCAAATATTTCAAGGACAGAGCCATACTTGCGCTCACTCTAGAGGTTGTCGATTCCATTAACGAATACATGATAAACATGAACGACCATGAGGCAAGAACGTATTTGAGTTTCGACAGTGCGTGCAAGTCCAAAACAAATGTTGATATACTGGCCGATTTACATATAACGGAGTTCTTGAATAGCTTGAAGTGTTCCGGCGTACCCAATCATGAACTGATTCTGAAAGTTGGGACTCCGGTTATGTTGCTCTGAAATATAGATCATTCGAGGGGACTATGTAACGGGACTAGATTGATCCTGACAAGACTGGGTGATCGTGTACTGGAAGGCAAGATCATTACTATAAGCAATTCGGGTGAAATGGTGTTGATCCCCAAACTTTCCCCGACTCCGTCAGACCTGAGACTGCCGTTCAAGTTTCAAATGAGACAGTTCCCATTAATTGTCTCATATGCAATGTCGATAAACAAGAGCCAAGGACAATTGCTTGCAAATGTTGTCATATTTTTGAAGAAATCAATTTTCAGTCACGGTAAGTTCTACGTAACAGTTTCAAGAGTCACCAGCTGCAAGGGCTTGAAGATTTTGGTGTGTCGATGATGAAAAAATAGTCAAACAAACAAAATATGATTTTCAGATAGGTTTTTCGGAATCTATAAACATTTAAAACTTCAATTATTTTAACACTATGTTTTATTCATTAACCCATAGTTGTTATTTGCATTCACTAACATTACGGCGTGTTTCGAGAATTTCAGTACTTAACGAATGGATTTAATTTAAATTTACATATTAAATATGAATTACCTAAACTGTTATTCTAAAAGATTTAAGCACAAATCATATTACTAACTATTAAAACAATAGTTCAACTACAGCCGTGCATCGCACGGGTTCGATTACTAGTTCAAATAATAAAAAGAAAAAAAAGTAAACAGATCTTTGAATTAATGAAAATATTATTTTTCAGGAAGGCAAGTACAGACGACAGAGCTAGTAAAATTCATCAACTCACTCTGACTCAACACAAAAAAGTTTCAAAAAATAATGTCTGGAGAAACTGAGCTGCAAATGAAGATAAAATTCAGAATTCGTAACCTGCAACAACTGGCATAACATATATGATCTTATTATTGACTAGTAAAGCAGAAATTTAGGGAGCTTTTTTCACAACAATAGCTTCAGTATCTGTGCTCCATCTTTTCCTTTTCCAGGTACCACTGCACATACCTGCAAAACCATAAAATCACTTCACCACATCAACCGTTAAAACAGAAAGCAGCACGTTGATGCCATGGATAAATACAGCACCCGAGCATATGGAAGCATTACATAAGATCATGATGGCATAGCCAACCTCCAAGAACAATTGATATTACCAAACTATTGACCATATATCAGCCATTGAAATAGAACTGAATAAGAAATATGTATACAGAGTTCAAAATATAAATGTCAAAGGACTTGAGCTATACTAACAAGTAAAAACCAAATCATGCTGCATTAGACATTCATAAACAAGCAAAATCAATAGCAGTAAATATGCAGGAGATCTAAACTTTAATTAAAAAAGAATATGACTAGAGCAGAGGGTTATCAGACATCTACAAAACCAACATGCAAAACGTGAATTTCTACCCATGTTTAGGAATATTATGAAAGAAAGAATAACAAAAATTAATTGAAGGGGTGCTTGGTTGGAAATTCTTCAGTGCGAATGAGAATGAGCATAGTGTAATTATGGTGGTTCAAACACACAAACAGAGGCGAGCATCTGAAACCAAAAATAGCAACTTAGTTTGGTTTTAACTATTAGTTCAGTTTTGCTTTTAACATTCAGAAATTCCAATTAACTTGGTTCAGTTTGACCTTGGAAGTCGATTCACCAACTTAACCGAATCAACCTAATATATGAACCTTTATATAAAAAAAAAAAAAAAACCAAATGCGCAGAATAGGGCAGTGGCAAAGGATCCAATGATGAGGAGATGAGAGGGAAAAAGTAAATGGTACTCATCACTCAGAAGATAACACCACGAGAATGATTTTGATCCCATTTCATGGATAGACACACAAAGCCAATAGACCAAAGTACTTATATCTGAAATTCTGAACTGAAAATAAGATCATTTATCCCATGAAAACTGACTAGTTAAAGACTGCTCTCATGTATCCTATTATCATGTTTGGTCCACAGAATCTCATAACATGTAGAGTACAAAAAAAAGAAAGCACAAATAAGAAATTATCCTCAGCAAAATACAGTATCATTTTCCCATGAATCCCAGAACATAGACTGCATTTTTTCACTATGTCCTTCAATTTGGACATAAAACAAGAACATAAACAAATACTTGGAACACTAAATGCCTTTTAAATAGATGTAGAATTTAAACTTTATATTTTATGCCACAAAAAATCAATACCAGAAGTACTAACTCCCAGGAGCTTACATGCCCTTTCCAATATAGATGAATACCTTATTCCAAAGTTCAATATTCCATGAGCTAGTCAGTTAACATGGTACCAAAATTCGGCTAAGCAAACACTCCCGAGTTCAAATGAATCAAATCTCAGTGCCAACAAAATTTCTATGTAGAAGGCCACAGATATGATAACATTGAGAGATTCTCCTTTTTAATAACTAAAGCTCCAGATGAGATTGTCATCCCATATATAGGATTAAGGATATAATAAGCAATCAATAAATAAATTAGTAATCTGCAACAATTCACCATCACCGCCGAACGTGCTTAGTTATTAATTCTCACAGCGATCTAAACGATAGTTTTTCTTATTCTATTTCTTCAATCAAGATGATAAAGCATCACCCGGGAAAAAAAGACCAAATCTCCATACACAAATTATGTAATTTAAAACAGGAATCAGATCACACAAATCAAAGGCATGCCCTTTATTTACCCCAAAACATAAAACACGCAACCCACTCGAATTTCCACGAATTTCAATAAGATCTAACGCACAAAGAAATAATACATAAAACACAGATATAAAAAATACTCACGAATATGTGCCGACAAGAGGACCGAGCAAGAGAGTGGCGCTGATCCAATTATCGGTTATCTTGTGGGAGATCTTGCTTGGTAAATCTTTCCAGAGGCCCTGCATCACCTTCTGCTGGAATGGCGATAGGGCGTACACCACCGCCTTCAACTTCACCGGCTGCTTTCCCATTTTCTCTCTCTAAAATTCGGAACGAAGACTAGGGTTTCAAGAAGCTTCTGGTTAGACAAGAAAAGAGGAAAATGCAATGATAATAGCAGATGAAAATGCGATCAGTGAAATATAAAAAAGAATTCTCTGTTTTTTTTTTCCTTAATTAATTAATTTCTTGGTGTTGGTCAGAGTGGGCTTAGGAGGTGTGCTGTTACTAATGGGCCTTAATATTTTCAACTTTGGGCTTTCAATTAAATTGCATAGGAAAAAAATTATTATATTAATTGTCAATTTAATTCGACGAGTTAAGGAAAATAAAGTCGGGAATCGTTTACAAAGGAATATTTCAAAAAAAAAAAAAAAAACTTCCGAAAAAAAAAAAATCCTATAAAAAAAAAAAAAAAAAAAAATTTTTATATTTAAATATTGTCAAATTTTTCAGTGCTGCAATTTAATTTTATGAGTTATTTTTTTTAATTTTTTCAGTTTTAATTTTAGTTTTTTTAATTTTTTTTCTTTTTTTCGATCCGAACCGGAATCCGATCCAAGTAGTTTAAGGTTCACTCAACCCAATAGTTCATAATTATCTCGACCCAAATAATTTATATATGATTTATAATTAATTGTTTAGAAATTATGATTTAGAGTGTATAATTCAATCAAATTAAAATTGAATTAAATTCGTAAACACGAGAGGAACAATATTTAGGGGGTCAAGTATAAATAACTTTTCTCTCAATTAGGGTTTAAGGACCAAGCTCCCTAACCCTCTTTCTTCACAAAGATGGGGAAAGAGAAGAAGAAGAAACAATCATCGGAAAAAGAAGAAGAAAGCTCAGATATGAAAACGGAGAAAGTATCGGAAACACTAGATGTAGAATTCAAGACAATTGACGAAAACCCAGACAAGAAAACCCCACCTATAATCGGGTATTTTCCATCCGGATTCGACCCGTTAAAGAATTCCAATGCATCAGATGCGGAAGGCGAATCTGGGCCGAGCATCAAGGTTTACAAGAATTTGAATTCTCGAAATCGGAAAAATCCTAGAATGCAGTTGGTGGTGGGACCCAGTGGGTCCGCCGTGAGTTTTGTGGGGACGAATTATTCCGGCGAGGCGACGACGCCGCAGCTTTGCAATTATGCTCTTGGGGTGTTGGATAAGTTAACCGGTGTTTTGAAGATGGTTCCTATTGCCGCTAACAGGGTACCTTTCTTTGCTGCGCGTCTGTGTTTCATTTTATATTTTGTGTTGCTTGTTTTCTATAAAGTGTTGGGGGAAGGATTGGTACTTTTCGTGGTATTTTGTTGCCCTTGCAGGCCTGGTATTGGAGTTAGAGTAATGGAGTTTCTGCTTTCTTATTGAATTTTCTGTGTTAAAGTTTACTTGTTATATGGTTATTTGATTTAATTATGTGGTTCTATAATCTTGATTTGGTTTTCTGTTTGGACATGAATCTGGCATTGCTTGTAACTAGTGAATGAAGATACTGTGGATTTGTTTAAATGTGGGGTATCTACGATAATACTAAAATCAATATAATTAGCTTCATTCTTGCATTGTATGGCTGCAGATCTTCAGATTGGATCCGAAAGTTGGAGGATTGGAAGAGTCTGGAAAGGAACTCCCAGATGCAGCTAAGGAAGATGATACTGCACAGGAGAAAAATATTAAAAGGAACAATTTGACACTCATGTATTCAACTAAGAAAAATATGAGACGGGTATGTTCACTATGTTTTTGAATGAAAGTTGATCAATCTTTAAGCTTTTATTGCTGTGTAGTAAATTTTTAAGTTTGTATCTATTTATATATCATATTATCATGGTTTATAAAAAGTTCTGCTTGGAAGGATCATTCAGAAATGCTCTTAATATGTGCTACACGAATGATGTCACCGATTATCAATTAGAACATCCTTTTCCCCAAATATTCTAAATAGTAGATTGAGAAACTTAATATTAATTTCAGGATAAGAAACGTGAAGCACTGCGGGAGACAGGAGACGCAGAAATGCAGGAAGATGTGGATCATAAATTGAAAGGAGTGATTGTAAAGACTGAGGCACTTGAAGCAATTGCTTCTGCTGCTAATGCTCGCAATATCCCTCCATATGATCTGGAAGCTACTGCAGCAGAGATGGCATATCCTCTCGATAGGATAATTTTGAAAGGGGAGTGGGATTACCTTCTCGATATTTTTGAGCTTACAAATGCTGGAAAAGAAGTGTCATCAGATGTTTACCCAAGTTTTATTTGCAATAGACTTCATAAACTGGAAACAGTCAAGGTGAGTATTCATGAAATGCTTCTTAAGCTCCTCCATAATCGTATTGTTTGCAATAACTTTTCTTTTTCCTCACATGCTACTCTCCCTTCCCTTGCTTTATCCTGAAAATTATACTTGAAGTTTTATTAATTCAAAATCTCAATCTCTAGTTAATATCCTGAGACAAAAACTTGTGTGAACTCGATTTTTTTAATATCACTGTTATGTATAAAAACTATCACTGTCATGCATAAAAACTATTATTGTCATGCATAAAAACTATTACTGTTATGCAAAAAAACTTTCACTGTTTAAAAAATTATTTATATTTTTAAACAGTGAATTTTTTGGTGCATAACAGTGATAGTTTTTGCACATAACAATGATATAGTTCATGTATAAATTTGGTCCACAGGAGTGTTACTCATATGTTGAAGACCCTTAATTGTGAATATGATCATCATTCATGTTTTTATCATCTAGTCTATAAGACCTTTAATGTACAGGCTGAGTCTTGTAAGCACCAGGTGCACTGTGCAACTCAAGTGCATTTTTAAACGGTATTAGTTGTTTCCACTGAACAGTATTAGTTGGCCAAATAGTTGTTTTCACTGAATAATATTAGTTGTTTTCATTGAACAATATTAGTTGGTCTGAGCTCCATTTTTCTTGGTTGAAATTTGTAGAACGAGGCAAAGAAAAAGAGGATGGCTGGTGTATTATCGTACATCACTCATCTCATCAAATTCAAGGACAAACATTCTATGGATGGTGTATCATCTGCAAAGCATCACAAACTACCTAGTATCTTGCAACAGAAGTTCTCCTCTATGTTCGGTACTAACAAGGAAAAGAGGGTTCCTGATGAGAAGCAGAAACTGCTAATCGGCTATGTCCTGGTGCTTTCCTTGTTTGCTGATGATTTTCGGTCTGATCCCACTGATTTAGCCAAGGATCTTCGAATGAACCCTGTATCGCTTAGAATTCATTACGAGTACTTAGGTTGCAAGTTTGTCCGCGATAATAAAGCACTCGTAGCCACTCTTCCAGTCCCACTGGATTTTCAGACAGTCAAAAGGAAGAGGAAGAGGTCATAAATGTCTCTTCTGTTCACAGTTTATTTCTCATTGTCGGAAAGTTGTCTGAGAAATTTCCTTCCTATATACGATAAGTTATGTAAACTGGTTTTCGATCAACACTACTCAAATTATGACTCAACTCCCTTGTCTGAGAAAAGTTTTGTTGTTTTTTCCTTCTATTCTGTCATGTTTATTTATTTTTCTAAATTTCAGATTACTTGATAGTTTATTGTTTTTTTAAAAATACTTTGTTAAACCTCTATTTTCATGGTTGAATAATTATCTAATTGTAGCATCAACAGGAGTTTAATGGTGGTTGGAAGAAAGATAAAACCTTGTCTTGTTCACATCTCACACAAGTTTTTGCCAAACTTTTAAAATGTAATTTTCTTACTTCGAGAAGAATTTAAGATTTTCATATAGTTCCAAGTAATAAAATAACATTTTTAATAACAAGCATTTTTATTGTAATACAAAATGATATTTAACACTCAATACAATGAATATCACAGTGGCATTTCGTCATAGACATCAAATTTACACAGAATTGAATCACAATTGCCATATAAAACAGCTAAAATTCTTACAGAAGTCAATTTCTCATTTCGTTTCAAAACATACTGCCAACTATTCTTACACACACTTACAGCCCATGAATAAAAATTGTATGAGAATTAAAAAACTGACAATATTATAGATTGTGCCTTCAATGTACCCAAATTTCCTTGTAGCCTTAAAAGACAGTTGAATTGATCTCAACCATTCCTCATAATTATATCCCCACGAAATACAACATTCGTAATTGTGAAAGCTCAATTATCCTGAGATCCAAGATAATACGAGAAAGTAGGATCAACCTTCATTTTCGTCGACTCTTCACCGCCTGCCATGGCGGTTCATTTATGCCCTAGTCTTCCTGCTTTGTTCTGAAGTGATACTCTCTTGAATTGTATTAATCACAAACAGGGAATTCATACACCCTAACAATACACAAAATGGACCAAAGGATACAAGATAAATTACAATCCTAATATAAGCTCAATACATGAATAAACTAAAGTAATGTACATCACATCATATAAAATTCCATTCCCAATATCCCCTTATTTTCTTTTAGCAATGATACTCAAATAAAATATAATGTCAAAAGTTAGGAAAGTAATTCTAAAACTTATAAAATTGACAAATGATTATTATGAAAGAAGGCCTTTTCTTGTCTTTCATTTTGACCTTGTGCACAAAAAAATCAATTTCACCACAAAAATCAAAGATATGCACTGAATCAATTTCACACTCGTACAACCACCATTAAACTACACTAAATCAATTTCACACTTGTACAACCATCAAACTACAGGAAAGCACAAAGTCTTCTGTGAAAATTGTTTATAGTATGAAACTCATACCACTACACTTATAATCTGATACCACTACTCTTATAAACTAGTACCCATAGCATTTAATGTTATGATCCCAATTAATAAGTGTAATGGTATCAGTTGATAAGTGTAGTGATATTAGTTTGTTAGTATAGTGGTATAAATTTCATACTACGAACAAATTTCACCAAAGACCTACTCACAGGAAAGAAATAAGTCACATTAGGCTAACCTTATTGGACGATTTTGACCAAGATAGTGTAGGAAAATTTAAGGACTTCAAACCATCATTCTTGTAACATGTTCAAGATGTCACAAGCAAAAAGTTTAAACCAAAAATATATTCAAACCATGTACTACTAGCTGAGAAACGTCAACATAGCGGTAAAAAAACACAGGTTCTACAAGTAAAAAACCCTAAAGGGGCAAAATTTGAAAAAAAGTAAAAAAAAGTTAATAAATAAATCCAATAAGTTATCATACATGACTCCCCTAACGACAACTATATAACAAAAGCAGTAAATCGTTTCGTTTTCACATCATTCTTGCACCTTAACTTGATGAGCCTAGTCTTGAGATGGAGTTGCATCTTGGTCTACAACATGGCATTATAACATTCGAAGCTTCTTAAGGGCCCGTAAAGCAGAGCATATACGAGATAGATCCATTACCAACTAGTTTTGGGACGTTTCAATCCGCTAGAAGTGAATGGAGATACGCTACCCCCAGGTTGGGGGCTCTCTTCTCGTATATTGTTGAGCATAGCTAGTTCTCTAAGTTGTTGTCGCTTGTACATGTCCTGAGACTCGTCCTGAATTTAAAGCTAAAGAAATTAGTTTGATTACACCACAGGTAGTACTGTTCAATGAAAACAACTAATACAGTTTAGTGAAGCAACTAACACCTTATAGAGGAACAACTAATACTGACCAACTAATACCTTTTAGAGGAACAACTAATACTGACCAACTAATATCTTCTAGAGGAACAACTAATACCATTTAAAAATGCACTTAAGTTGCTACAGTGCATAGAAGTATTAGAACGTACTACTGGTTTGAGGAGCTCTTCGATGATGTCTTTTGCCTGTTTCAATCGTGCTTCAACGATACTAGCAGGTACTTCCGAAGCTTCTGCCTCAACCAAAATATGCAGTGATTCGTTCAAGTGTTCGTAGCCCGGTTTTCTCCTCAGACTCTCTTCCTTTAATAGGAGGAATATATTAAGAAATAAATTATCATCAACGAGATTATTATACAAGTATAATCACCCCACTACCAAATACAGGTATCAATGACATCATAAAATCATTTAACAAATGCATCCATACAGACAAACATACACTAACTTTACCTTGTCAGCATCTTTTATGGAGCCTCTACCTCTGATAAAGACACGGCAACCAGTAGAAGCTTCTACAAGCTTTAAGGAATTGCCTCGAGGACCTAAAAGCCTTCCCACGAAATTGAACTGTTGTCCAAGAAATAACTCACTAAATTAGTTCTATTCTATTACTAGAAAACTTATTATAATTTTGTATAAAATCAGGGGGGTCTCTGAAAGGCTTACATTTGGATGTCTATCAACGGGTATGTCCAAGCGTAGAACCCGCTTCATTAGAAAAGAACTCGGACTTCCAGGGGGTTTCCAGTCTATAGTCATACCCTGTGGACCACTTAATCTCTGTTTCAAAAGAAACCAATGATTAGTACAACGTAGAATTAACATAAATACCGAGTGTGGTGAATTAAATATGATGAATTCATGATCAAGATTCATTCTTTCAGTTAAACATATAATTTAAAGTGTATTAAAGCGCAAGATCCCTTCCTTCAGTCAGTTTAACATACTATTTGTAAGGGTATTACTGTTTCCTACAGCTAGAATTCACAGCTACTCTAGAATGAAAGAACAGAATGCATTTCATGTATATAGATGATATCATTGCTTATATAATGAATTGCATGAAAACTTCAAAAGCTGGTCACTTTGCCTGTGTAATATGATATCAAGCGGGATTTTGGAGAACAGCAGCAACTGGGGAAGTACGCGGAATCTCTATGAAAGTAAGAGAATGCAATTTTTACAAGTCACAGATTTCTGTGGAAATAATTCAATACAATAAAACCCAATGCTGAGGATTATATGACCAAGCTTGACATAGAAAAAAGAAAATAGATGAAGACGTAAATAGCTGCACTACAATCCAAATCATAATTGTTTATTTTGCCTATAAATAATCAAGCTCTCAAACTAATAATTTGAATATTTGGGTTAACATATTCATGAACAATTCAATATGGAGAGAAGAGAGTTGATCGAAGATTTGAGAGGATCATCAATAATCAAAGGAAAGTACAAGAAAATGCATAGAGAAAAAAATTATGAGCTTCGTCTTTGAATAGCGACGAAACTTAGGGTCACCTCATGTTGCATGGTGCTCCAGCAACTCCCACTCCAGCCACCTACAGCTTTTCCAGCAATATCAGGCATAACGTCCAAAGAAGGCACCGGACTAGGACTACCGCGCTGTAATCTATCATAGTCGTTAAACCCATGGTTGGATATTCTTCCAGAAACTCTTAGTATTTCTGTCATCAATTTTTTTTTTTGTAATAAACATCTTGTACATGGAAAAACACTTTCCAGACTACGAATGTAATTACTGGAAATTTGTAACATTTAAAGTGAAGATCAATATTAAATAAGGTGAAAAGGAAAGGAAAGTGAACAATAATGGTCATATTGTCTACATATGCCAAGACTTCTCAAACTGAAGGTTCATTACTTAGAATGTGAAAGAATCAGATTTTGCTGAAATAAATCAATCTCATAATTTCCATTCAATCCCCATTTCCCCCTCCAAAACTTTCATAACTTGTACTCGTAAAAATCTAATGCTCTTACACATTTGAATATTGTGCAAAAACAATTTTTTTTCTCGATTGCTGAACAAACATCACTTCCATCACGATAAATGGGATTCTCATACTTAAAACAAATCATGCGTGAAAAGCAAGTCTACTTCCAGCAGAACACAAAGCAAGAGGTTTATGATATTCCTATGAGAATTACTTTAGCTACCAAATGATAGCATTGGCAGATATTGAAGTGCTCAAATTCAATATTAGTAAAAACCACAATAAACCTAATATGGAGATGGAAAAATTGAATAAGTGCAAAATTGTTAAGAAATGCACCAAATTACACATTTCCTTTTTCTTTGTATAACTTGGTATCGGTAAATATATGTTGCGCGACCTACCCTTTCCATGTACAAATAGAAGAACATACGGATACACTCTCACATCCAGAGCAAAGAAGGTTGATTCTTCAATAGATAGGATTGTATCTCTTAAAAAGTACATTTCCGGTAAAGATGGGTAAAATTAGAAATTAAACTTCAATATCAGTGAAAATTAATCTTACCACTCTAGCACAAAAGTTGATCCTTTTAGATGCTCAATTTAGGAAAAAAGTCTTCATTGTAACAAAAAAAATGTAACACCTTTAATACGTCACAGCCGTTTCATAACTTTTACACCGTTAGAAGGCATAAATTACATATCAATTTTCATAAAACGATAAAAAAAGCTAACCACCATGATCTACCGCGTGATGCTCTATCACGTGAAGGGTAAGCGGTGCTTCAATACACCGCACTATCTCGAAGAATATTATTTTGTATTCCAATATATAACATGAAAATTCAAGAAACGCCGCATGACATCATACTCAACAGAGAATGCCAACCACCACCGCTTCGACCCATGCTAGTAAAAGAAATGATTTAATCCTATTATTGATTTTATCATTGTTAAGGTAAAATCCGGATAAATTAAGTTAGCCCTTGATGATATGAGTGAATCTTGAAGCATCATTGGAAATCAATTACAGGAGCAACCTTCAATAATCATGGAAAAAAATGTAAAAACGTATTGAGATAATTAGATACGAATGCTACAATCCAATCAATCACAAAACAATAGGGCCAAATGCACATCTACAACCAAGGCAAAAACCACTCACAAACCATGTGAAAGGCATGAAAAACAAGAAACCATAAAAAACAGAATGCCTAAAACATCAAAACTAGATCGAAAACTCGATCAAAAAACCAACATTGATCCAAAAGACGGCAACAAACAGGAAGTACTTGCATGAATGGCCCAAGTTTCTGCCTTTCAGCCAGCAACTCAGTCAAGTATTGGCTGTCACCAATCAAAAAAACAATAAAAAAATCAACAACTAATTCTTTAAAGAATCCCACAACACAAAAACACAAATTTCCCATTACCTTTCAACATCAGTATTAGCCCTGACACGGGGAGAAGGGATATTTCTGGCCGGTGAAAAGTTCAAATTTTGAGGGTACAAACTAGACATGGTTTCTATCTATGCATATAAAAACGAAAAGGGGTGGTGCAGAAATGTCAAGAGAGAGAAAGAGCGGCAAGGATTATCAAAAAGAGAGAATTTTGATGGCTTGTGAAAAACAGAGAGGGAAAGAGAAAGCAAGAAATGAATGAAGAAGGTTGTGTGAGTGTGTGGGTAAAGTGGTATATGAAAAACCCTGAGGGTGAGGGGAGGGGAAAAACAGTAAATTTATGAAATGTACAAAATTGAAATTGATGAGCTATATTGAGTTGGAGGCATAAATAGGTGTGGGGTATAAAAAACACAAGTTTCTTGGCTGGAGTTTGTCTTTGTGAAACTGTAAATATTTATACCTTTTTCCTCTGGTTTTCTTTTCTTTTTTTACAGTGAAGAAAGAAAGGGGTAGATGGGAGGTTTTCTTCTGCCGTGAGATTGTGTAGGTTAAGGCTTCAATGCTTTTGTCGGGGGTGGTAATTATTAGGAAATGAAAAGAAATTGGAAATATTTTTTACAATTTTATCCTTTCTATAGTTAATAACAATTTAATAAATTATTTGTCTCACTTTTCGTTGATGTTATTGATTATTCGACAAATTCCAAAGATATAGTTTATCTTCGTCACTAATTATACTCTGATGATGAAACTTTCTATTTTTGTAAGGCAGATACCAAACTTTCAAATTATTATAAAAATAAAAATTCATAATTGTCCATAGTTTTCATTTTACAACAATTTAAAAGTTTGATATCTATCTTGTAAAAGTCAAAATTTTGATTCTCAAAATGCAATTAATGGTAAAAATAAATCTTATTTTTATAATTTGTTCTTAACTATTTATTTGATATAGTTGTACTCCACTAAATATACTAGGATATTCATCCATACATTTTAATATTTTACATATATGTAGAAACTGATGGCAGAGAGATACGATAAATAACAATCTTTCATGTAATTTATTTTTAAAACCTTGTGATGACTTCTTTATGAAATTTTCAATGAGATTGTTTTATTTTGGTATGATAAGTTTTTTTTTAAGTTAAAAATTATTATTTGAGAAAATTAACAAATCTTTAAAGTTTTCCTTCAAATAGTTTATAGTATTTTTTTATTTAAACCCGAAGTTTATTTGGTTCTTTTATGTTGAAATTTCAGTTTACGCATATAATGATTTTTGAGTTGGTATGCTGTGAAACTTGTTCACCATGAAACTAATTTTTTTTTTTTTACAGACATACACTTTAGTAATATAAATCACACCCTTTAGTAATATAAGCCACATACTTGATTATCACTCTGACTTTTTTTTTGCTTTATAATATAAGTCACACCCTTCACTTTTATGAGTAATACTCTTTATAGTAAAAAGTCACACACTTTACAATAAAAGTCACACACTTTAGTAATATAAATTACACTCTTGTCGGTTTACCATAAAAACATTTCATTTATCTTTCCATGATATTTTGATAATTGTTTTAAAAAATTTACTATATTGAAAATTAGAATATGACACTTTGCTATTAGGTCTATCTACATTTTTGTAGACTTATTAAAAAAAAAAAAGCCTTTCTTCAAGAGTTAAAAATATTTAAAAAATATAATAACGAGATAATTTTAAAACGTAAAAATTATATATTATCGCCCCCACTTCACCTCTACAAGTTCAAGGTATGCATTGCATACTACATTACATGTCCAATTCAAAGTTATGTTATGTCAAGATCATGCTACAAAGTACATTAATTACATTACTATTTTAAATTTCAGCACAAGCATTCATATTTTATCGATTAATTTTTTATTTTGAGGATGAAATTTTTTAAGTATAAGCACGAGAATAAACGAAAATTATTTACATGAATTATTTATTTATTATATGCAAATATACATTTTAATTTAAACAAAGTCTTATATACACCAGGTAACTCGAGTGCATTTTTGAATCATGCAGCTTGTGTCAGCGAAACCAAATTACATGTTTTAATGAAAAAAGTTGCATGTTTTAATAAAAAAAGGTTGTATATTTTAGCGCAACAGATTGCATATTTAAAAATTGCACTTGAATTGTGTTGTGGGCATATGGCGCGAGGTCGGGCTCGACCTGGAAATAAACAGAGGAGGACCAGACCACATTTTGCACAAGTATAACACCTCGCAGAAAGGATGGAAACGAAGGCATGCCAAGAACCTAAGCCGTGGCGACACAGACCGGACCTCATGGTCGCGCGCCCACACAATCACGGAACATTAATGGAGATGGGACCCGTGACAGACGAGCAGTTCCAGGGACCTTACCTAAGAATGACCTCAATCAGAGATATGTCAGTAAATGACGGTAATGATAAGTAGCTATGAGTAGATAGACGACTAAATCCCTGCAAATCCGGATTTGCCTCGGGTGACGTCCCAGCGAGGAGCACAAGCTCTTGATCCCTCGAGCGACCTCCCAGCGACCTCCGACCTGGGTCACATCAATCATGTAGCATTTAATGTTTTGCAGAGCTATTTCCGGCTACTTGTCTTTGTAAATCGGGAGAGTGAGCTCCACTCTCCCAAACCTTATAAATAGGGGTCATTTATGACCAAGAAAGGGAGATAAATCAATACCTTACCAAACCTCTTGCAAATCTATTGCTCAAACTCTTACTCTCTCAAGCAATCATATAACATAAATACAATCCATTTTACACATTTATTGTTTGTGTCACTAAGATCATCAAGCCACATCTTAATCCATAATCTTCATATTTTAGTACACAACAATTGTCACTAGAAGAAGGGTACTCTTTAAGAAATATCGAGCTAAGTTCTTAGTGTTTTCTCATTGGAGTATTCCTCACGAATCTTCGGTACAAACTCATCTCATATACCCAAATATCTCAAAAAATCACTCAACCATGTCTCAAGCAACTCTCATCACCAAGAGGAAAGCCTTTTCAGTTTCATGTCGCTCCGGCGGAGCAGGGGCTAGCGGCCCGGCCGTTAGCAACTGCAAGGCTGGGGGTGTTGGGGAATAAGTTGCATGGATCTATTTGGGAT
Source organism: Stenogyne calaminthoides (assembly GCA_037126765.1). Lineage (NCBI taxonomy): Eukaryota > Viridiplantae > Streptophyta > Magnoliopsida > Lamiales > Lamiaceae > Stenogyne > Stenogyne calaminthoides. The sequence goes on along the minus strand of JBBCBC010000021.1, from coordinate 6,749,603 downwards.
AAATATTTAAATACAAATTTAATTCTGATAATTATTACTAGCATGAATTAATCCTATATTAATTCAAATAATAATTCAACAACAAATCATGCATATAATTAGTTCACGTAAATCCTACGCATGCGGAATTACTACGAGTTTACGTAAACATACCTCTTGGAATGGTAATGGCCTCGTTGATTAAACACACCGAAAAACCTTCCCAAGTATTCCCTTAATCCTTGCTCGACAATCCGGTGGTAGGATGCTTGCGAACAATTAACAAAAGGAAAATAAACTTTGTTGCACCACCTTTGTGGATTTACTAATTTTTCCAGCACATTGAATTGTACTTGGGAATGAAACATTCATCCCCTATTTATAGAGGGTGGTGGTCGAAAATTTCATGTGAAATAGGGAGGAATTTTTTTTTTCTTGATCTCCAAGAAATCTTGAATATATCTCATATATTCTTTTCTCCATAGTTAAAATATTCCACAAAATCCCACTCCCTTATTTGTTATGGAATATTTCGAAATATTAAGGGATCAAGATTCCAAGATTTGGATCTTCTTGAATTTATGAGATATTCTTGTATTTCAAGAAATACATATCTTTCATAATATCTTTTCAAGAAAATCAAGAAAATCTTTCTTGCCCTTTATATTCAAAATTTTCGAAAATATCCCCATAAATAACCAAGTGGGAGATTTCTTGAATTTAATGAGATAATCTTGTATTCCAAGAATACATATCTTCATTCCATAACAAAATTCAAAAAAATCTTTCTCCCTCTTTTATTTATGATTTTCGAAATTATGAGGAAAAAATAAGAAACAAATTTATTTTATTTTTAAACACATTTTTCAGTTATTGGACTTTATGTTGGGCTACTTAGGGGGCCTTTAGGAGAATTAAGATTTGACCTTCCAATGGATCTTGAATTATCAATATTGAGCCACAATATTATTCAAGCCCATAAATATTAATTAATCCCACTACATAATTAATATTGCACTATCCATCTTAACCCGTATTACGGTCAATATGGCTCCGGTTATTATTTCCGTGTTTAAGATTATCTAGCCCATTAATTAATTCAAGCCACTTAAATAGCTTTCCATTAATTAATATCTTTTGTCATTGGTTAAGGAACGGTTCAACATTATTATCCATACCGGAAACTAGTTCCACTTGCAAGATTTGGTATGATAAAGCTTATGAACCTCCCAAGGGAACCGTCGAACAAAGCGTGCTTGCACACACGATTCTCCGTATTAAATCTTAGCAATCACATGTGACAAATAATATTGCCCAAGATAAAAAGTATTGAATCTCATTGATTCTCTACCCGTGATAAGTCAAAGCAATAGTTACCAACCACACGTGATCTATTTAAGGGGCGAAGATTAAGAAAATAACGAACCACCGAGGTCTAATTCTTCCTTGTTGATTCGAAGAATTTGTCCTCCTGTGGGTCCTATTCGATGCATCGATCATGCACTAGTGTAATCTCTTGGTCAAGACAAGCCAATCTGAGCCTTACACTTCAACCTTTCACGATGGATTGTTCATTTCCATCTAGGTCGTGAATGGTGTACTTTTTGGTTACAAAAGGGGATTAATTTAATCTTACGTGATCGGTATCACTAAATTAACTACAATGTAACACGTCTTATTTATTGAGCAGTTATCAAAGTAAATATATGTAACATTCGATGATATTTAAAGCATCGATTGATAAACAATTTATTTCAGTAAATAAGTCCGAAATTCAGTTTTGATTATACAAAGTAAAAACATACTTTCCAGTACAATCCCAACAGGGGGACCCACTTATACTCAAAGTCTGCTTTTAAGTATACTACAACATGTCTCGTGTAGTTCTGTCGTGACATCTAATGTCACCTACACGAACCTAATAATTTCTCCCACTTATACTCAAAGCCAGATTAGCAACGGTCTTGACACCCATTCCTTCCACATGTCTCTCGAATGTATTGAGGCCGAGATCCTTTGTGAATGGATGCGCTGGGTTGTCTTCCGATTTATCTTTGCCACCTCTATATCTCTCTCTTAACGATATCTCGTATAAGATGGTATTCCTTTCAATGTGTTTCTTTGGCCTTGTGGGCTCTTGGTTCCCTTGAATTTGCAACTACTCCGGCATTGTCACAATAAATAGTGATTCTACTAGGCAAATTCGGAACTACATTCAAGTCCACTAGGAAGTTCTTGAGCCAAACCGCTTGTTTTTTTGCCTGCATAAGCACTACATATTCGGCTTCCATGGTAGAATCTGCGACACATTTTCGCTTAACGCTTCTCCATGTCATGGCTCTTCCCCCCATGCAAAACACACTCTGGGAGGTAGATTTTTACGGAATCTAAGTCGATTGGAAATCCGAGGAAGGTGTGGCCGATGGGGATTAGACTATCGGTGATAAATTAACATTCTATCCCGAGTTCTTTTGGATACTTCAAAATGTTTTTTAGCGTCGTCAATGTTCTTTCCGGGTTACTTTGATATCTTGCCACCATGCCAGCGGCAAAGCGGATATCGGTCTCGTACCGACATTTCATACATAGGGCTTCCGGCGGTAGAAGCATATGGAATGCCTCTCATGTCATCTATCTCCTTTTTGTATCTTAGGGCACATTTTCTTGGATAGATGGATTCCATGTATGCGAATGGTCTGAAGCCTTTCTTGGAATCTGCATCTTTGAATCGTTTCAAGGCAAAGGTGCCTATGTATGAAAACTGCGACAAGCCTATCATCATTTTCTTGCGATCTCGAGTGATCTTGATCCCAAGGATGTGTGCGGCTTCCCCTAAGTCCTTCATATCAAAGCTGTTTTTTGAAAAGCCATGCCCTTACGTCGATAACACCTTTACATCGTTCGATGATCATAATGTCGATCTCACGTATAGTACTAAGAATACCAATGTAGTTCCGACACCGCTTTTTTGTACACACAACTTTCGAACTCGTTTTGATCAAACCCATAAGACTTTATAACATGATCAAAACATTGGTTCCAAGCTCGGATGCTGTTTGAGTCCGTAAATGGACTTCATGAGCTTACAAACTAGGTGTTCTTGGCCTTTTTCAATGAAGCCTTGGGGTTGTTGCATATAGATCTCTTCATCAAGACTTAGTTAAGGAAAGGCATCTTGACATCCATTTGCCAGATTTCAAAAGTCGAGATCTTAACAATCGATAAGAGAATTCGGATGGACTTGAGCATGGCTACGGGCGAAAAAAGTTTCCTCATAATCGACCTTCTTTACGAGTATAACCTTTCGCCACAAGTCTTGCCTTGAAGGTTTCCACCTTCCCGTCCGGTCCTCTTTTTCTCTTGTACACCCACTTGCAACCAATGGGTTTGACCTCATTAAGTGGTTCGACTAGCTCCCACGCTCTGTTATGATCCATAGAACCCATTTCGGCTTTCATTCTTTGTTTTTCAAGCGCATCTTTGTCTTGGATTGCCTCGTCATATGTCCATGGGTGCGATTCGTCTTGACGGGGATCAAGTTCGAGGACTCTCCTATCCCCATGAATCTCTCGGGAATTTTGTTTCACAACCCTCCCACTCTGACGAGGTTTCGGTTGTGTAAGTGTGTCGTTTGGTATGTCATCTTATGCAGTTTAATTTGAGGTTAGCCCCTTAGCTCATTTAAGGTAATCTCACTTACGGATCTTCTTTTCGTTCATATAGTCTTCTTCCAAAAATCTAAAGTGGGTGCTTATTACCACCTTTTGATCTTTAGAGACCATAGAACATACACCCTTTTGTTCCTCGGGGTATCCCACAAACAACCTTAATTACGATCGAGGATCGATTTGGCGGGCTTCCTTGTCCAACACGTGGGCGGACACCCCCAAATCTTCATGTGTCTCAAAGCGGGCTAGCGCTTGGGTCCACAATTCTTTGGGAGTTTTGGGAACCAATTTGGATGGCACCAAGTTCGAGAATGTAGGTTCTTTGTTTCCAAGGCATGACCCGGAAACGACTTGGGAAGATCCGCATAACTCATCATAGATCTAACCATTTCAAAAGAGTTACTTTTTTCTTAGCTCTGCAACCCCGTTTTGTTGAGGGGTTAAGGTGCGATTAATGGGATGCATCCTTTATCGAACAAGTAGTTCAAAAACTCATATTTGAGGTATTCGCCTCCACGATCGGATCGTAGAGACTTGATCGTTTTTCCCTATGATTCTCTGCTTGAGCCTTAAATTCTTTAAATTTCTCAAAGGTCTCAGATTTATGCTTCATAAGGAAAATATAACCGTACCTTGAGTAGTCATCAATAAAAGTGACGAAATACTCATAACCTCTTCTTGCTTTGGTTGACATTGGACCACATACATCTGTGTGAACGATTTCTAACACTTCTTTGGCTCTATTCCCCTTGGCTCCAAATGCCCTCTTGGTCATTTTACCCTCCAAACATGATTCGCAGGTTGGAATTGGTTCAACTTGAAGAAACTCCAGTGAACCGTCTTTCACCAACCTTTGGATCCTCTTTGGATTTATATGTCCCAATCTTAGATGCCATAGAAGTGTCTCGTTCACGTCTGATGAACATTTTCTTTTCTAAAAAGCTTGAGTTGATGTGTTATAGGATGCATTTCGTGAGTGGTGTGCACAATTAATTGTATAGAGATTATTCGACAACGTTCCATGACAGATAAATTTATCAAAAAGAGAAATGGTAACAACTTTGTTAAAAGTAACCGAATATCCATCAAGGTAAAGTTTAGAAACTGAAATCAAATTCTTTCTAAAATTCGGAACGTAAAGAACATCTCTTAAAATTAAAACTCTGTCTTCAAAAGGCAGTGCACTTCTCCCTTTCTTTATTTTGCCACTCTCGTAGCATTGCCCAGTGTGATGAGGATCTCATTGTCACTAAGTTGCCGGGTCCGCTTGAACCCCTGTAAAGTGAAACAAACATGATCAGTGGACCCCGTATCCACTACCCATAAATGGGAGGCATGCGCCGCTAAATAAGTTTCAACAACTAGTGCGTGAGAATTACCTTTCTTTCCATTCCTTTTGGGTTTGGAGCAGTGACCTCAATGTCCTTTTTCACCTTGATTTAAAACATTTTCCTTTTGGTACTTTCTTGACACCCAAACAACTAGCTGTCTTTTTCTCACTTTTCTTAGTGATGAGATTTCTTTGGTTCTGACCACTTTCCTTTTCTTGAGACTTGCCTTCCATTGGCCTAGATCTTGAGAAAAGACTTTTGGTCACCAATGCTTCGTCTTTCTTTCCTAAATTCTTCTCTATTTTCTCCAAGGCTTCTTGTAGGATGTCCTTAGTAAACATGTGATCACTCATTACAAAACTACAGTAAAACCCATCGAAGCGCCTTGGAAGAGTTAGCAAAAGAAATTCGATTTTGGCCTCATCACAATACTTAGTACCGAGATAAGCCAATTTTTCAAAATGGTGTTTAATTCTGAGAACATGCTCCCTTACGGGTGTTCCCTCAGCCATCTTTAGCCTGGCCACGTCGTCATTTTTAAACTGATTGATCATGCGGTCTTTTGTTAAAAACATTTCTTCAAGACTTTGCATGATTTCTTCAACGAGCTCAACACCTTCATGAATGTGTCTCAAATCATCGACGAGCAGTGAAGTCAAGATTACACGTTTCATGGGTTCATTGGCGCGCTCCCAAATATTATACAAGTGTCTTTCCGCGTTAGGTGATTCATCGGTGAGAGTTTACGTGGTTGGGTACATCAAGAACCCAATGATGTTCTTGTGCGGAGTAGGACAAAACTCATATTTCGTTTTCAAACATTATAGTTGTCACCGGTTAATTGGTGTTCTTTGAGTGTATATAATGATGGATTAAAAGGTTGCGACATGATGGTGAAATAAACAATAATATGCATAAGCACAAATATATCACAAGGTTCGATCACATGCATCATATTAAAATCTCAAAAAAAAATATGAACATGCATCGCCCAACATCTCAAAAAAGCAGTTTAAATAAGCTGGCGTGGGGTGGGTCATTATTTAAACACATTCAAGCGAGTTACAAACAAGAACAATTATTAAACCTTTAATATCCAGATTAATAGTTGGCTTCCACTTGACCAATATAAAATTGACAAGGACTTCGGGGAAGTATATGCATATCAATTTTATACCTAAGTAATAACCATGATTAAATCTGAGAATCATTATTTCGCTTTGAGCGAGCCTCGTGGGGAGGTCATCGTCTCCACTAGTAATAATCCACAATCATCCATTTGGAATTCATTCATGTGAAAGCTAACTTTTTGACCGTCATGTAGAGGATTTCTCCAAAAGAATTCACAAATAAATAAATCATGGAGGTCAAAATTAATTCAATTTTATTATCAGGAATAAATTGTCAATTAATTATTTAAACATACTTAGTAATTTTTAAGGTGAGATTTTTCATTGGGCAACTCTCATGCAAACACATTTAAACAAATTAAATAAAGCACAAGAAAACACAATAATAAATCAAGCAAAGCGGAAAAATAAACATATTGGGCACAAATTATCAGTGTCATGGTTTGATTTTTCTTGGCGATTTTGAGCGCCGTCTTGAATTTCTCCTTTCGTCGTCTCGAAAAGAACTCCGTCTCGGCTTGTCACCTTAAATGCTTCGCGGTTGCGGATGCCGTCCGCATCGGTGGCCACTGGCAAAAGTCGACCCTCGGCGGCTTCATACGCCTCGCCGAGCTCCGCCCGCCCGTGCCTAAATCACACCTCATTAGCGGCTTCGGCGAGCGTCTGGCGTATCCGTAGCGTCTTGGCGTATCTGCCAATCTTGCCTGCGCCCGGATCTCGGCAAGGCGCCACCAAATCGCGCGTGCTTTCGCGCAATACATAAAATCCCATGGTTCTTATTTCGTAGTCTGGCCCAGCGCCCGTCTGCGTCGCCCGATCGTGCCGTAGCGTGTCGAGGCGATCTGCGCCCGGCCGCCTAGCGTCGCGCCGTCAACGTAAGCGACGTCCGCGTCCGCCGCCACGTGCCTCCTTAACGCATTCGCAAGAATCTGGCGTATTTAGCGTGCGGTTCGATCTATCCTTTAATTCTTCGTCTCGCCTCGTTTCCGATCCGGTTACAATTTATTTACAAAAAATAAATAAACCTAGATCTAGACTGATACATTACATTGATCAAATCAAACAAATCCTAATCTCTTTCGTGGATTTTCTCACGAGGGCAAAAGCAATTCGAGCGAATCGAATTAAAAACCACAATTTATATGCATGCATAAATAAACACATTAAATTCCATGACAATTGGATACAAAAAAAAAATCTAGCAATTATACTATCAATTTCAAATTTAATGATAACGAATTAAATTAAAATTTAAAATTGAGAGCCGAAACCGAGGCTCGATGCGCTTTGTTGGGAATAAGTTGCATGGATCTATTCGGGATAAATATTTAAATACAAATTTAATTCTGATAATTATTACTAGCATGAATTAATCCTATATTAATTCAAATAATAATTCAACAACAAATCATGCATATAATTAGTTCACGTAAATCCTACGCATGCGGAATTACTACGAGTTTACGTAAACATATCTCTTGGAATGGTAATGGCCTCGTTGATTAAACACACCGAAAAACCTTCCCAAGTATTCCCTTAATCCTTGCTCGACAATCCGGTGGTAGGATGCTTGCGAATAATTAACAAAAGGAAAATAAACTTTGTTGCACCACCTTTGTGGATTTACTATTTTTTCCAGCACATGGAATTGTACTTGGGAATGAAACATTCATCCCCTATTTATAGAGGGTGGTGGTCGAAAATTTCATGTGAAATAGGGAGGAAAAAATATTTTCTTGATCTCCAAGAAATTTTGAATATATCTCATATATTCTTTTCTCCATAATTAAAATATTCCACAAAATCTCACTCTCTTATTTGTTATGGAATATTTCGAAATATTAAGGGATCAAGATTCCAAGATTTGGATCTTCTTGAATTTATGAGATATTCTTGTATTTCAAGAAATACATATCTTTCATAATATCTTTTCAAGAAAATCAAGAAAATCTTTCTTGCCCTTTATATTCAAAATTTTCGAAAATATCCCCATAAATAACCAAGTGGGAGATTTCTTGAATTTAATGAGATAATCTTGTATTCCAAGAATACATATCTTCATTCCATAACAAAATTCAAAGAAAATCTTTCTCCCTCTTTTATTTATGATTTTCGAAATTATGAGGAAAAAATAAGCAACAAATTTATTTTATTTTTAAAACTTTTTTTTTTCGGTTATTGGACTTTATGTTGGGCTACTTAGGGGGCCTTTAGGAGAATTAAGATTTGACCTTCCAATGGATCTTGAATTATCAATATTGAGCCACAATATTATTCAAGCCCATAAATATTAATTAATCCCACTACATAATTAATATTGCACTATCCATCTTAACCCATATTACAGTCAATATGGCTCCCGGTTATTATTTCTCGTGTTTAAGATTATCTAGCCCATTAATTAATTCAAGCCACTGAAATAATTTTTCATTAATTAATATCTTTTGTCCTTGGTTAAGGAACGGTTCAACATTATTATCCATACCGGAAACTAGTTCCACTTGCAAGATTTGGTATGATAAAGCTTATGAACCTCCCAAGGGGACAAATCAAACAAGCGTACTTGCACACGATTCTCCGTATTAAGTCTTAGCAATCACATGTGACAAATAATATTGCCCAAGATAAAAAGTATTGAATCTCATTGATTCTCTACCCGTGATAAGTCAAAGCAATAGTTACCAACCACACGTGATCCTATTTAAGGGACGAAGATTAAGAAATAACGAACCACTAAGGTCTAATTCTTCCTTGTTCAGTTCTGAAGAATTTGTCCTCCTGTAGGTCCTATTCAGTGCATCAGTCATGCACTAGTGTAATCTCTTGGTCAAGACAAGCCAATCTGAGCCTTACACTTCAACCTTTCACGATGGATTGTTCATTTCCATCTAGGTCGTGAATGGTGTACTTTTTTGGTTACAAAGGATTTATTAATTTAATCTTCGTGATCCGGTATCACTAAATTAACTACAATGTAACACGTCTTATTTATTGAGCAGGTTATGCGGTAAATATATGTAACATTCGATGATATTTAAAGCATCAGTGATAAACAATTTATTTCAGTAAATAAGTCCGAAATTCAGTTTTGATTATACAAAGTAAAAGCATACTTTCCAGTATAATCCCAACAGGGGGATGTTGGGGAATAAATTGCACAGATCTATTCGGGGTGAATATTTAAATACAAATTTAATTCTTTAATTATTACTAGCATGAATTAATCCTATATTAATTCAAATAATAATCCAACAACATATCATGCATATAATAATTCACGTAAAACCTACGCATGCGGAATACTACGAGTTTACGTGAATGTACCTCTTGAGATGGCAACGGTATGGCTGAATAGACTAACCGTAAGGACTTCCCAAGTATTCCCTTAGTCCTCGTTCGACTATCCGGTGGAAGGATTCTTGTGAACGATTTAACAAAAGGAAAATAAAATATGTTGCACCACCTTTGTGGATTTACTAATTTTTCCAGCACATGGAATTGTACTTGAGAATGAAAGAATCATCCCCTATTTTTAGATACTGGGGTGGACGAAATTTAGTGATAAAATAATGTGGGAAAATCTTTTCTTGATCTCCAAGAAATCTTGAATATATCTCATATATTCTTTTTCCCATAATTATAATATTCCACAAAAATCCCACCCACTCTATAAGTATGGAATTTTCGAAAATATAGGCTTGCAAGAAACCAAGATTTGGATCTTCTTGAATTTATGAGATATTCTTGTATTTCAAGAAATACATATCTTCCATAATATCTTTTCAAGAAAATCTTTCTTGCCCTATATTTTCATATTTTCGAAAAACACATATGGATTAACCAAGTGGGATATTTCTTGAATTTAATGAGATAATCTTGTATTCCAAGAATACATATCTTCATTCCATAACAAAATTCAAAGAAAATCTTTCTCCCAACTTCATCCATAATTTTCGAAATTTTATTGGAAAAATAAGCAACATTATTTATTTTATTTTAATCACCTTTTCAGTTAATGGACTATATGTTGGGCTACTCAGGGGGCCTTTAGGAGAATTAAGATTGGACCTTCTAATGGACCTTGAATATCTAATATTGAGCCACAATATAATTCAAGCCCATAAATATTAATTAATCCCACTACATAATTAATATTGCATTATCCATCTTAACCCATATTACAGTCAATATGGCTCCCGGTCATTATTTCCCGTGTTTAAGATTATCTAGCCCATTAATTAATTCAAGCCACTGAAATAGCTTTTCGTTAATTAATATCTTTTATCCTTGGTCAAGGAACGGTTCAACATTATTATCCATCTAGGAAACTAATTCCACTTGCAATATTTGGTATGATAAAAGCTTATGAACCTCCCAAGGAAAAAATCGAACAAAGCGTGCTTGTAATTACGATTCTTCAGTATTAAATCTTAGTAATCACATGTGACTAATAATATTGCCCAAGATAAAAAGTATTGAATCTCACCGATTATTTACCCATGATAAGTCAAAGCAATAGTTACCAATCCACGTGATCCTATTTAAGGGGCGAAGGTTAAGAAATAACGAACATTTCGAGGTCTAATTCTTCCTTGTTCGATTATGAAGAATTTATCCTCTTGTAGGTCCTATTCGATTGCATCGGTCATGCACTAGTGTAATCTCTTGGTCAAGACAAGCCAATCCCGAGCCTTACACTTCAACCTTTCACGATGGGTTGTTCATTTCCATCTAGGTCGTGAATGGCGTACTTTTTTAGTTACAAGGGATTATTAATTTAATCTTACGTGATCTGGTATCACTAAATTAACTACAATGTAACACGTCGACTTATTGAGCGATTATCAAATAAATATATGTAACATTCGATAATATTTAAAGCATCGGTGATAAATAATTTATTTCGATAAATAAGTTCGAAAATTCGCTTTTGATTATACAAAGTAAAAAGCATACTTTTCAAAGATAATCCCAACAGGGATCCACTACACGGGATTGCTCAAAAGCTCGAAATCCAGATCCGCACTCGAAAAGAAATAGATGAAGCCATCGCAGAGTTATCTCGAAAGCAGCCGAAGTGTCGACCCAGAAATGACCTCCACGCCACAACCCGAATGGAAGGCCCAAAGTAAGGGCAAAGGCCAAGGGGCGAGGAGTCTTACAAGGATAGAGCCAACTACGGCGGCCTCGCCAGAAGAACCTCGCCGCGAGAACCTCTCCGGGAGGACCTCGCCGGCCGGGGAAGCTGGAGGAGGCTAACTCGAGGGACGAACGCATCCACCATCGGGCGTAATCCGAACGAGGGGCCTAATCCCATTCACAAACGTCTATTCTCAGAAGATTTCAATAGCGCCCGCACAAGGCTGGATAGATAGATCAGCCCAGCCGACGCAAGAAACTATGCTAAACTCGAAGTTCGTGTTGAGGATCGGTGAGCCAAGGCGGAACCCGCATAACGAGTATCGGCGAAAGATCTGCTCGAACGAAGTCCTTCACCTCGCAGGGTAAGAAGAACCCCTTCACCTTGCAGACGTCATAAAACCCCATCACCCCTCCGACAGGAAAGAAATTCTCTACCTCGCCGTCATCCTGGCGAGGTCGCCGGAAGAACGACTCTCTCCAGAGATGGCGCCATCCTTCGTAACATCAAGGACCTCCAAGAGCAGCTGGCGAGCAAAGGGGGAGTGCCTCTCACCACAAAAATACCCATTTCGCCATTATCACCCACGGTCATGCTCGCTCCTGTACAAATCAAGATCAATGTCAACTCCATCACCCATTACAATGGCGGCACCGACCCGATAAATCACGTGAGCAAATACACGTCCTACATGAACTCAATGGGCGCGACTGATGCCACTCAATGCCGTCTTTTCCCGCTCACTCTAGGCGACCAAGCTTACCGATGGTTCAAGTCCTTACCCCCGACGTCCATAGAGTCTTTCCACCGAAAGGCTCAATTGTTCTCTCTCACTTCGCCAATTTGACCCGCCAAGGGAACAAAGCAGCGTTTGGCGAACATCTATCAGTTCGAGGAGGAGTCGAACCGGGCATATATTGATCGAATAGACCAGCTCATTATGGAAGGTGAGCCGCTGGGCGACGAAGCCAAGGTATTGGGAATAGTGCATGGGTTGAAGAAGGGAATGAAACTCTGGAAAATGATGAACAAGGATTATCCATCAAGCTACGCCGATTTTTGATACCGGGCAGGGGTTATGATCACCAATGCCGAGATACTGGCATCAAGATTGGGCGGCAGCGACCAAGCGAGGTGAAGATCAAAGTCAAGAAGCCTGATCCAAACACGAGAACTCAGACGGGGAGGCGGGATCCACGCACTACCGACCTCCGGGGACTTTCAAGCCAATTGATAACCCTCTGGAGGTAAGACTCCTGGAAAAATTGACCATGAATGCAGCTCAGATCTATCAGGCGATCAGGGGTAGACAGCAGATTCCCCCGACCCGGGAAATGTACCAGGACACCTCCAAACTCAACCCGAAGAAATTTTGTGACTACCACAACTCCATTGGGCATAACACTGAGCATTGTCGCGACCTGCAAAGGGAGCTTTGGAGATTGTACGAGGAAGGGAAGTTGGAAAGGTTTGTTAAGCCAAGGCAGAAGCAAAATCAGTGACCAGCGCCACCGCCAGGAAACCAGCCCGACCAAGGAAAGCAAGATCCGCAGATCCCAGCGGGAGCGGAGAACAGGGTCATCCATATGATTTGCCCTACCGGGGGGACCCTTGGGGGATTCCTCCCAATGACCTCCTGTCCTAACCGACGCGGAAGGAGATCGCGAGCTCTCGATAATGTTGTCTTTGAAGTTGCCTTCCGATCAACACCATCGCCCCCAAGTCGAAGAACTCACTTTCACCGAGGAGGACAAAGATGGGGTGGTGTTTCCAAACTGGGACCCACTCGTGATCTCGGCCAGAATAATGGGGGCTCTAGTTCATCGCGTCATGATCGATAATGGGGCTTTCTGCAACATCCTTTTCAAAAAGACTCTGGACCTGCTCGGCGATTTCCACTCCTACGTCGAGCCTTGTGAGGTCGGAATTCGGGGTTTTGGGAACCAGCCTGTTGAGGCCTATGGGATGATCCGCCTATCTGTCGAGATCACATCAACCTTGGACATTGACGTGAAGGCAATGAGGCAGCTGTACTTTGTAATCATCGATGCTTCATCAAATTTCAATGCTTTCTTCGGCAGGCCTTTCGAACATGAATTCGTGGCTGCCTCCTCGTCCTTCTTTTATTGTATTAAGTTTCCCGGACCTGACGGAAAGATTGGCACCATCAAGGGTGACCAGATTGCGACAAGAAAATGTTTAACTTACACTTGTGTCGGTTTAAATTCTACTTTTTATTTTGGTAGAAAATCAGGGTGGGGCTAAGTAAATGCAATTTGAACTCCACCTCGGAAAAGAAAAAAAAGTAATGAAATGAAAATAGATAGTGTAGTAGAAACAAATATAACACCTATGGAAGTTGACATCACAGCCTAGAGAGAAACCTTCACGAGATTTGCAGTTGGAACCTCGCGCAGGTTTGAACCAATGGAAGTCGACTACGAGCGGCGAGAATTCAACCTCGATCCTAGAGCGGGGAGGAATGATCAACGAGCAACACCGTCGAAGAGCTCGAAACAATCGATCGACCTTGATCGCCGCGAACTAAAATGTGACCATCGGAACATGAATTCCGAGCGACCTACGAGAACAACTGATAGATTTCCTCAACCAGAATCTAGATGTATTCGCATGGTCACATGAGGACATGGTCGGCATCGACCCCGAGGTCGCATGCCACAAACTGAACATCGATCCAACGAAGAGGCCAGTGTCCCAGAAAAGAAGGAAGTTCGGTCCGAAAATGTCGCGGACTACGGCGAGAAGTAAAAAACCGCTAGATAACAAGTTGATCGAGCAAGCAGATCAGCCGCAGTGGGTGGCCAATGCAGTGCTAGTAAAAAAACAAACAACTCTTGGCGACTATGCATCGACTTCACTGACCTCAATGAGGCCTACCCGAAGGATTACTTTCCAATGTCGCACATCGATCACCTCGTAGATAGCACAACTGGGCACGAGATGATGACGTTCATGGATGCGTTCGCCGGGTATCACCAGATCGCCATAGACAAAAATGATCAGCAACACACATCTTTTATGACAGAGAAAAACGTGTATTGTTGGAAGAGGATGCCATTTGGTCTGAAGAATGCAGGGGCAACCTACCAGCGTTTGGTAAATCGAATTTTCGCCGACGAGATTGGAAAGACCATGGAGGTATACATCGACGACATTGTGGTGAAAAGTGAGAAGAAGGAGGACCATCTGTGTCACCTTGCCCGGACCTTTGACATCTTGAGAAAATACAACATGCACCTGAATCCCAAGAAATGCAGTTTCGGGGTTGATTCGGGAAAGTTCCTGGGCCATATCATCAGTCAGCGAGGTATCGAAGCTAACCCTACAAAGATCAAAGCCATCATGGACATGAAACCACCTCGTAACGTGAAAGAAGTCCAAAGATTGACCAGTTATCTCGCATCTCTCAACAGATTCGTATCCAGAATGGGGGATAAGTGCAAGCCTTTTTTCGAAGCCATGAAAAAAGGAAAGTTCTCATGGACCCCGCAATGCCAAGCCGTTTTTCTGAAGCTCAAAGTGTACCTCTCCGACCCCCAGGTCTTGGCAAAACCCATACCAGGCGAGAACTTATTTTTGTATCTCGCGGCCTTGGTATCCGCTCTCAGCGCGGAGTTAGTGCGAGCAGAAGGTCAGTACCATTTGCCTATATACTTCGTCAGCCAGACTTTGAATGATGCCGAGCTCAAGTACCCGCCGCTCGAGAAGCTCACCTATGCCTTGATTATGAGCATCCGGAAGCTTCGACAGTATTTTTTCGATCACCAAATAGAAGTCCTAACTACCATGCCACTGAGGCAGGTTTTACACCGACCTGATACAGCTGAAAGATTGTTGAAATGGTCCATTGAGTTAGGAAAGTTCGGGATCAACTTAGTACCCCGAACTGCGATCAAGGCTCAGGTCCTCGCCGACTTTCTCACCGAGCTCACCTTTCCAGAAAAGACACCGGAGGCGGCCGACATCCCATGGACATTACTCATCGACGGCTTTTCGACGAGCACCCGAGCAGGGGCTGGAGTGGTCCTAATCAGTCCCGAACAACAATCCTTCACCACGGCTGTGAGTTTTGATTTTCATGCCACCAACAACGAAGCAGAGTATGAGGCCTTGATAAATGGCCTGGAAATGGCGATGGCCATCGGTGTGCGAAAAATGAAAGTTTACAGCGATTCCCAGTTGGTCGTATGCCAGATGTCAGGAGAATACAAAGCACGGGGTGAACAAATGATGAAATACCAGCAGATAGAGAAGAGCCTCATCAAAAAGTTCGAGGAGGTACAGATAGAGTTGATACCTCGGCGAAAAAACACACGGGCGGATGCACTAGCTTCGCAGCCCCACGTCGGAAGGCGCCGCAAATATGGACAACATAGCAGTTACTAAACTCAACACTCCCTCAGCAGGTCGCGATATCATCGACATAAAGGAAATAACTTGGACGAACCAAGCGAGTCCATCAAACATTCATAGGGAAATCCTTCGGATCGCGACCCCGGAAAACAATTGGATGACCGAAGTTAGAGACTACATTGAGAAATGGATACTGCCAGAGGATAAGGTCACCGCTCGCCGATTACAACTAAGAGCAGCGAGGTACGCCATCATCGACGAACAACTTTATAAGTGAAGTTTCTCTTTGCCACTTTTGAAATGCGTCACCCCAGAAGATGGCCAAGTGGTCCTAAAGAAAATCCACGAAGGAGATTGTGGAAATCATACCGCAGGCCAGTCTTTCGTCTACAAGACGATCAGACAAGGCTATTATTGGCTAACTTTAAGGAAATATGCGATTGCATATACAAAGAAGTGCCAGCAATGCCAGTTTTTCACCCCGATGATTAAGCGAGCTCCAGAGGAGCTCACATCAATCTACAGCCCATGGCCTTTCGCGAGGTGGGGAATCGACCTGATCGGTCCGTTCCCAAAAGCCCCAAGTAGTTCGAAGTTTGCAGTGGTCGCAGTAGACTATTTCACCAAATGGGCGGAAGCAGAACCTTTGGCGACCATTACCCAGGAGAAAATCATTCGATTTATATGGAGAAACATCATTTGTCGTTTTGGCTTACCACAAGCAATCGTCACAGATAATGGGAAGCAATTCGATGGTATCGATGCCTTTTTCGCGAAATAGAAAATCGCAAAGTTGTTCTCCACCCCCTATCACCCCCAGTCCAATGGGCAGGTTGAAGCTGTGAACAAAATAATTAAACACACCCTGAAAACTCAACTCATTGAGTCAAAGAGATTGTGGACTTTCAAGCTTCCAAGCATCCTATGGTCATATAGGACCACTTGCCGAAATTCAACGGGCGAAACACCTTTTGCTATGGCTTTTGGGACGGAGGTAGTCATACCAGCCGAGGTCGTAGTCAGAAGCCATCGAACATCGCAGACAGTCACAGAGGACAACGATCAAGCCATATCTCTCAGACTTGACCTCCTCGAAAAAAAAAGATTGGAAGTCAACTTAAGAAACGCAAACTACAAACAAAAGTCGGAAAAATACTACAACTCAAAAGCAAAAATCTGAAGATTCAAGGTCGGCGACCTAGTCTTAAAAAGGATCCTCGGCGTCCAGAAAGGAGTTTTCGGTCCAACTTGGGAGGGACCCATGAAGATTTTGAAATGCCTCCCAAATGGGGCTTACCAACTCGAGGACTTAGAGGGCATTCCCGCGATGTATCCGTGGAATGCGACCTACCTGAAGAAGTTCTACCAATAACTATGAGTTGTAAAATCCAGATCGGTGGTATATTTCTTCATAAATTATGACTTATAACACAGGCTTGCTCCATCTTTTTACATTTACGAACTTGGGGGACTGGTCCCCGACCTCTCACGAGTTTGATCAGAAATAGATTCGCAAATGAAAAAGTCTAAGTCGGCTAAGCCAAGAACACGTGAAGGCTAGTATGTCGCATACCCAGTCTAAGCCGACCTCGGTCGCATACCCAATCTAAGTCGGCTAAGCCAAGAACACGTGAAGGCTAGTATGTCGCATACCCAGTCTAAGCCGACCTCGGTCGCATACCCAGTCTAAGTCGGCTAAGCCAAGAACACATGAAGGCTAGTATGTCGCATACCCAGTCTAAATTTGCCGACCCTCGATCGCGATACCCGATCTAAATCGGCTAAGCCAAGAACACGTGAAGGCTGGTATGTCGCGATACCGGTCTAAAAGCCGAGCCTCGGTTTGCATACCCAGTCTAAGTCGGCTAAGCCAAGAACACATGAAGGCTAGTATGTCGTATACCCAGTCTAAGCCGACCTCGGTCGCATACCCAGTCTAAGTCGGCTAAGCCAAGAACACATGAAGGCTAGTATGTCGCATACCCTATCTAAGTCAACATCGATCGCATATCCTATCTAAGCCGACAGTCAAGTCGCTATCAATTAACAAATCTGTTATCATTATGATTTTTTATCCAGATGTTCGAGAAGACAATCTGCGAGAAGACAAGATAGACAAAATAAACAAGCATTCAAACCAGGAAGCGAAAAAGATAGAAATGAAAAGGAACAGCGATTTCATTAATAAACGCCCGAAGGCAGCGAAATCCTACGCCCCTTGGTCAAACACTTATACACCCCGAAGGGCAACCTAACTAGCTGATAAGAAAACCCCAAAGGGAGATTACAAAGGGTGCCCGAAGGCATTTGGCATCTTCTTGAAAAACCGGTCCTAGGAATCATTTCGGCGGAGCATCCAGGAGGTCTCTCAAGGGGGTTGGTCGTCGTGTTTTGCTCAACCTCGGGAATCTCGACGCCAACCTGATTCCCTTCATCATTTCCACCGTCATCACCACCAACAACCTCCCTACCATCGCCATCCTGGCCACCATCCTTTTCTTCATTCAACAGCCCGAGCAACTCCTGGGGATCATAAAGATTAGCACCTGGGGGTAGGAAACTGAAGTCCACACCAAAGGCAGCAAGGACTTTGATGGGAAGATCATCCTCCCGAACGGGGGGGTTTTACGCATGTATCCGTGGCGAGCAGCTCGGACATCGCTGACTTTGCTCCATCAAGGTCTCCAGCTCGATGATAAGCCCGAACAACGGCGTTAGAAAATAAGTGGATATAGGCGGGTTGGAGGCATGATGGCGCTCAATTTCCGCGATGGTCGGAAAGTCATGGACCTCGGCTTCAACGAGGCGACATCGAGCCTCGCCTCGGCGATCCTATCCATGCTCTCTTTCACCTTTTGATCTCGGAGCTCGAGATCCTTCGCCATCTGGGAGATTTTCTTCTCGGCTCGTCCATTCTTGGGGTCACATTTCTCAATTTCTCCTCGGTCACAGCTTTTGCATTGATAGCAGCCTCCCGCTCTTTCGATGACTTGGCCAAGTTCACCTTCATCAACGAGCAATGTGCTTGACTTTTACGGGCTGGATCTTTGCGAAACCATCTTGCTCCGGCTCCGTTCAAAGAAGGCCAAAGAAGCGACACATGTGAGCAATCCCCGAGGTCAGATTCTCGGAGAAGTGCTGTGTATGAGCTTCCTCGTGGAGATCCAGAGTCCAAGACCTCGGAACATCTTCGGCTATCTGTCGGAGGTATGAAGGGTGGGTGTCATTGGCCGCAGGAGCTCGCGACCACAGGTAATTGTGGGTCTACTCCCCCCAAAAATACTCCATCATCCAGTTTGTATCTGCAAGGTAACCGGACATAAACATGGTACACTCGAAATAAAATATAGAAATGAAATCATAAGTAAAACGAGGTATACCGTTGGCGGAAATCTGGGTTCCAACCAAGGAAATTGCGATCATCGGGATCGCGAGCCCGACGTTGTGTGAGCTCGACAATCGTATCAGGGGTCCCCGCAGAACCCGAGACCAACACCTTCCCACTCGGGGAGTCCCGGAGCACATCCATGTCCACGGACGTTCGGATGTGTTTAGGGGAGCTCCCCTCGGTTGCTCGCATTTCGGCAAGAGCCCTTTTCCGGCCTTGGTCGGGGGCGGCGATAGCTTTGGCCCTCGGAGGGGGGGCCCCGGTGGCCCCACAGACCGCGACATCCTTCTTCTGGCTCGCCCGCTGCCTAGACAGAGCCAAGGTGCGAGAAACCTTTTCGCGTATCTCCTCGGCGTTCAAGTTTTGCATCTCGTCGGTAACTTTGGAGGATGTGAAAAGATAGGCTCGATGAAGGAAACTGAAGACAAGAAGAATATCAGGAAATGACCAGAGAATAACCAAAGAAGTCGAGTCAACGAGAGTAAAATCCCAGAAAGCTTACCGGGAAGGTCGGCGTCCAGCGACGACCGAGGTGGAACAATTAGGCCAGTAAATTCTAGACACTTCAACCGTTGGAGGATGATCAGCGACCTCTCGTCCGGATCAATTAAGCACACCTGAACCAGTCGGACCAAGAAGGGAAGGGAGAGCTCGGATGCCTTAGATTTCTTGGGAGCTGCAATAGGGAGAAGAAGTTAAATCAGTATTATGGAAAAGGGAAAAACAAAAAAGCTTACTTTTAAAAATCGCATAGTCGCGAGGAATCTCGCGATATCCGAGGGCTCCTAGGGCAAAAACGGGACTCTTCCAGGCTCCCCCTACCAACCACCACTTCTCTTTCCAATCTTGGACCTTGCTAGGGAGGTCCTCAACTATATTCATATGAGGGTGGGATTTCACATAGTAATACCCGGGGTCTTTACCCCACTTCGCCAGCGAGATAAGAAGATTCATTTCCTTGATAGAAGGGAATGCCCAAGGTTGGATGCGGCCGAACAGAGATAAGATCCCGAAGATGGTTCTCCACCCATTGGGAGTGATTTGTGTCAGAGCTGGGCCCCAAAACCACAACAACGAAGTAATAATAGGGTGAAGCAGAAAACGGAGCCCAGCCTTCATTGTGTCATAGTTCATCGCCACACACCCATCAGGGACCTGGTCGGCATAATCGATCTTATAACCGGGAACCCAGAAGCGAATGTCGCTGGGGACTTGAAATTGTTCTCTCCATAGAAAAAGCTCGGCCTCGGTTACCAAGCTAGTTACCTCTTTCATGACAAAAATATTGTCCATGACGAGTTCGGGTTGGTCGGGGGATCAATTCGGCGAGGATGAGACATACTCTCCTCTATCTGCGACTTGCGATCCGCGTCGTCAATCTCGTCGTCATCACTCGCACACGTCGCAGTGCGTTTTTGTCGACAAGAAGTCGAACTCGGCGGATCAATCGATCCCGAACTAAGCTCATCTCTTCCTCCCCACCATCTCCGAAACACGAGTTTTTCCTACGTTCACGGGGCGAAGACCTCCCCGAGTCCCGCCGGCCCGGCGAAGGTGGCACAATCTTGATGTGACCTCACCCTGGCCCGACACGGGAATTCCGCTCACCGTCTCGAGGAGACTTCCCACTACCGGCTTTTCAAGCCTGTCGTGGCGCCGCCGCCCGGCCGAATCGCCCTTGATCGGGTGGCGTAACTCGGCCAGACTTCGAGTCCTCCCGATTCGAGGCAGACATCGTTCACCAAAACAAAGAATAAGAAGAAAGGAAGAAGAATTGAGATCTTTACCTTGAACACAACAACGATCAGAATCAGAATTGAGAGAAGAATCGGAGCAGCACAACGATTTTTGGAATTTCAGAGTGTGAAAAGTGGAATGTGGAGAAGAGAACATTATTTATAGGAGAATTCTAGGGCGCCAGAAGGCCAGCCCACTTAATCGATCAAATCCCACAGCGTGAAACCCACGCCTACCATCATCACCTAGTCTCAATAAGGGCACGACGATCGAGAAATGCCGTCATCACTCTCGATCCAGAGGCAATAATCACGCGTGCCCGAGAAGCTTTGCGACCTCATGGATCGAGGATGCAGATCGTAGTTATCTCATCCCTCGGCAAGCATAGGCAAATGAGCTAGGGAAATTTATTGTTTGTGGGCATATGGGCGAGGTCGGGCCCGACTTGGAAAAAAGCGAGGAGGAGGACGGACCACATTTTGCACAAGTATAACACCTCGCGGAAAGGATGGAAGCGAAGGCATGCCAAATGCCAGATGGCGACACGGGCCAGCCTCCTCATGGTCGCGCCCTTGACACAATCTGGAACATTAATGGGGATGGGACCCGTGGCAGGCGAGCAGTTCCAGGGACCTTACCTAAGAATGGCCTCAATTAGAGATGTGTCAGTAAAGGGCGGTAATGATGAGTAGCTATGAGTAGATAGGCGGCTAAATCCCGCAAATCCAGATTTGCCTCGAGGCGGCGATCGGCGAGGAGCCACGAGCTCTTGATCCCTCGGCGACATCGGCGACCTCAGGCACAGGTCACATCAATCATGTAGCATTTAATATTTTGCAAAGCTATTTCCGACTACTTGTCTTTGTAAATCGGGAGAGTGAGCCCCACTCTCCCAAACCTTATAAATAGGGGTCATTTATGACCAAGAAAGGGAGAGAAATCAATACCTTACCAAACCTCTTGCAAATCTATTGCTCAAACTCTTACTCTCTCAAGCAATCATATAACATAAATACAATCCATTTTACACATTTATTGTTTGTGTCACTAAGATCATCAAGCCACATCTTAATCCATAATCCTCATATTTTAGTACACAACAAGTTGCATTGGTGCACTTGGTGCACATGAAACCCACACAATATTAATTTATTATTACTGCTTATCGGTGTAAATGAGCCGAGTCAAGAAGTGTCAAACTCGAACTCCACTCGAATAAAAAACTCAAATGGAACTCGCTTGAGCTCAGTTCTTTTGAACTCAAACTCGACTTGACGGAAACTCGTAATACAAGGCTAGACTTGGTAACTTATGTTACATTAATTCGATATTTTTATTTTGTTTATAGTTCATATATATTCGTAAATAATTAGCATATTATGAGTAAAAATTGTAAAATTATGTGAGCTCAACTAAGCTCGCGAGCCTAGTACAGTTGAGCTCGAACTCGAGTTCGATTGATTTCAAGTTGATTCGAGCTTTTTCACACTCGAGTACAAATAGCTCTTTAGGCGGCTTAACTCACTAACACATGATCTATAACAGTTGCTCTAGATTTGATGCTTCACATTCATATTGTGAAACTTGTTCATAGAGAGACCTACTGAAAAGCATAAACTTTCCTATGAAACTTGTTCAAATTATATAATTGATATCATTACACTTATAAATTAACTAGTAATTGAACTCGTGCGATGCACGATTAGTAATATAATCTTCAGAACACTCTACAATGATAACGTGCAAGAAACATTGGTAAAAAATCCGAATTCATAATTCATATTTAATATACAATTAAAAATAAATAAATTTTGTAAAAGAACTAATTTTTTTAAAACATGTAATGAAGGAAAGAATTTAAGAAAATAATACTCCCTCCGCCCCTTAGCAATCTCTTTTGATCTTTTAGAATATTTTTTAAAATACCAAAAAAAAAAATTCCACCAGAAAAAGAATATTTTTTACATGAAAATTAATATCATATGATTAATTAATGATTGAAAGAAATAGAGTACAAACATTTTTTTTCTTTTCGAACCCAATAGAATACAAACATAAAAGCATATATAATTTGATCCTAATCCGTTATAATTTATTAATATTTATTCCATACATATCTATTTCAAAAAAAAAATCCTATATTCCAAGTATTTGTTTTTTAATTTAGACTTTTCTCAATCCATTATTATTTGTTAATATTTTTTTCGATAGATTTGTCTCCCAATTTAGAAATAATTTTTAGCGGGAAAATTCAATGTTTTCCAAATTGGGGGAAAAAAGATTCTATTTTTTTCTAAATATTTTTTAAATTCATTAATATTTATTAAAATACCAACTTTTTTTTTCCCCGAGGGCTATGGCTACTCTTATCATATCATTTATATGATCAAATATTTGAACCTCATATCCACAAAATTCTCAATCACATGTTCATAAAAAATAAAATTTGGATTGACGCAAATTTTAAATAATGTAGTATTAAACATATTTTTGAAATATTTTTTAAAATACCAAAAAAATATTATACATATTTTTGGAATATTTTTTAAAATACCAAAAAAATTCCATTAAAAAAAGAATATTTTTTACATGAAAATTAATGTCATATGATTAATTAATGATTGAAAGAAATAGAATACAAATATTTTTTTTTCTTTTCGAACCCAGAATACAAACATAAAGCATATATAATTTGATCCTAATTCATTTTCTATATCCCAAAGGTTTGTTTTTCAATTTAGATTTTCTCAATCCATTATTATTTGTTAAATAATTTTTTCATAGATATGTCTCCCGATTTAGCAATAATTTTTGGCGAGAATATATCCAACGGTTTCCAAATTGGGGGCGATTTCTGCTTATATATATATATATATATATATATAGATTTTTTGAAACATGTCGTTTGGGGATGAAGGAAAGAATTTAAGAAAATAATACTCCCTCCGCCCCTTAGTAATTTGCACTTTTTTTTTTTTATCTTTTAGAATATTTTTTAAAATACCAAAAAAAAATTCCACCAAAAAAATAATATATTTTACATGAAAATTAATATCATATAATTAATTAATGATTGAAAGAAATATAGTACAAACATTTTTTTTCTTTTCGAACCCAATAGGATACAAACATAAAAGCATATATAATTTGATCCTAATCCATTATAATTTATTAATATTTATTCCATACATATCTATTTCAAAAAAATATATCCTATATTCCAAGTATTTATTTTTTAATTTAGACTTTTCTCAATCTATTATTGTTTGTTAATATTTTTTTTCCATAGATTTGTCTCCCAATTTAGAAATAATTTTTTGCGGAAAAATTCAATAATTTCCAAATTGAGGGAAAGAAAGATTCTATTTTTTTCTAAATATTTTTTTAAATTTATTAAAAATACCAATTTTTTTCCCCCGACGGCTATGTCTATGGCTCTTATCATATCATTTTTATGATCAAATATTTGAACCTCATATCCACAAAATTTCCAATCACATGTTCATACAAAATACAATTTGGATTGACACAAATTTTAAATAATGTAGTATTAAACGTATTTTTAGAATATTTTTTAAAATATAAAAAAAAATTCCATTAAAAAAAGAATATTTTTTACATGAAAATTAATGTCATATGATTTATTAATGATTGAAAGAAATAGAATACAAATATTTTTTTTCTTTTCGAACCCAAAATACAAACATAAAGCATATATTATTTGATCCTAATTCATTTTCTATATTCCAAAGATTTGTTTTTCAATTTAGATTTTTCCCAATCCATTATTATTTGTTAAATAATTTTTTCATAGATATGTCTCCTGATTAGCAATAATTTTTGACGAGAATATATCCAACGATTTTCAAATTGGGGGTGATTTCTGCTTTTATATATATATATATATATATATATATATATATATATATATATATATATTTTGAAACATGTCATTTGGGGATGAAGGAAAGAATTTAAGAAAATAATACTCACTCCGCCCCTTAGCAATTTGCACACTTTTTTTTTTTGATCTTTTAGAATATTTTTTAAAATACCAAAAAAAAAAATTCCACCAAAAAAATAATATTTTTTTACATGAAAATTAATATCATATGATTAATTAATGATTGAAATAAATAGAGTACAAACAATTTTTTCTTTTCGAACCCAATAGAATACAAACATAAAAGCATATATAATTTGATCTTAATCCGTTATAATTTATTAATATTTATTCTATACATATATATTTCAAAAAAAAATCCTATATTCCAAGTATTTATTTTTTAATTTAGACTTTTCTCCATCCATTATTATTTGTTAATATTTTTTTTCATAAATTTGTCTCCCAATTTAGAAATAATTTTTGGCGGGAAAATTCAATGATTTTCAAATTGGGGGAAAATATTCTTTTTTTTAATTCATTAATATTTATTAAAATACCAATTTTTTTTCCAGTTGGGCTATGGCTATGGCTCTTATCATATCATTTTTATGATCAAATATTTGAACCTCATGTCCACAAAATTCCCAATCACATGTTCATACAAAATACAATCTGGATTGACACAAATTTTAAATAATGTAGTATTAAATGTATTTTTAGAATATTTTTTAAAATACCAAAAAAAATTCCATTAAAAAAAGAATATTTTTTTACATGAAAATTAATGTCATATGATTAAATAATTATTGAAAGAAATAGAATACAAATAGTTTTTTTCTTTTCGAACCCAGAATACAAACATAAAGCATATATAATTTGGTCCTAATTCATTTTCTATATTCCAAATATTTGTTTTTCAGTTTAGATTATTCTCAATCCATTATTATTTGTAAATAATTTTTTTATAGATATGTCTCCCGATTTAGCAATAATTTTTGGCGAGAATATCCAACGGTTTTCAAATTGGGGACGATTTCTGTTTTTATATATATATAGATATCAATACTTTTATAAATTAACATTTATAATATTTTATATTTTGTTATGATCTCAATTTATGAATATAATAATATTAATTGATGAATATACTGTTAAAAAAATTAATAAATATTATATTTAACAATTTATAAATATAATAACATAAATTTTATAGTACGAGCATATTTGATTAGAGACTTACGTAAAAGAGAAAGGGTACCTTTTTACACTGGCTTTTTCGGTAGGCCGCAACTATCGCGTGGCATTGTTCAATTCTCTTTGAATTAAATTATATTATTTCCTCACGTGAAAAACATGTTCATGTGTAAAGATTTAGTGAACGCTTTTATTGCATGGGTACTCCTAAATGGTAGGAATCAAAATAAAGGTAAAATGACTTAACTTTTTTTAATGAAATTATGATAAATTAAATTTTAATAAAATATTTATACTCTAAACACTAAATAATGAACTGTAAATCATGATCTATTCTGGTCGAGCGAATCATGGATTAGTCGATTTGACGAGTATAAAATATTTCATTAAGAGTACTAAGGTAAATTTACACATCTAAAAGGTGTTCAAGGTGAATCACCCCATTTAATATTACCGTTATTTTATACTAACATGTTATTAGATAGTTTTATGCGAATTGCAGGAGAATCTGAGTTGCCGTAAATATCAATATTAGTATATAATTTAGTATATTAATTTTTTAAGGTTAATAGACTGTAACCCGTATTGTACAAAATTTATCTACTACAACCTAAACACTATTCTTTTTGTACTTTTCAATTGCGTGTGACTGTGATGCAAAAGTGTCCGAAAAAATACTGAAAAAATAATCCCTCTTTTTTTATTTACATGTCTTTTAGCTTTTTAAATTATTTGTGAAATAAATGTCACCTTTTATCTCATATTTATTCTTAATATTGTAGTTTCAAATTTCAAATTTCCTATAAATGTGTTGTGTGTTTAATTTTTCAATCAATAGTATTTATTATTAAAAATATTTAAATAATATTAATTAAGGTTAAATTTTATAAAAAATATGTCCTTAATTTGTCTTAAAAACCCCAGAATGACATCTATTAAAAGAATGAGAGAGTACAATTTATGTTTCAATTGGTGAATTTAGTGTACATATTGCAATTTGAAAAAAAAAAAGATTATATAATTAGTATGTTACAAATTGAAATTAACCTTAAATTTTAATAATTGATTTTAGCTTGTTCTAAAAAAAATGATTTTAGTTAATATCAAGTAATTTATTAAATAATTAAATGAAAAACAAATAGGTTTATTAAATTTAATGATACATATTTAAATCTTAATAAAGTACTTATCATAAATCTTAATGATAATGGTCAATAGTTCATTATAAAATTGTTCTTTTAACGTATTTAATTATATTTGTGCATATTTTTTCTTAAGTTAATTAAATTAAGGTATATATATGTATCATTACTAACACAAATATTCAAATATGCTTTTGATGAAATGGTAAATATCTTTTATTCCAAAATTATAATTAAATAATTGTTTGATATCAACCTTTCTTGAGTTAATTCTAGTTGCACTACTAACCGATTAAATTGAAGCTAATTAATTTCTTAATTAGAACGTTTTCTTCCAAGTGTCTTTTTTTTTTATCATCATAGTCTTAAGCCATAATAATATAAAATTATAAACCATGTGTAAACCTAACTTACTAACTTTGTTTTGAGAGATTTTGGCGAGATGGTCTCATGTATAATATGCACTAACCTATTTGGATCTCATGTACCTTATTTTAAACACATGATCTGGGTAGGATTATTATAAGTTAATGAATCATATAATATATATTCTCTGTTCATAAAAATTGTGGTCATTCTTTTGGGCAAATATTTTAAGAAAAAATAGATAAAATAATGGGTATTATAAAGTATTATGAAGTTTATTTACAAATAAAATATAATTACAATTTAAATAATTATGTGATATTTGATGGGTGAAGATAAAGTTATTATATCATGGGGTGGAAAATTTATCGAAAATACCGGTAGGTATACCGGCTTATTAAAATCTTAGGAAATATCTTTGAGTTTACGAAAAATTTTTGATGCGGTATGGTACCGTGCGAATTTTAGAATATGAATAACAGTATAAATTTTTTAAAAGTCTGGTATACTTAGGTATACGAAATATATACCGGTATATACCAAAAATATTTTTGGTATCTTAAGATACCGATACATTGGATATATACCATATTTAGAAAAATATATAATATATATATATTTTTAATTTAATTAATACGTTACATTGGAAATTTATCCTTTTATTTTGAATTGTCTCTGTGGGTTTTCTGATTCAAGCTGAAAATTGGAATTCGTAAATTTTTTTTGAGTGTTCCCATAATTAAAAAATCAGTCTTTAAGGGAGATATATGTTGTTAAGAGATTATTATTTATAAAATATAGATTTTTTAAATAAATAATCAAAGTATGAAAAACAGTATACCGATTAATTTGGTATGAAAGCAAGTATCTTTGTTAGTTTAGATGTCTTAAAAAATTTGATGCGATGCGGTATACGAAAATTTGGTACGGTATATCTATGTGATTTTAGCATACCGAACTTCGGTATACCGTAATTTTCGGTACGGTACGGTATGAATTTTCACATATCATAAATTATTGTACGATATATGGTATGACCGATACGGTACGGTACAGTACGGTATGTCACCCCTAATTATATCCATAAAAAGAATGAGTACATTTTTTATGGACGAAAAAATAAGGAAAGTGAGTACACTTTTAATGGACGGATTGAATAGCATGAATAGATCTTGTATGCACCCGGGTACACCGTGCACTCATAGTGCATTGTAGCATTGTGCAACTTTTTAAGTTGAAAAGTGCAATTTATTTACACAGAAAAATGCAACTGTTAATATGAGAACATAGTTGCATATTTCTATTTGGAATAGTTGCACATTTCTATTTTTTATAATTGCACGATTTTAAAATACACTATGAGTGCACAGTGTACTCAGGTACACATGAGATCCACTTGAGAAGCATATATGTGTTGAGGATTCGTCCCATGCATAAATTGTCCTTACACAATTTTTTGTCATTTTATTTATTTAAAATAATATGTGTATATACTTGTAGAAAATATCAATGAAACAATTTG
Source organism: Stenogyne calaminthoides (assembly GCA_037126765.1). NCBI lineage: Eukaryota > Viridiplantae > Streptophyta > Magnoliopsida > Lamiales > Lamiaceae > Stenogyne > Stenogyne calaminthoides. Next base: position 6,720,746 of record JBBCBC010000021.1, on the reverse strand, counting down.
TTCATGGTCCCCTCGCTCTTCTTATACCACCGTTAGCATCAAATATTCCAATGAATTGGAATGTTTGATGGTCAATATATACAAGCAGAACTTACCTATATGATGATACAAAAATAGAATATATATTAGTGAGTGATGTATAGGTTGGAGTACCATGTAATGTACTGCTTTAAATAAATGTGATAGCAATTTTTATGTAATTTTCTGGGTTTGTAATGCTGATGAACAATGTAAGTAATCAGAGATAATATATGAAGATGTGAAGAAAAGAGAGGAATTAGGAGAGAGAAGAGAGAGTAGGGAGTGAGAAGTTAGAATATTTCTGCATAAATCAGAAAAGGACATTGGTTACACCATATAGAGTCATGGTGGGACCACAGTACCGCTGGCAAATATCATCAGATATTTCCAACTTACAATTCTAAATGCATAGTAAATAATTAAATGGGATTTTCTGAATACTGGACCCTCTTCACCAACTCAGATTTAATTAATTCAGGCCTATGAACTTTAATTGTTTTCGGCCCATTTGTTGTCTTCAATTCTGGCCCAATTCCCTTTATCCCCTTTTCCTTTTCAGACAACAATTCCTCAGACAAGATTTCCAAATCGTACTTTCTTTTTTCTCCATTATCTTCAGAAAACCCTAGCACCTCTCATTCCTCATTCGTTGCAACATTATCTGGTGGTGTGAGATTAATGTCTGTGACATACCCCTTATACTCCAATTAATACATATTTTTTTCTGATTAAAAAAAATGTTATGAATGATGATCATTAAATTATTTTTATGCATGAGGTGTTTCGCTTAATAATCTATTGAAGTTGAAATTCAATATTTCGTGAAAAAGTAGGAATTATATATGGTTAACAATGACACACTAAGCTTAACTAACTATAAATAATTATAATTAGAATAAAATTAGAGAAGTGTATATCGAAATTTGTAGCATAGGATTCTTATGAAGCTGCTTGAAAAGTAGATGGCAATGCACGTTCTGGAGACAACAATATGTGGATGGCAACAATACTACCAATTATTAATATCTCACGCAAATCTTGGAATTCTCTAGTTATATATACTTAAGTAAAATTAACCAATCAAATAAAACAAATGCCAAACTGGTTTTGTTAATTAATGTATGTATTATCAAGATATTAACATTGTATTTTATGGATTTCATCGAGGTGAATAAATAATAGAGAAAACGAGATTAAAATCAACAAGTTATATGAACTATTTCACTTCTATAACATGGAGTTTGAAGGTTAATTAACTCTACTTTTAAGAATCATATAAAATAATACTTCATCTATCTATCTCTTATTTGAACATTTATTAAAAAGGTATGTTCCGAATTTAATTTAACATTTCTATAAATAACAATAAAATAATTTTTTATCTGTTATGTATACCCCTCAGACATCTTAATATTATACACAACGTCATTATTTTTTTCACACTAAAGTCAATTTTATCTTCTTTAATTTACATAAATGTAACTACTTTATCTTTTAATCCTGATCAAAAAACAACTTTATGCCCTTATATACCACTTCAATCAAACAATTTCTTTCTTAAAACCCGTGCTATCAGTAAATGTTCATATAAGAAAGAGACAAAATGAGTAGTTCTTATTAGAAAATGAAAAGGTCGCCTATGAATCAAGGTTCACTCACTAAAAAAAAAAAAAGAATTTTCTATGAATTTATTTAAATGACTACGAAATTTTTTAACAAAATAGAATTTTAGTAGATATATAAATTACTTATGAACACACTGCCTACATATTTATAATTATTGTCGGCAAAAACATTACCTAGACAAACAATCGCAAAGGCAATTTACATTTTCGTAGGTAATAATATTTATAATTTAGAAATGACCTACAAAAAAAATTACCTAGGAATGATATGATTTCGTAGACAAATTTACCTATGAATAAAAATGTCTATATGATTAGAAAACTTTGTAGGCAAGTCGTAGACAATCTTTACCATTTAAGAACAAAATTATTTTCGTTGAAAATTCCATAGGCATGTTGGAGAATTACTAGGTAATTCTCTATTTTTTAGCGGTTGGATTCCTCTGTGCCAAAATATAGTGTTTCACCCATGTTCCATATCTTCTAAATTTGACACATGTCTCATGTTTTAATTATTTAAAATTCTAAACTCTATACCCTAAACCATGAACCATAAACCCTAAATTATGAATCATTCGGGCCGGGTGAACCATGAACCACTTGGGTCGGGTTAAGTCCGGGTCGGGTAATAGAAAAAACTGGAAAATTTTTTTAAAAAAAAATTAATATTTTTTTAGATTTTAAATAATTAAAATATGAGGTAGGTGTCAAATTGAGAGGTTATGTAACAGGAGTGGAATACCAAACATTGGAACAGAGGAATCCGTGCGATTTTTTAGGGTATGTTTGTTTTGCGACTATCCCGACCGGACTTTGGACTTTACAATCTCAAACCCCACTTTGTTTTGAAACTTAAAGTAAGGATTTTGAAATCCTATTACCCCTACTCTATTTTATCACCTACTACTACTCTACTTTTTATTCTCTCTCTATATACTCACATCATCTACTTTTTTATTCTCCCAAAGCATTCAAAATAATATAATAATATCACATCAATCAATTTTTTTCATCATCCTACCCTATTAAATCCCACAACAAACATACATTTTAACTATTCACCAAGATTTTAAAATTCTAGGACTTCAAAAAGTTCGGGATTTCCCACGTCTACTATAAACCTAAAACAAACATACCCTTAGTGACTAGAGCTCTCTTTTTTATTCAAATGTCACTATTATGCATATAAAATATTACTGTTTATTTTTTATATACAACAATGATAAAGGACATGAATAATAGTGATACAAGAAAAATATTTCACATGAACAGAAAAATAATTCACGTGAACTCAGGTTCACATAAATTTTACCTTGAAAAATAAATAAATAAATAAGTATAACGTTTTTATTTCAAAGATATCATTTTTTTTTCTGCATCTCATGAAATTCATTATACGAGGCAATCTCACAAGTATTGTGTTTTACAATGGAAGAGCTTCGATTGTTTTAATTGAATGTCACACACGACATTATTTTGATATGAAAGTCAATTTTTGGGCTCTTTTCTGAACCCGAACCAATAAAATAATTGGGCAAAGAACTAATAGGTACACTCAAAAAACAAAAATAACAATGGTGTACAAATTACCGTTTTGAAATATGTAATATATCTGTTATGTCTTTACTTTTTTCTTTGATTTTTCTACTTTTTCATTTTGTTTTTTTTATTAATTCATAAAAGCTGAAAAGGTGTTGTTTAACATTTTTGCCTTGTCGCATCAACTTTTTTATTTTTGTCATGTCCCATCAACCTTTTTATTTTATTTTATATATTTTATGTTATATATATCTAAAGTGTATATATAGATACGCACATTATAAAATAAAAATTCTCTAAACTTTTGTAATTGTAATAATTAAAATAAATTTTTTTTTTCTTATTAAAAAATGATATTATTATTTTTTTTTTGTGCATTTTTTTTTCAATTTTTACATTTTATTATAGAAAACAATTGAAAATATTTTACATTTTTCTAAAAAATATAATTATTTCTTCTTTTTTATTAATGACAAAATAAAAATGCATATATCTATAAAAACGTGTTGTCCAGATTTTTTTTTTGCATAAATTAAAATATATTGCATATATCAAAAAATATTGCATATACCAAAATACATTGCATATATACTTAAACCATTTCATATACACTAAAAAACATTTCATACACGTAAATTACATTGCATCATATATATTACATTGCATACACGCGTAAAGATTGTATATATCTAAAAAAATTACATATACACTAACACATAATCAATTTGAATCTTTCACACAACAGAATCATCAATTTCACCGCATCTTCTTTACTGCAGAATCAACAAAGCTACCAAAAAATTATCGAAACCCCATAAATCACATTACAAAAATCACCGAAAAACCAGTTACGAAAAAATCAACAAAAACTTACCCCAAACAATCACCAATCTGAAAATCAACCAAAAAGCTCAATACATTAGATCACAAAAAAATCCTGATGTCTTTGTAAAACCCAAAACATTAGAGCAAATGTCTCCGTATAACCCAAAATGATGATCAAATGTGATTCAGATTGTATGTAATGTGATCAAATGATGATATTCAACTTATGTTCGTACGTTCTTCGTCGGAAAAAAAATATTTCACGTACAATCTTCGCCGGAAACACGGATCATGTACATAGCTTTTTCGTCCGGAAACACGATTCTTCAATATCTTGACAAGGTTCTCCAGCGGAAACACGATTCTCCGCTGGAAACACGATTCTTTCACCGGAGAAATTCTTCAATATCTTGGCTTTTTTTTTTTTTTTTTTGATAGAGTACAATTTGTATTAAGAATTGTGTTGGGGGGAATATATTGTGATTGTATTTGAATTTTGAATTAAAGTTGTATGTGATTGTATTGAAGGGAATTAAAGTTGATTTAGAGTGATGATTACAAGTGATTTGACATTTTTTTATTAAACAATAAAACACACAAAAAATCAAAATACCCCAACTAAATTCAAAGGGTTAAATATGGTATTTGATCATCTAGAAATAGACTAAATTGTTTTTTTTTTGGTTGAATGTATTGGGTTGCTATTAACCCCAAAAAATGTAGACTAGATTGCAATTACCCCAAATAATTTGGGCTCATTAGTTGAAGAAAGTCAAAAAATTAAGCTCTAATTGGCTAAATAATATACTTCTATACAAATATATATATATATATATATATATTATATATAATACAATTCTTTTGGTGATGTTTTTGAAATCTGGAATTTTGAAATCTTGATTAAAAAAAAAAGGTGTGTGTTTGTTTTTTGGCTTTTTATGTAGATTCCCTTTGTTATTTAATTTATGTTTCATGCCCATTTAGTGGTATTTCTTTCAAGGAAAATGAGGATGATATTTTTCTAACTTGGCAACTTTTTTTGGCCTTTTTATCACGTTTCTTAATTAATTTCTTGTTGAAAATAAATATCCAGTCGGAGTCTTGTTTAATATTTACAAAACTTCTAAGGCCCATTCTATATCCGAGTGAGTAATTTTGAGGCCCATATGATATTGTAATAAGCCCGGCCTTATAAATATTACTTAACGGGCTTTAATAGTATGGCCCATAAAACTCAATATAGGCCTCTGTGCGTAAAAGCATATTGTCTTTTTTTTTTCTTTTTGATCCATAAAAGCATATTGTCTTGGAACAAAAGAAGCACATTAAGATTTTTTATTTTAATTTTGTAGCGCATCACAATATTTTAAGTTACAACCATTATAATAACAGGAGATGTTGAAGTCCATAAAATTTAAATATGCTGCCAAGGTTGTAGAATTTAGAAAAATATCGCCCAATATTTATGTTTTTGCAAAAAAAAAAAAAAAAATCATTTATTGGTCGCTTTATTCCTTTTTTTTTTCGAACAGTAAAGTTAATTTATTAAGAACATATAAGACATATCCAAAAAGAGATTTACAATAGTATCATATCACATACTACCTCCGTCCCGAAGTTAACCTTACGATTACTGTATCGCGGGTTTTAAGAAAAAGTGATAAAGTGTTGGGGGTAGAAAGAGTTGTTTATTAATATTTTATGCAAGAGTGCAGAAGTCGGAAATCGGTAGTGGGACGGATATGGACCGCCTAGCGCCTGGGCCGTCTAGGCGGGGACTAGTCGGTTCGATTTTATTTTAATTTTTTTCATCTAAAGGAGTTTTATTTACTATTTATCGATATATTATAACAAAATTACACTTCAAAATTAATTAACAAATTCATTATACAACCGCCTAAATCTAGATAACAATTGAAACACTTTTTCTTATATATATATTATCCATTATAGAGTACAAGAAAATTAATTTAACATAAAAAAACTAAACAAATTTGTGTTTTGGAATTTTAGTATAGTGAAAATTATCAATTTTTGTCTTATCATGAATTTATTCTAATCAAATAATACCTTAGTGTTGGACACCTAGCTCCCGACTCGGTCGCCTAGGCGGCGCCTAGGCAAAATCGGGTCGGCCGACGACCGCCTAGCGCCTAGACGCCGCCTAGACGGGGACTAGTCGGGATTTTTACATCACTGATTTTATGTGATAAAATGATGAATAGTTGAGGGTAGCAAGAGTTGTTTATTAGTATTTTATGTGATAAAGTGACAAAGTAAGTGCTCAGTTAAGTATGAGACGCCCAAAACAGAAACTGTAAGGTTAAATTTGGGATGGAGGGAGTAACTTTTATGTCTCCATATATAAAAATTTATTGGTCGCATTATTCCTACTTGTTCATCATCGTAACACCTTGAAAGAATTTCATTTCATCTTAAAATTTCGATTTTATAGAGAAAAATACAATTAATTCGTTTATTTAATTTTTCTAACACACCTCCAGTAATAAAATTATTTTAAAAAATTTACCCACCCTGACAACAACAGCAACATGAGAAAAAAAAAATTTGTCAAAAAAAAATAAAATTAAATTAAACCACACACATTTCACAATCAAAACCACCCATGCATTTGTTGACAATGTATAACTAGAAAGCTATGCTCTTTATACATTTTAATGCCTAAAATTCATCAAATATGAAAATAATCATATCAATTTTCAAAAAAATTGTTTAACAACTGGTCATCTCAATTTATTTGACACATTCAGTATGGGCGCATTCTATGTTGCCAACTTGGTCAGTAACCGACTTTACCAAAAAATGACAAGTCCATTTCTAAAATATTTTTAGACATAATTTAACATAAACTAATTGTCTATGTAAATACATGCACCTATTAATTTCTCGATTAAGTTGAATAAACAACCCACTTAAATAGCATAAAATACATCTTAAGAGTGATTGTGAGTTGGGATAATTAAGTTTAGCTTTCACCCACCCACCATGATTGATGAGAGGTAAAAGATAAAAAAAAAGACATGAGCAGATTTTTTATGCATTGTATAAAATGCATTTTTTAATATGTAAGTTGTTTTAATTAAAATTAATTTGCATATTTTAATAAAAAGAAAAAGTATTTTAATTACACTATGCACGTAACATGCATATAACACTTTGCCAAAAGATAATACGTCTGCTATCATCTTACATCATTTTACGGAATCAAGTTTATACAACTGAATTATAAATAAAAAATTTCTTATATATATTTTTTTTACTTAAAAATATTGATCATCTTTAAGAAACCAATTAAAACAGCTTCACATGAATGGCTGCCACAACGGTCGGGGAGATGGAGTTGAACTTAAATTTGCAGACCAATTCCATCCAAATTGCCACCAACAGAGATTTGTTCACCATATAAAACTAAAATCATACTAATAAGTAATATCATAACATTCGTTAATTATTCATATAAACTAATACAATAATATTTACACATACATATTATGATAGTAATTTATAAATGTAATGATATTAATATATACTCCCTCCGTCTCAAAAGACTTAACACACTTTTCTTTTTTTGTTTGTCCCATAAGACTTTGCACACTCATTTTTGGACATACTCTTCTCCACTTATAATCTTACAACACACACTTATTACCCCCCATACACACTTACTACCCACCATAAAGCAAGTTTTCTTAATCTTTGTGCCCAAAAGTTGGTGCAAAGTGTTCCGGGACGGAGGGAGTATCGTGTATATAAATAAATTTCAATGGAGACTGACTCTATATATAATTAAAACATAATACTCTCTCCGTTCTGATTTTGATTATCCGCTTTCCATAAATAACCGTCCTAATTTTGTTTATCCATTTCCAAATAAGACAATAAAGCAACATTCAATATTATTTAATATTATTATTTATCCACCAAACCCACTTTACACCATTCCCTCCACTAAACCCACTTTACTCACTTTACACCATTTAATACTATTATCTCCTACTTTTTCTTAATCTCCGTGTCTACAGTAAATGTATAATAAAAAATAAGACGGAGGGAGTATTAACTTTATTTGAAAATGTAAATTGAATCTATTATAACTAAAACGAACAAGCTAATATAACTGAAAAAAGGAAAGTCATGACTCTACAAGAAAATGTTGGGGTTATACGTGAAAGTATGCTTTTACTTTGTATAACCCATGTATTAAACACTTATTTACTGAAATAAATTATGTATCACTGTTGCTTTAAATATGATTGAGTGTTATATATATTTATTGCAAACCGTTCATATAATAACACATGTTACATTGTAGTTAATGTGGTGATACCAGATCACAGAAGATCACGTTAACAGTCCCTTGTAAACTAGTGCGTGTTTCACAACCTAGATAGACCTGAACAGTCTATTGGTAGAAGTTGATGTGTAAGTCTCAGATTGACTTGTTTTGACCAAGAGATTACACTAATGCATTCGATGTGTTGAAGGGGATCTGCAGAGAGGATAAACACATTCTCACTTACTTAAGGGATGAAGAGTTAGACCTCAGTGGTTGTTGATTTCTTAATCTCTGTCACTTAATAAGGACCGTGTGCGATTAGTAATTATTGCTTTGACTTATAAATGGGAAGACAATCATTGAGACTTCGATACCCTATATTTTGGGCAATAATATTAATTGTACGACGGTTGCTAAGATTAATACAGAGAATCGTGTGCTTGCAAAGTCTTGCGTGATTGGTCCCCTTGGTGGGCTCGGAACCTTTATCATACCAAATCTTGCAAATGGAATTAATTTTCCGGTACGGATAATAAAGCTGAGTTGTCCTTACTCCAAGGATAAAGATATTAATTAATATAAAGCTTTTCAGTGGCTTAATTAATTAGTGGACTAAATAATCTTAAACACGGGAAATAGTGACCGGGAGCCATATTACCGTAATATGGGTTAAGATTGGATAGTGCAATATTAATTATATAGTGGTATTAATTACTATTAATGGGCTGAATTATATTGTGGCTCGATATTGTAATTCAGAAGTCCATTGGAAGGTCCATCTTAATTCTCCTAAAAGCCCCTCAAGTAGCCCAATTATAGTCCAATAAATAAAAGGTGCTTAAAATAAAAATAAATTTTGTTGCCTAATATTTTTGTAATTTTCGAAATTAATAAAGAAAAGAGGGAGAAGAATTTTTCTTGAAAAGATTTTATGGAAAGGATATAAGTATTCTTGGAATACAAGATTATCTCATAAATTCAAGAAAATCTCCTGTCGCGAGTCGTTTTGGTTGATGAATATTATGTGGCTAATTTTGATTAAAACTCGCAAACAAAACATATACGTGTAAAATAAACAGTAAATAAGATGAATTTATTGACCCGGTTAAATTAAGAAATGACTACTCCTGGGGCATACAAGCCGAGGATATAGTATTACGAGCTTTACACGTACAGTTCTTGATACATCTTATGAAGATGAATCGATGCAGATTAGCAAATGAGTTCTAGGGTTTCTCGTATATGTGAATAAACACTCTAATTTTTCGGTTCCTCACCTCTCCGGGGATTTTTTGTAGGCTACTTTTCCGGGATTATTTTACGAACCCTTCTCTTCTTTTTTTTTTTTTTTTATAGCACTTCGGCAAGCATGAAATTTGGATTGGTATAGCATGTCTTTGGATTGGTATAGCATGTCTTTGGAAGCTTTGGATCATCAAGAACTCGGTTGGTGTTGCCACGTTTCGACTTCATCTTCTAGATCGATCTTTGTACTAGCTTTTAAATGCAGGGGACTTCTTTTTGATAGTCCAAATTAATCTTTTGTTCGGTTGGACTTTTTGTTCGCCCCTTTAATCATGTCGCTTTTTATTGTCAATTTTATATTGAAAAATTGTCCTCCTCGAGCACACTGATTCCTCAGGATATTTGGGTCTTCGGGATATTTGATCGTCGAGCACTCTGACCCTTTAGGATGTCTGAGTTCTTCAGGAGATCTGAGTTCGAACATCTTGACACAGCTCTTTTAACTCCTTCTTTCCGATCTGAGTAAGCGGATCGTTTGTTCGATAAGTGGCCGAGCAATTCTGATCGGTTGGCGAACAGCGAACAAAAAGTAACTCATCCACCGGGCATGATTATTATATTCGAATATTACACGTGTCACTCTTTGATGATCGATTAATCCTGATTTATTATATCGAACACAACAATACCCCAAGTAAGATTCGCTTTTGTATTCTACATGGGGCCCGGCTGTTAAAGTCTGATTGGGCCATGTTTGACATCGCTTCGAATTTGGATCTTTGAATTTGTACCCGATGTCCATATAAACCATATTTCTCCGCCTTAAATTTTTTCTCTTTTCTCCTCTGCTCTTTTTATTGTCTTCCGCGTTCGAAAGTTTCGGTGAAGGCTTCATTGTTCCGGCGAAGAAATTCATTCAGGTAACCGCTGCATTCTTCTTCTATTTTGTAATTATGGCCTCTTGCTCGAATTCCTCTGTTCAATCCGACCATCATAGTTCCCCTTCGCCTTCCCCTATTAGTAGAATCCCCCGTAATAATGTAAGTACATCGGAGGCAAATGCCTCGAATTCAGGATTCCGTTGGCAATTACGGCAACCATTTACCGTTCTTTCTTCTGACTCCGATAAAGCCCAAACGGAGTCGGATAGGGGTTTGACCCGTAATGATTCGTCGGACGATTCTGATTATGATTCTTCGCCCCAAATTCAAACTAGGTCTAGGGCTATTGATAATGTTGATGTAGACAGAAATGATACTGCTGTGAGGGGGGAAATTTTGGCAACTGTAAATTTAGCCGAATCGAACATAGGTGTAGATGGTGGGCAAAACTCTGAACTTGGTATACCTGTTGGTGTCCCTCACAGTCCAACATATAGCGAGTACAATGCTCGTTATAATTTTGGTTTGCCCGAACAACCTCATAGGATTAGTGTAGAGAACGAGTACCCAGCGAGCAAAGTAGCGAGCATAATTGATGTAGATATGCTCGCTCAACTGCATAGAATTTATGAAACCCCTAAGGATGTCTTTTTCTGGGCACCGGGTCCTGATGAGCGGGCTGACCAACCCCCTGAGGGTTGTGTCGCAGTGAATTTGGACACCATGGAGGCTGGCCTTCGATTTCCTCTCCATCCGGCAATCACCCGTTTGCTCGTGGAGTGGAATATCACCATTACGCAGCTTAAACCGAATGGATGGCATATGGTTATGAGTTTTTTGACTCTCGTTACGGCAAAATGAAGCCTGTGTATTATCCTTGGCAATTTGAACTTGCTCGGTTAGTGCACTTGACTTCGTCCAGGGGCTTAACACGGATGGTTGTTTATGCAAGCTAACGCCAAGTGCAAAATTATCGAGGATGTGCCGAACAAAATCAGTGACTGGAAAGAGAAGTTCTGGTTCGTAGGGGGCAATTGGAAAAGCCCGGCCTCTGGAAGCGAGCCAAATGCTCGCTTGGACATCCCCTAATCGACTTGAGTGTATCAAGTAAGTGATTTTGTATCTTTCATTCTTCAATTTGAACTTATTTTAACTCACTTTTTATTTCGAGGATTCTACCTGCGGACGGATAAGAGAAAAGCGGCGGCTATTTCAAAGAGCGTTTGGCGGATTGATCTGGAATCTCGTTTGAAAGATCTGTGATAACTTTGAACACCGCCGAACGAGAAAGAAAGGAGGTTTGTTCGTGCCTCCTCATCATCTTGTTCTTTGTTGATCCTTCCTAAGAAGGATTATCTTTTGTTCTTGCATAAGTCTTGTGTCTTTTTGTTATTTTGTTACCCATTGATTCTCGATTTCATTTTATTTCTGACTTTTTAAAATTTTGTGACCATCGCTGTGAGTACATCTGAACACACTGAGATGGCTCGAAGAAAAAGGCCCTGCGAGGAACTTGTTCGGATTCAGCCGAGAGAGGCTCGTGAATGTGTAGAGGGAGGCGAAGCAGGCCAAACGACCCTCATCCGGTCCTGGAGATCAAGTCGAGCACAGGAGGGCTCCCCTTCGGCGAACATGGGGGGTGGCGAACAAACTCCACCCCCGGAAAAGACCAAGGGTGGAGATCGGCGAACGAGGGCAGCCAAACAGGTCCCGAACGAACATGGGCGAACGAGCAAACTCGGACAAGACCGGCCGTCCAGTCGACTCGGACCCTACCGTCGAGGCGATCAGAGCGGCCGCCTCTGTTGTTGGTCCCATTTCGCAGATTGTCGAAATGGAAGTTGGCACATCCTCTCCTCCTCCAGCTGGACCCCGATCATGGACTCCGTTAGACCCTGAGCTCCGATCTCCCGAAGACAAATCATTCCTGGGATGGGATCCAGCTCGCGTGGGCAGGTACATTTTGCTCGCTCTGATGCTGCTTTGGTTTCTGGTCGATATCTCTATACTCACTTGGTTGAAATATATATATATTTGTAGGTTGAGCGGGTTGTCGCCTTAATGCCCAACCTAAAGAATTACTTTTGCTTTCCGAAAGTGTTCATAAAAGTTCGAGCGTCTGACCGGAGCATGTTCAAAAAGCTTGCCCGGACTCGCATTCGGCGTGGACTCTTGATCTCGAGAGTCTACTACGGGTCCCACCCCCTTGGAAAATATGCGTTTGGGGCTGGTGCTTCAGGGCCAATCTATGGTCGCTCTTGAGAAAGCTTATGCTCAATCCGCTAACATCCAAGCCAATTATTTGGCTTTGATTAGGAACTTTGAAGATAAAGTGATCGAGCTGAACAGGGTCCAGGACGAACTGAAATTGGCTCAGGAGCAAACTGTTTCGGCACATGTTGGCGCCCAACGGGCTCAGGAGGATGCTCGCCGTTTTCAAGAGAATGCTCGCCTAGCTCAAGAGGATGCTCGTCAAACAAGAGAGGCTCTGAATCTGTCTCAGGAGGAGGTGATCAATATCTGGGCGGCTCAAGAAGAAATGAATGTTGAGCCAGAACTCCGGTGGTGTTGATCAAATGGAAAGTGAGAGGGACGCACTTGGCCAACAGCTCATCATTGCTGAAGAGACTAATACTCGTTTAGGCCTCGAAAACTCAAAGCTGCATGATGACGAGTATATTGACTCCATGTCCAACTTCTCGTATATTTGCGCTTTTGCCGTCTTTTCTTTATTCGACCGTTTCGCCACATACTCAGCAAAAGCGATTGCCCCTCTCATATCCAAACTTTTCAAAGAATTTTGGTTGATAACCCTCCAGATCGCAACCTCCCAATGTCGGATTTGAATGGTCTGTGCTACTTTTCCGTTCTTCGAAGGGATCAAAATTGACGATCAATTACGGATGAAGAGGAGAACTCGACGTTATTATTCTCGAGGTTCTTGATCAAAATCTTCTGCTTGAATCTGGGACCAATCAGTGCTGGCGAGCAAGAACCTCCCGCAAGCCCGAGCAAAATCGCCCCAAATGAGCATTTGATACCGGACATTCGAAGGTTGTTGAGGGGACCGAACATAATGTGTTCGACATTTCTCTTCCGTCTACCCCCAATTTTGACTTTGCACCTTGATGTCTTTTTTCTTTGTAAAACTTGTGTAACTTTTTGTCTTCTTCACTTTTTAGTTCGAACAATATATCTTTAACTTTGTTTTGTTTCTTGTTGATACTTTTTCTTTTTTGTCCGAACATTTTTTCAATTGAGCGAATGGATTACATCTTGAATATTTTCCTCTAACTTTGTTTGTTGAGAATGAATGTTGATACTTGTGTTGCTTGATATTTGCTTTGTTGCTTTGCGTTTCGCTTTATTGTTTTCCGGTTTTTGCCCCTTTTCTTTGGAATGAATTCGAACATTGGGTTTGCCTATGCCCGCTCCTGACTTCTTTCGGTTTTGATTGTCTTATTGACGTTGCAATCGGTTGATCGTCTTATTTAGATGCGACCAGATGGGTTACTTTATGAACCCCCCCTTTCTTGGTGCGCGATCGTCTTATTTTGGTGCGATCACTTCGTACTCGGGTCGTCTTATTTAGCTGCGACCCCGCACTCGTCACCCGCTCGTGCTACGGGTATCTGTAAGTACTAGTCGTCTTATGCGACTGCGCGTACCCATTACTCGCTTTTCTGCTGCGGGAATCAGAATACGAACTCGTTCGTCAGGTGAACATAGACCTGGGCTCGTTCGTCTTTGTTCGGGTCGTCCGGCTTAGGTGCGACCTCAAATAGGCCTGAACTAGAATCTCTTTAGCGAACAAAAGTACATATATCTTTCTTTTTCTTTTTGCAACACTTTGTATTCTATTACATCGTTCATAGCTGAAGAAGACTATCTATTACATAACTATTGTTATCAGACCAGGGTTTTGAATCTAAACCTTGTCTTGAGTAGACACGAACTGGCCTCACCTTGTCCGCGGAATTGATGTTGACAAGGATGTGGCACATCAGGCTGTCTACCCTTTTTTCTTTTGTAACATGCTCAAGCAAAGAAGAAGATAAACTTTGTCCCTCTGGACAAGTTGTGGTTATCTTGGCGGCCGCTGGCATGAGCATGTGGGCGCATTCTGCTTTCTTTAAAAATAGGTCTTGAAACAAAACTTTCAATTTCGCACCATTTCGTCATCCCCCGGTAGATGCACGAGCATCAAGATCGACATCTTATTTTGGGCGGACACTATGACATCCCTCCCCTTCGGAGGAGATTTTGGGGATGCATAGGGGACTCATGGCTTATTACTGCGTAAGCAGTGAGTAACGTGGAGTGGCAACCATGACTCTTCCGAGCATCTTGAGTCCGGCAACGGGCTTCAACCTGCGCTCGTAATGAACATGGGGTAAAAGACTCGTATCCGGACAGATGCTCGATTCAAATTTAAATGATCTTCTTGAATCGAGAGCCGGATTCTTCTACGTCTGGGGCATACTAAACCATCTTCCTTCCGAGAATCGCAATATTTTTTTTTTTTTTCTTCATCTTTTTTTTTTTTTCCCGCTTTTCTTAACCATAAGTATGCCCTATTTATAGAATGACCCAAGCTAGTCTTTGGCATAGATACCGGTGCTAGCTCTCTTATTTTTGCTCTCATTTTTGACATCTGTTCGGCTTTTTGACAGCTCTTGCTCAAAAAATTAACTCATCCCTGCATGGCTGCCACCACTTGTCAACTCGCTCCGACACGTATCTTCTATTGACAACTCGTTCGACCGCGTATCTCGCATCATCAATAGTCTTTATCAAAGATTTTTTTCTTGAAGATATGCATCGAAATTAATATATTCTTCTTTTATGGTCGCCCTACTCGTTTTTGAACCGAATGGTGATTGTGTTCGCCAACAATATGCTTTCGCTTAATTTGTTTTTAACTTTGTTCGGCCGATACTATACTCGCCTTTTATTGATAATATTTTTTCAAATTTGACGCGTTCCACGAGTAAGACAATGGGACTCCATTCAGTCCTCCAAGTCATATGCCCCGTTTGGTAAACGTTCGTGACTCGAAAGGACCTTCCCATGCTCGACCGAACACACCATTGGGTACCCCCCATCGATCGCCTTTAAAACCCGGCTCGCCCACATTGAACTGCGATTCGGACTTTGGAATTATAAAACTTTTTCGATCTCTTTTTTGTACATAGCATTCTTGAAATCGGCCTCCGTCCTTCTTTTTCTTCCAACAGTGTCAATTCGAATGAGGGCGCTACTGGTCATTAATATGCTCTCGAAAAGTCATTGTTCGATGACTTAGAATTTTGATTTGGCTTTGGTATAACAGCTTCCGCACCAAATGCTAAAGCAAAAGGGGTCTCCGCAGTTGATGTTCTGAAAGTTGTTCGATAAGCCCATAATATTTCAGGCAATTCTTCAGCCCATCCTCCCCCCTTGGAATTATCAAGTCTAGCCTTGAGGGTATGCTTGATAATTTTATTAACGACTTCAACTTGACCGTTTGACTGGGGATAATATGGAGTTGAGTAGTGCTTTTTTATGCCCCAGCGAGCACAATTTTGTCTGAATTCACTTCCATCGAATTGTTTGCCATTATCAGTGACCAATGATTGGGGAAGCCCAAATCGACAGATGATGCTTTTCCAAACAAAGTTCCACATCCTTTGTTCGGTGATCTTGACAATGGCCTCAGCTTCTGCCCATTTAGTATAATAATCAACGGCCACCACAGCATATCTAACTCCCGATGTGCCACTAGGAAATGGGCCAATCAAATCGATCCCCCATTTGGCAAAAGTCCATGGGCTATAAACTGACACCAATTCTTCAGGTGGGCTATGAATAAAAAATGAGCATGTACTGGGCATCGATGACACGCGTAGCGAGCATATCGCGGCGAATCCTTTTTGAGGGTTGGCTAATAATAACCTTGTTTGATTATTTTGTGTGCTAGACAAGCCCACTGTATGATTTTCGTGATACTCCGTCATGGATTTGTTGCGAATATATGTCCTTCTTCAGAGTGATACACTCGTAAGTGGAAGTGAAGCTTTTTTGTACAAATGCTCGTCTATAATAGTATATCGAAAGCAGATCAGAAACCCGAGGGTAGTAGCTTGTGCCCTATTCTCAGGGAGAAGTCCCTTTTGTAAGTAACTCATTATTGGAGTCATCCAAGTTTCTTGTTCGCTTGTTATTTGGGCGATCGTAATTCTGGGAACTGATGGCGTACAGGCTGTGACGACCACAATGTCTGTTGTGTTCGTCACTCCTTCTGCTGTTGCCAGGCGTGCCAAAGCATCAGCGAATGAATTACCCAATCGCGTAATTGTTCAATGAAAACTTGGTCAAAATGCTCGAGCAACTCTTTTGCTAGTTGTTGATATTGTGCCATTTGTTCGCCTCGGGCCTCATACTCGTCTGTTACTTGATAAACGATTATCTGAGAATCGCTATAGATCATCAGCCTCTGAATTCCCATTGTCATTGCCATCTGTAGTCCAGCGATCAAAGCTTCATATTCAGCCTCATTATTTGTAGCTGGGAAATCAAATCGGATGGTCATTTGTTTAAACGCGTTTGCTGGTTGGGATGATGAGAACTACGCCTGCTCCGGCTCTTGAACTTGTTGATGAACCATCAACATACATGTGCCATGGTTGATCGACAATTTTTTAGGAATTTGTGGATATGTCAACTCAACCATGAAATCGGCCATCGCTTGGCCGCCTTCATTGCTGTTCGTGGAGCGAACGTAATGCCGAATTGTCCTAACTCCACCGCCCATTTGAGCAATCTTCCGAAGTATCTCGGTCGGTGGAGGACTTAAGAATGGAAATGCAAATCAATACCTCAACCGAAGTGGTCGAAAAAATATGGTCGCAATTTTCGCACACTCATTACGGCGTATGCTAATTTTTTCCATGGAGGATCTGGGAGCTCGGCCTCTTTTAAAGACTTGGCTAACATAATAAATGGGCAAATGTGGTGGTCATACGCCCTGATCACGAGCACAAAGATCGATCGCATGTTCGGACGCTAAAGAAGATCTGATAGAGTTGTTCGCAGGATAGGCTAGATAAAGGTGTCCGAGTATCTCGCAAGGTGTTCTTTTAATGATTCAAATGCATTTTGGCAATGCTCGGTCCATCGAAATTTCCCTTCTTTAATGCATCAAAGAAAGGTTTACATTTGTCCCGATTCAGGATATAAACCGGCTCACGGAGGCTAATCGTCCGGTTAACTTTTGGACCTCTTTCAAATTTCGGGGGCTTGCATATCGAGCATGGCTTGAATCTTTGACGGGTTCAAGATCAATCCCAGATTGACTAACCATATGTCCGAGGAATTTCCTGAATGAATCCCAAAGCTACATTTCTTGGGATTTAACTTCATATTATACTTCCTCAGTATATCAAACGTTTGTGCGAGGTGGGTGATGTGGTCTTCCTTATGTTCGCTCTTTACCACAATATCATCGATATATACCTCAATTGTTCGGCCGATGTGTTCGTCGAACATTTTGTTCACCAAACGTTGATACGTTGCTCGGCCTTTCTTTATCCGAATGGCATGCGTTGCCAACCGTACATGTTCTTTTCAATTGCAGAATGCCGTATTCTTTTGATCGTCCGGATGCATCGGTATTTGGTGATAACCAGCGAACGCATCCATAAATGTCATGAGTTCATGGCCCGCTGTATTATCAACCAAATAATCAATGTGTGGCATCGGAAAATTATCTTTTGGACATGCCTTATTCAAATCAGTGAAATCAATACACAGTCTCCAAGATCCATTTGATTTGCGAACGAGCACGGGGTTCGCAAGCCATCTTGGCATTTTACCTCTCGGATCAGTTTGTTGTCGAGCAGCTTTTTGATTTCATTATTCATCGCCGCATATTTTTCCGGACTAAACTTTCTGCGTTTTTGGACAACTGGAGCTTGTATTGGATCAAGGTTGAGGGAATGGCAGGCATGCTCTGGATCTATTCCAACCATGTCCTCGTGCGACCATGCGAACACATCTAAATTTGCTTGAAGGTAAGTAATTATTTCTGTTCGGATTGGTTCAGGTAATTCTGAACCAACGAACACTTCTAACTCAGTCTGTTCTGGTCAAAACTGATTGGCTCCAGTTGCTCAACAGGGGTCGCCTGCTTTCTTTTTTGCTTCCACCGAGGGTCTTGGATGGACCCCCGGGGCTCATCATCAACCTCCATGGGTTCAAAACCTATGCGAGGCTCTAGGTCCGATTGCTCGTTCGGCTGATCAATATTCATTTGATCTAGGAGATCGGGGGAATTAGTTGTCTCCCCAAAGTTTATGTTCGCATATACGTGCTTTCATACGAATGGTTATCTTTCGTCGAACTTATGTTAAATCGGAAGATCTTTTGGTGAGATATTTGCTTTCATTTGGCTAGGCTTATCAATCTCCGTGTTTCGCTCCATCATATTGACGATGCTTTGTCTTTTCGGTACACACGATAGCAAACAATCTCGAGCTTTTTACGATCTCCTTTTACGCTTACTGTTCCATCTTGTGTTGGAAATTTAACACAAGATAATGTCGTGGAACAGCCTTTGAATTCCTGAATAAAAAGGGCGACCTAGAAACCCGTTATAAGTGGATTTGAACATCGACGATTACAAAATCTAACATTCTAGTTCGCCTAATGTCCGAATTCAAAAGTTGATTCTAGCTCGACTCTAACCTAATCATACCGTAGGGTCGGGTTCTGATTCCCCAAAACCCATTATAGTATGATTACATGGTTCAATATCTTTGCTCAAATCCCCAACTTGTTTTTCCATCCGGAGAAGGGTATTGGACGAACAAAATGTTCGCGATAAGCTCGATATCAACTAAGAGGCGATGTACCTTCAACCCAAGGAGGCGAAGCAGCGATGGTTAAGAAGTCGTTGTGGGGAGTTATAATTCCATCGAGATTGTCCTCGAGAAAATGATTTGGTGAGTAGGTGGGGGGCTGGATGATGTGCTTTCGCCACCTTCACCGATGGATGTTCTGCATGGCACGCATCTCCATCTTTTTTGCGTCTGTTAGATAACGTTGGCGCTGGTAACATCCACCCACGGGACCATATTGAGCGTATCATGTGGATTTCTTGGCTTTCTCGACCTCTTCCCACGGTAGGAGCCCTCTTTTGGGCGTTTGGATCTCTTTACGTGATTCTTGGGATCTTGTCAAATGTTTGTTCGGACTTTTCGCTTTCCCCTTCGATCTTTGTTTTTTACGTTTGCGAACCCCCGTTCATGCTTTTTTTTAAGAACGGGAAAAGGCGATTCTCTTCATATAGCTTCCAAAGTTGGCGGAGTAAATCGTTGCAATTTTTACATATTGTGCCCGATGTACTTTCGTGATAATTCTGATATTTGGAGGCGTTAAGTCGACGCTTATCCATTACAATTCTTCTTGCCCGTCCAACATGTCCCGATCTTTAATTTGATTAAAGATAGTTTCACTTAAACGCCCAAGAGACTTCGTAGGGCATTTTCTTCTATTTCTTTCTTCAAAAGGTTTGAAGGAGGAATTCGGGGTCTCAGACTTCTTCATTCGTCGTTTTCTTTTCGAAAACTTTCCTAGCGATAGGCTCCTGTCTCAATCGTGATTGTGCGAGCAAATCTTGCATGGCTATGATTTTAGCTGCTCGCTCTCTAAACTCTGTGTATGAGTTCGGCCAATCTTGATGCATGGCCTTCCACATGTCTCAGATTTAAAGTCAGGCCTCCGACCACCGCGAGGATCTTGGCATCCTCTTCAACTGGGGCTCCATCATACAAACATTTATCAAATCTTTCTATGTATGATCGATCAGACTCACCTTTTAGTTGAGAAAAGTGCGCCAACCTTTGTTTCGGCGCAGGGCGAGCACACATGGATGAAAAGTGGGACAAAAATTGCCGCCCCATTTGTGCGAAAGACGTGATGGACGCAGCGGGTAAAGTTGTAAACCACCTATGTGCCCGATCACCCAAAGTCATGGGGAATGACCGGATTGCGTCGCGTCTGAAATCCCCATCGCGATCATAAAGTCCGAATATTTGCCGAGATGGACATGAGGATCCGACTTCAAAGATCGAAAATGGGAATTGGCGGTCGGGTCTTTGCGACTTTCTCTTGTACTGCCCGCCGCCATGATTCTTTGGTGATAATGGTGAGCAAGGTACGGTGCTTTCGTTCGAGGGTGGCCCTTAGTCGCGCCGGATCGGCTGTAATCCCTCGATGGCTTTTTACATTTCAAATTTTGTGGGATCGATAGACTTAGATTGAAATTTGTTTCCCATCATGAGGATCTCGTGGATCATGCTCGTGATGGGGCGATCCCCTCTCCAAGTTTGTCCTTGACTACCCAATCGGTGATGGATAGACAACTTTGTTCCCGCCGATTTTTTGTTCGGTATCACGGATCTTTTGAAGAACCGAATGTGCGGGCATCTCTATTGGATGTCTCTTTCCTGGACCCTGTCGCCTATTATTGCCGATTCGGTCTTTGGCGGAGAGCCTCAAACGTCCAAACGCTGATGGTCTAGACCCTTGAGGCTGTTCGTCATCCGACGTATCATCGGTTTTTTTACTGGTCCGCTTTGCAATTTTCTTTTTAGCTTGCTTTCATTTGTCGGGTGTATCGCGAGTGTTGCTCTTCTGCTTTTGAGCCTCTAACCCGCTTAATTCTTTTTACGCCCTCTCTTTACGTGCCCCCACAAAGAAAGTGATGGCTTTTGAAGTGGCCGCCGGATCATTGGCTATATCCTCAAGATTGATGGTTTCTACGGACTGATTTTTGTGAGGCTGGCGCTGAGCCTCTTTCCGGTCGTGAGGTCGGCTTTGCCCCGACCTCTCCGTTTGTGTATTCCTAGATTGAGGCATTCTATTTCTTTTTTACGCCTAATTTAACTACGGGGTTTGTGTATGGGTTGGTTTTTGATTTATACCCTTCTTCTAAAATACCAATTGTCGCGAAAGTCGTTTTTGGTTGATGAATATTATGTGGCTAATTTTGATTACAACTCGCAAAACAAAACATATAGGTGTAAAATAAACAGTAAATAAGATGAATTTGTTGACCCGGTTTCGTCAAGAAATGACTACTCGGGGGCATACCAAGCAAGATATAGTATTACGAGCTTTACACGTCTGATTCTTGATACATCTTATGAAGATGAATCGATTCAGATTAGCAAATGAGTTCTAGGGTTTTCGTATATGTGAATAAACACTCTAATTTTTCGGTTCCTCACCTCTCCGGGGATTTTTGTAGGCTCTTTTCGGGATTATTTTTCGAACCCTTCTCTTCTTTCTTTTTTTCTTCCTTTTATAAAGCACTTCGGCAAGCATGAAATTTGGATTGGTATAGCATGTCTTTGGATTGGTATAGCATGTCTTTGGAAGCTTTGGATCATGCAAGAACTCTAAATTGGTGTTGCCACGTTTTTGACTTCATCTTCTAGATCGATCTTTGTACTAGCCATTATATAGGACGCTCTTTTGATCGTCCAAATTAATCTTTGTTTGGTTGGACTTTTTGTTCGCCCTTTAATCATGTCGTTTTTTATTGTCAATTTTATATTGAAAAATTGTCCTCCTCGACATTACCGATTCCTCGGGATATTTGGGTCTTGGGATATTTGATCGTCGAGCACTCGACCCTTTAGGATGTCCGAAGTTCTTGAGAGATCTGAGTTCGAACATACTGACCTGGCTCTTTTAACTCCTTCTTTCCGATCTGAGATACGTTTGTTCGGTAGGCTGGCCGAGCAATTCTGATCGGTTGGCGAACAGCGAACAAAAAGTAACTCATCCACCGGGCATGATTATTATATTCGAATATTACACGTGTCGCTCTTTGATGATCGATTAATCCTGATTTATTATATCGAACACAACATCTCCCACTTGGCCTCTTTATTAGTAATTTTCGAAAATCTTGTATAAGAAAGGGAAGAATGATTTTCTTGGAAAGATTTTATGGAAAAAGATATGTATTCTTAGAATACAAGAATATCTCATAAATTCAAGAAAGATCCAATCTTGAAAATACTCTTGTAATTTTCAAAAATTTGGGATAAATAAGGGTGTGGGATTTTTGTGGAAAAATACACATGGAAAGAAGAATATATTGGGTATATTCAAGATTTATTGGAGACCAAGAAAAGATCTTTCCAAACCCTAATTTTGGACCCCAAAATTTTGAACCCTACTCCTATAAATAGGGGATGAATTCATTCATCCCACAACAATTCCATGTGCTGGAAATATTAGAAATCCACAAAGGTGGTGCAACAATTTTATTTTTCCTTTGTTTTATAAATCGTTCATCGGAGAACCTCCCACCGGGTTATTGAGCGAGGACTTGGGAATACTTGAGAAGGACTTTTGGTTGGTAGCCAGATACTTGATCCTGTCCATTTTGATTTGTCTCTCCAGCTGCATGCGTTCGTAAACTCCTAGAATTTCCGCATGCTAGGACTCTTTACGTGAATTTTATTTGCATGTCGTTGTTGGCTTAAATTATTATTTGAATTCACATAGGTAAATTCATTCTAGTAATAATTGTTAATTTGTGTTTATGAGGTCATCCCAATAGATCTTGGCAGACGTTATCCCAACAACTGGTATCAGAGCCCTGATTCGGGCTCTGATCTTTTAAACTGTAATTTAAATTGTTGATCATTAAAATTGAAATTGGATAGTAGAACTGTTAGATCTGTTTTGCAGGTATCCAATTGTCATGGTATTTTAATGTGCTTGTTTACATGCAAATAAATTATTGGTTTTTTTAATTCGATTCGTTCGGATTCATTTTCCCTCGTGAGAAACTCCACGAGTAGATTAGTATTTGTTTGATATGTTCAATGTAATAGACTAGTCTAGATCTAGGTTTATTTATTTTGTAAATAAATTAGAACCGGATCGTGAACGAAGACGGAGACGGAGAATTAAAAATGGTCGTCCGAGTATCCGGACGTACGCGAGCCAAGGCGGAGCACGCGGGCTAAAATGAGAATTTAGCAACCGCAAGACACCGCCCGGGCGATCGCAAGACGGGCTAGGCGGACGCAAGCTGCGCGGCGGGCTAGGCGGAAGACGCTAGGCGCGGGGCCAAAGCGGGCGATGGGCGGGCGGGCACAAGATGGCGCAAGGCCGGTTGCCCGGGCTTGGGGAATTGGGACCTCGGCGTAAATTGCGTCCGGGCGCGCCTGTAGCGGATGCCGATGGGCGACAGGCGAGATGTCCGAACCGGACCGAGGCGTGCGCCTAGGTGCACGCGGACTCGTGCTCCGGGTCATGAGCTACTCATTTTCCGGACGTCGTCCTAACCCAATACGGAGGACACTCGTTAAAGAATTATTGTGGATTCAGTGGGAGCCTTTCGAGACGAACGATGAAGGCAAAAGAAGAGACAATTTCTCGAGATCAAGATATGAGATTTAAACCATGACAGTTGGATATATGTGCCCAACTTGATTTATTTTATCTTGATGTTTGTTTTAAATTCGTGCTATTTTTTTTGTTAAATGTGTTTGCATGATTTAAAATTGTCTAAAGAAAATCTCACTTTCGAAAATTACTAAGTATATTTTGGTTGACAAATTTTATTCCGGATAATAAAATTACATCAACATTGACCTCCATGATTTATTTATTTGTGAATTCTTTGGAGAAATTTCCCCAACGGAACGGCCAAAAGATGATTTTCACATGAATAATTCCCAAAAGGATGATTGTGAATTATTATTAGTGGCGACGATGACCCTCCCAACGAGGCTCGATCAAAGGAAGTAATAATTCTGTATTTAATCATGGTTATTACTTAGGTATAAAATTGATATGCATATACTTCTCCGAAGTCCCTGTCAATTTTATATTGGTCAAGTGGGAGCCTACTATTAATTTTGAATTAAAGGTTTGTAATTGTTCCTGTTTGTAACCTGCTTGAATGTATTTAAATAGACAGATCACCCAACGTGACCTACTTAAACTGTTTTGAGATGTCGGCTGATGCATATTCATATTGTTTTGAGATTTTGATATGAATAATGTGATCGAATTATGTGATAAATTTGTGCTTATACAAATTGTTATTTATTTCAGTTCAGCATGTCGAAACCTTTTAATCCACTGAAATATATGCTCAAAGAACATCAACTTACTGGTGATAACTATATCGTTTGGAAACGAAAAATGAAAATTGTCCTTGGTTCACCGAAGCACATTTAGGTTCTAACGACACCTAAGCCTAGCAAACCAACTGAAAGATCAACTGATGCGGAGGGATATTTGTATAATGACTGGGAGCATACCAACGGACCTATGAAATGTATAATCCTGACATCCATGTCTGAAGATTTGAGATACATTCACGAAGGGGTTGAATCTGCTGCGGAAATTATGCAAAGCCTCGAAGACATGTTTTTAACAAGAAACCGCATGATCAATCAGTTTAATCGCGATGGCGTGGCGATGCTGCATATGACAGAGGGAACACCCGCGAGGGACCATGTTCTCAAGGTCAAGCTTCATTTTGACAAGCTTGCTTATCTCGGTGCTAAGTATAGTGATGAGGCTCAGGTCGACTTTGTGTTCCTAACTCTTCCAAAATGCTTCGATGAGTTTTACTGTAGTTATGTGATGAGTGATCACATGTTGACTATGGAAACTCTACCAGAAATTTTGGAGACGATAGAGAAGCATTTGGGACAAAAGGACCAAACTTTGGTGACTAAAAATCTCTTATCAAAATCTATGCCAATGGAAGGCAAGATTGATGAAGAAATAAATTGTCGCAACCAAAGAAAACTCAACACAAAGAACAATAGAGATAAGACTGTCAAATAGGTGGGTGTCAGAAAGAATCCAAAGGGGAAGTGTTTCAACTGCGGTGAGAAAGGACATTGGAGGTCTGCCTGTCCCAAGCCTAAGAGGAATGGGAAGAAAGATAATTCTCACGCACTAGTTGTTGAAACTTGTTTAGCGGCGTATGCTACTCACTCGTGGGTAGTGGATACAGGATCCACTGATCATGTTTGTTTCACATTACAGGGGTTCAAATTAACCCGACAACTTAGTGGAAGTGAGATCCTCATCACACTGGGCGATGTTACGAAAGTAGCAGCTGAAGCAGTGTGAGACGTGCACCTGTCTTTTGAAGACAAGACTTTAGTTTTAAGAGATGTTCTTTACATTCCTGTTTTTCGTAAAAACCTTATTTCAGTTTCAAAACTATTTATTGATGGATATTATGTTCGTTTTTCTAAACAAGTTACTGTTTTTCGTAATGATGTGTTTATCTGTCATGGAACGTTGCGGAACAATCTTTATACTATTAATTGTGCACACCACTCACAAAATGCATCTTATAACACATCGACTATTTCAAACAATAAGAGAAAACGTTCAGAAAAGGTGAACGAAACACTTCTTTGGCATCTAAGATTAGGTCATATTAATATAAATAGGATCCAAAGGTTGGTGAAATATGGTTCATTGTCGGACCTACAGATGGAACCATTTCCAACCTGCGAATCATGTTTGGAGGGTAAAATGACCAAGAGGGCATTTGGAGCCAAGGGGAATAGAGCCACAGAAGTGTTGCAAATTGTTCACACTAACGTGTGTGGTCCAATGTCAACCAAAGCTAGAGATGGTTATGAGTATTTCGTGACATTCACTGATGATTATTCAAGGTTCGGATACATTTTCCTGATGAAACACAAATCGAAAACCTTTGATAAATTCAAAGAGTTCAAAGCCTAAGTGGAGAATTATATGGAAAAGAGTATCAAGTTTCTACAATCTGATCGTGGAGGCGAATACCTCAGCGATGAGTTTTTGAACTACCTATCAGACGAGGGCATTATTTCCCAGTTGACTACACCCGGAACCCCTCAACAAAATGGGATTGCAGAACGAAGAAACAGAACACTCTTAGAAATGGTCAGATCCATGATGAGTTATTCAAATCTTCCCAAGTCGTTTTGGGGTTATGCGTTGGAAACAACGGCTTATGTTCTAAACTTGGTACAATCAAAATCGGTTCCCAAAACCCCTAAAGAGTTGTGGACCGGGCGCAAGCCCAGTCTGAGACATCTTAGGATTTGGGGGTGTCTGGCATACGTGCTAGACAAGGAAGCGGGTAAGTTGGATGCACGTTCGGAACTAAGGTTGTTTATAGGATATCCCATGGGAACGAAATGGTGTATGTTCTATGGTCCCGAAGATCAAAATGTGGTAATAAGTACGCACTTTAGATTTTTGGAAGAAGACTTTATGAACAATAGAAAGCCCAAAAGTGAGATTACCCTAGACGAAATAAGAGGGCAAACTCCTATACCAACTGTACAAGTTGATATACCAAGCGTCACACCAACACAACCGGAACCTCGACGTAGTGGGAGGGTTGTTCGACAACCTGAGAGATTCATGGGGATAGGAGAATCTTCGGATTTGGTCCCCGGGGATAATAAATCAGACCCCTGGTCCTACAAGGAGGCGGTCCAAGATAAGGATTCTAAATCCTGGCAAACTGCGATGGAAGCCGAGATAGGCTCAATGGATCATAATCGAGTGTGGGAGCTAGTGGAACCACCCAGTGGGGTAAAACCCATTGGATGCAAGTGGGTCTACAAGAGAAAAAGAGGACCGGACGGAAAGGTCGAGACCTTTAAAGCTAGGCTTGTGGCAAAGGGATACACTCAAAAGGAGGGTATCGATTATGAAGAAACCTTTTCATCTGTAGCCATGCTTAAGTCCATCCGTATTCTCTTGGCAATAGCTGCGCATCTAGATTTTGAGATCTGTCAAATGGATGTCAAGACAGCTTTCCTTAACGAAAGTCTTGACGAGGAAATCTATATGCAACAACCCGAAGGTTTCATCGCGAAAGACCAAGAACACCTTGTTTGCAAGCTAAGGAAGTCCATCTATGGACTAAAGCAATCATCTCGGGCTTGGAACCAATGTTTTGATCATGTAATCAAGTCTTATGGATTTGATCAAAACGAGTTTGAAAGTTGTGTGTATAAGAAGTGTGACGGAACTGCCTTGGTATTCTTAGTACTATACGTAGACGATATTCTGCTCATCGGAAACGATGTAAAGGTTTTGTCAGACGTAAGGGTATGGCTGTCAAAATAGTTTGATATGAAGGACTTAGGGAAAGCCGATCATATTCTTGGGATCAAGATCACTCGAGATCGAAAGAAAAGAATGATCGGCTTATCGCAAGCTTCATACATAGACACTGTTTTGAAGCGATTCAACATGCAAGATTCCAAGAAAGGTTTTGTACCCTTCAGGCACGGAATCCATCTATCGAAAGACATGTGTCCCAAGACACAAGGGGAGATAGATGACATGAAAGACATTTCTTATGCGTCGACAGTAAGGAGTCTTATGTATGCAATGCTGTGCACGAGACCGGATATTTGCTATGCCGTTGGCATGGTAGCGAGATATCAAAGTAATCCCGGAAGTCAACACTGGACTGCAGTAAAGAACATTCTAAAGTATCTGAAAAGAACTCGGGATAGAATGTTAGTTTACCAGTCGGACAGTTTGTTTCCAGTCGGATACACGGACTCGAATTTCCAATCAGATATAGATTCCTAGAAAATCTCCTCGGGTAGTGTGTTTTGTCTGGGGGGAGGAGCTGTAACATGGAGAAGCGTTAAGCAGAAATGCATCGCAGATTCTACCATGGAAGCCGAATATGTAGCTTCTTGTGAAGCAGCGAAAGAAGCGGTGTGGCTCAAGAACTTCCTAGTGGACTTGGACGTTGTTCCAAATTTTCCCAGCACAATCACGGTTTTTTGTGATAATGCCGGAGCAGTTGCAAATTCAAGGGAACCGAGAGCCCACAAGGCCAGCATACATATTGAAAGGAAATATCATCTTATACGAGAAATCATTAAGAGAGGAGATATAGAGGTGGCAAAGATCGCGTCGGAAGACAACCTAGCTGATCCATTCACAAAGGGTCTGCCTCTGTTAACATTCGAGAGACATGTGGAAGGAATGGGTGTCAAGAGCGTTGTCAATCTGCTTATAGTATAAGTGGGAGATATATTATTAGGTTGATGTAGGTGACATTAGATGTCACTGTATAATACATTAGACGTATTGTGGTATACTTAAAAGCAGACTTTGAGTATAAGTGAGAGATTGTTGGGGTTACACGTGAAAGTATGCTTTTACTTTGTATAACCCATGTATTAAATTATTTACTAAAATAAATTATGTATCACTGTTGATTTAAATATGATTGAATGTTATATATATTTATTGCAAACCGTTCATATAATAGCCATGTTACATTGTAGTTAACGTGGTGATACCAGATCACAGAAGATCACATTAACAGTTTCTTGTAAACTAGTGCGTGTTTCACAACCTAGATAGACCCAAACAGTCTATTGGTAGAAGTTGATGTGTAAGTCTCAGATTGGCTTGTCTTGACCAAGAGATTACACTAGTGCATTCGATGTGCTGAAACGGGCCTACAGAGAGGATAAACTCATTCGCACTGACTTAAGGGATGAAGAGTTAGACCTCAATGGTTGTTGATTTCTTAATCTCTGTCACTTAATAAGGACAGTGTGCGATTAGTAATTATTGCTTTGACTTATAAATGGAAAGAGAATCATTGAGACTTCGATACCCTATATCTTGGGTAATAATATTAATTGTACGACGGTTGCTAAGATTAATACAGAGAATCGTGTGCTTACAAAGTCTTGCGTGATTGGTCCCCTTGGTGGGCTCGGAACCTTTATCATACCAAATCTTGCAAGTGGAATTAATTTTCCGGTATGGATAATAAAGCTGAGTTGTCCTTACTTCAAGGATAAAGATATTAATTAATATAAAACTTTTCAGTGGCTTAATTAATTAGTGGACTAAATAATCTTAAACACGGGAAATAATGATCGGGAGTCATATTACCGTAATATGGGTTAAGATTGGATAGTGCAATATTAATTATATAGTGGTATTAATTAATATTAATGGGCTGAATTATATTGTGGCTCAATATTGGAATTCAGAAGTCCATTGGAAGGTCCATCTTAATTCTCCTAAAGGCCCCTCAAGTAGCCCAATTATAGTCCAATAAATAAAAGGTGCTTAAAATAAAAATAAATTTTGTTGCCTAATATTTTTGTAATTTTCAAAATTAATAAAGAAAAGAGGGAGAAGAATTTTTCTTGAAAATATTTTATGGAAAGGATATAAGTATTCTTGGAATACAAGATTATCTCATAAATTCAAGAAAATCTCCCACTTAGCCTCTTTATTAGTAATTTTCGAAAATCTTGTATAAGAAAGGGAATAATGATTTTCTTGATTTTCTTGGAAAGATTTTGTTGGGAAATTTATTAAGTTTTGATAAAAGTTCCAAAACAGATGTAATAGGACCAGTCAGAAACTGTTAGCTGACTGACGTTTTATATTGAGAACTAGGCTGACCAGTTGATAACTAATGTATAGAACAACTGATGTATTAGTTAGATTAGATCACACATTGAGGGAGAACTCAATGTGTATAGCTCTTAGTCTTGAAGATCAGTTATGAAGATCACTTATGAAGATCAGAAGAGAAGAACT
The DNA here is from genome assembly GCA_037126765.1 of Stenogyne calaminthoides. Classification (NCBI taxonomy): domain Eukaryota; kingdom Viridiplantae; phylum Streptophyta; class Magnoliopsida; order Lamiales; family Lamiaceae; genus Stenogyne; species Stenogyne calaminthoides. The sequence continues at coordinate 6,690,681 of JBBCBC010000021.1, read as the reverse complement.
GAAGATATGAAGATATCAAGACTGAAGACAGATAGAGTACATCAGATGAAGCCAGTAAGTTGAGCTAAGACAACTTACAACCGAAGACTTCAAATAGGGCAAATCAGTTCACCTGATCTGTTCAGTTCCAAGAAGTGTTCTGAAAGTTCACTATACTTTCAGAAAGGTCTACCAGACAACAAGCATAAAACCTATCAAGACCAGATTCAATGGTACTTGCTAGCCTATGAGAGATCGACACGACTGTACGGAACTGATAGGACTCAGGGTTGGAGGTTCAATGTTCAACGGCTAGAAAGGACAAAGTTGCATGCTTTCGGCCATACCGCATCTGAGAAGAATCATATCAACCATGCAAACCTACCTAAAAATAGATCGAAGTTCGAATTGCTCTCCAACGGCTAATTCAAAACTAGGCCTATAAATATGGGATCAAACCTTCAGAGTAAGGTTACGGAAATTATTCACAAACAGAAGCTCTCAAGATTTCCGCAAGAAGAACACAAGTTCAAGATTATCTCTTAAGTGTTCATCCCTTAGTCCTTAGCAGAATACGTATCCTCTAACTTTAGGCTAATAAGAAGATAGGATAGTATTCCAGTTGGAACAAAATAAATCTTATACCAAAACTGTGTTATGTTAAGTTTGTTATAGCAAGATTTCTATCTAGGGTTTCTAGATTAGATTTCTGGGATTGGTTGAGTGTGAACTCGTTAAATATCTATTGGTTGTACTGTGTTGGACTAACACATTAAACTAAGTCCAGTTGGTAAAGTTGGTGCCCCTGCTGATAGGGAAGAGTGGACGTAGGACAAGTTGTCCGAACCACTATAAATCTGTGTGCCTTTAATCTTGCTTTACACACCTGCACACTACCTGTTATCTGCATGCATATTCTGTGTCAGATCAGCTTAGCATCAAACTTCTGATCTGAACTGTTGTTTTATTAAAACTTGTTTTTCACACGGGTTAACATCTTCCGCACCATCAGTTAAACTGATAGACGCCAAACTGATTTGCTTGACAAATCAGTAAGTCGGATATCAGTCCAAACTGATTCACTTCGCACTCTGATCAGACATACTTGCATAACTTACCTGATTCACAAATTTTTTTTTAAGTCTATTCACCCCTCCCCTCTAGACTTCAACCCTCACAAAACACGTTCGGGACCTACAGATTTTATGGAAAAAGATATATATTCTTGGAATACAAGAATATCTCATAAATTCAAAAAAGATCCAATCTTGAAAATACTCTTGTAATTTTTGAAAATTTGGGATAAATAAGGGTGTGGGATTTTTGTGGAAAAATACACATGGAAAGAAGAATATATTTGGTATATTCAAGATTTCTTGGAGACCAAGAAAAGATCTTTCCAAACCCTAATTTTGGACCCCAAAATTTCGAACCCTACTCCTATAAATAGGGGATGAATTCATTCATCCCACAACAATTCCATGTGCTGGAAATATTAGAAATCCACAAAGGTGGTGCAACAATTTTATTTTTCCTTTGTTTTATAAATCGTTCATCGGAGAACCTCCCACCGGGTTATTGAGCGAGGAATTGGGAATACTTGAGAAGGACTTTTGGTTGGTAGCCAGATTCTTGATCCTGTCCATTTCAGACTGTCTCTCCAACGGGTACGTTTACGTAAACTCCTAGAATTTCCGCATGCTAGGACTCTTTACGTGAATTTTATTTGCATGTCGTTGTTGGCTTAAATTATTATTTGAATTCACTTAGGTAAATTTATGCTAGTAATAATTGTAAATTTGTGTTTATGAGGTCATCCCGATAGATCCTGACAGACGTTATCCCAACAGAAAATAGTGCATTGCCTATGAAATTTTTTAATATTTTTTCAACATGCCTACGAAATTTTCAACGAAAATAATATCGTTCTTAAATAGTAAAATTTGTCTACAATTTTTTTAATTATATAGACTATTTTTAAATTAAAAATATAATTGCTTAAAAAATTATTTGTGTAGGTAAAATTTATCTACGGAATTACAACTGTGTAGGTAGATTGCTCGTAGATAATTTGTTTATCTATGAAATTATTTGTGTAGTATTTTTATTGATAGGCAAATCATAAATAATTTTTATTTTTTAAAAATTAAATTATTTTTTTATATTTTTATATAGGCATTTAAAAAAATTCGTGATCAATTCTTCATTTTCTCGTAAGGTGAATTAAGTGCATATGAAACTTATCCGACGAAAAACAGCCACCCACTCCGGTGTGCCCCATTCACGTTTGAAGATTTGTTTTTAGCTTTAATAATAATGGGAGTGAGATTTCAAAGTTACAAAGGCCATTAATTATCATTACTATACTTTACACCCTTCACGCCCCACTAGTTATATATGGGTATAATTATTTCGAATATCTTCCAAATTAAAATTATGAGACACATTTGCGTCATGGTCTCGTGGTGAGACAGAACATAATTTTGGGTATTAACGTTTTAGCACTTAAAAAAAAATGGGATTGATTAATTCTAAATTGTATTCCGTTTTATGTATGAGATCGTCTCATACGAGTTTTTGTCTAAAATAACATAACAAGCTTTGGATTTTAAATATATAAATAAGTATAATATTGGATAATTATTATGCAAGTTAAAATTGCAAGAATATATATGTAAGTATTTATCTTATATCACTATGAAATATGAATAAAGTTGTAACATCAGCCCAAAATTAGAGGTGATATATGTTTCTTTCACATTTTCAAACACGTGTGGCTCTGCTAAAGAATTATTTTAAATTATGGTAGGTTTTATGTAGATAGAATTTGTTGAATTAAAATATATAAATTATGTATATGAAAATAAATTATATGTTTCAGTATAAATAAATTACATATTTTAATGAAATAAATTGCATATCTCGAAAGTGCACTTGAATTGTAAAGTTCGCCGGATGCATTTTGCATTTAAATTGTGGTTTTGTTAAATAAATTAATGTGCAGTAATAAAGAAGGAAAAAAAAAACAAAAATAACAATTATCAAGTAACGATAAAGCCAATATAACATGAAAATCAACTAGTATAAATTGATACACAATAACTTATGTGAAACCTTTGCAATACTTTTTATTTTGAATGCATGATAACTTTAAAATAAAAATATTATCATCTTCAATCAATCTTGTATATCAATTCTAATACTATTAATTGTGTATACAATCTTGTATGCGGTATTATAGTTATCGGCCTTTATTGCCTCCTATCATTTGAATTCAAATTCAGTTGATACATATGAACAAGTAATTTTCCTTTAGAAGAGTTAACGACTAATAGATATAAATTTCTTTTTATTAAGGTCAAGAGACAAGATCTCAATAGAAACTAGTTCTTGTATGCATCCGGGTGCACCTTGCACTCATAGTGCATTTTAGAAGCGTGCAACTTGTTATGCTGAAAAATGCGATTTATTTACACAGAAAAGTGCAACTGTTATTATTAGAACATAGTTGCATGTTTCTGTTTGAAATAGTTGCACGTTTCTGTTTTGTATAGTTGCAAGCTTCTAAAATGCACTATGAGTGCACATGAGACCTATTCAGAAACTAAACACCTGGAGTAATATATGTAGAAGTACATTAATCGTATGATGCATGCTTAAAAAAAATTCCAAGTGTATTTTATGATGGGTTAATATCATTTAGCCACATGTATTATATATACGATTTTTATCAAATGGTACATGTACAATATTATTTTTAATCTATCGTATATACAATATTGTTCAGAATTGACTAATTACAAACTTATAACCTATACTTTGTTTTAGTAAATTTTTCCAGCCATAAATTTAAAAAACTTGAATTTCCTTATATGAACACACATCCATTTTTTTTTATCGGACAAAGTTAGATGTTAGTAGTTAGTACACCAAGCACCCAAACACTCCACAAATTCACCAAGTCATCTTATAACTCCCATACTCCAATTCGTTCCCAAAGGGAATCGAACCTGGGTCTCCCACTCAATTGAGGAGCCCAGTGGCTAGGTGGGCTAAGCCACCTGGTTGAACATACATCCATTCAAACCCCTTAATTGAAGAATTGATAAAATCTCTATTTTTCTATCCAAATTTGTTTTTTTTAAAAACAAAACTATTATAACTTAAATGCAAGAACAAAAACTAGCGAAAAGACCACCCACAATCGTTGGAGACTTGACTCAGTAATTAATAAGAACTTTGAAAATGACCCAAACGACCTAACAAATCGATGAGTCAAACCATTGACTTTTCTACGAATAAGAAATTAATTATTATGTCGTCTTAATATAACTTAAAAAGTCATATTCATCATATCTCTCGTCGAACCACCACTCTCACTAAGCAATCAATGCTCCTTTTCGATGCCAACTTTGTTTAAAATTGATGTCAAAATTGACTTACACAAGACAATATGAAGAAGGGTTTTGCTATACGGGGTGATTCACCCCAAGGGTGACAATTTTTAAGTGTATCAAATGACTATTTTGTCCTTAATCATTTTTTTATTTAATGATATAAAAGTAATTTTAATCATAAGATTCTTATCCTGCAGGGTTGATTCACCCCTCTATGAAGAAAAGGAACAAAATCAAAAACTTTGAACTCAGGAGAAAAATTAAAACAAAAGGCTGAGAAAATCAGACAGGGTCGCACAATCTGAAAATATGGCAGACGACAACACAACAATATAAATCTAATAGGTACGGCTTCCCAAGCGACTCGAATCTATATCTATGAAAATTAAAAAGACAATTTAAAATATATGAAAATTAAAGAAGGATGGAATTAGCACGATCTGAAACCCAATTAATATCGATTGATGGACGGATCTGATCAGAATAGCGCTTCTATGATTTTTTGAAGAAAGAGAGGCTATCCAAATTTGATTGAGTTCCCCTTTAATTAGGGTAGGAATAATTTTAAGCAAAGTGAAAGGGTTGATGAGTTCACGTGCATTATGAATTAAGTTATGATGTGTAAGGAGAAGCGCTAGGCCTAATATTGAAGCTATGTGTTTGTTTGTTTTTATACTTAGATGTTACTTTTGGTGTGTTGCCCAAACTAGATCTTAGCTGTCCTTTTGGATTTTACGCACTCCCATACTATGCAAGTTTGCATCCACTTTCATTTTCAGATTCTCGTCGCAAACGAACCTTAAACATTTTTTTTAACAAACAAATACTTATATTTGTACAGATCAATTTAAGTGTATTTAGTAAAATATATTAATTGATTAGCATATTTACATTTATTATTTTTATTAAATATTATTAATTATTTTTATTGACATTAATAATTATTCATTAATTTTATAACTGATATACCCCAAGTATTATTTTATATATTAAGGAAAAAAAACAAATGGAATGTTTGGAGTTTGGAATCGACACCAATGTTACTACTTGTAATTTCAAATTCTCAAGTTGTTTTGAGATTTTAAACCTAGATCTTGGAATCCAGCTCCAACTTTGTATTAAGTAGTAGTATTAAATAATTTATACTCTTACACGTTTTTATCCATGCTATTCTGCAGGGTATTATCTTTCAATGTTTTAATATGTTGTATTAAATTAAAAATTAAAATATATGTTATAACAAAAAAAAAATGTTGAGCACTACCATGCAGGGTAGCAAAGACATAATTCTCTTACGTCCCAAGAGCAAAAGTAGAGTTGTAAGGCATGTGATGTGGGAAAAACTCTCAACAATACAGAACCTCCATTTCCCTAACCTTCTCTTTGATTGAATTTTATTGACAAGGGACATGTAAAAGTAGGCAAAGTATAGTGTGAACAAGTTTCACGGTGAAACTGGTTAAGAAGTGTGACTTATATTATTAAAGAGTGTGACTTCTTACTGCAAAGGGTGTGACTTTTTACTATAAAAAGTATTACTCATAAAAGTGAAGGTTGTGACTTATATTATAGCAAAGAGTATCGTAGTGATAACTGAATGGTGTAATTTTTATATTATTAAAGAGTATGTTTTAAAAAAAAAAAGTTTTACTTTAAACAAGTTTCACAGCATACCAATCGTAAAAGTATTATGTGCAGTATACATTACTTTTTTTGTTTTAATCAAACAAAAATATTGTATTCTTTTTTTTAAAGGACAAAAATATTGTATTCACCACATAGTAAAAGGGTATTTTAATGCTTAAAATTACATGAGTAGTCTCACCTAAATCCTGAAAAAAGGCAGCATGAAGCAATTTTCAGGAAATAGGCCGATTCCACAGCTTAGCTAACAATTTTCAGTAAAATTACATACTCCTAATCAGCAGTTAATTTCTATTACAACATATTTTTGAATTTTTATTCCACCCACCAAACGAAATATTTTTAACTGTTGGGTTCTTCGCATTCAGTCACGACTAGGTTCTTATCTTTATTTCTTCCCAAATCTTGAGTGAGTCTGAGGCTACATCATTAAAAATTAGTTCATTTCTAACTTGCCATATGGATCAAAACGTCCATACTGTAAGTAAATCATTGTTACTATTATTTACAAGCAATATAAATAGTAATAATAGTGTACAATGTTTAAAACCATAAAATGCAATATAAATTATCATCTCACACAAAAAATTGTCAAAATAATTATAGAATATGAAAATACATTTAATTGAATTGTGCACACTTTACATTAAAATCATCTCTTTATATTATGTGAAATTATTGAAAATTGATGCATACAATTGTTATTAATGTCATTTATCTGCCACCCATTCATGTTCCCATACATTCAATTACTTTCACCCAAAAAAAACAACAAGCACAAATAATTTCATTGTACTTTGTAACCGTAAGAATATTGCATTAAATACATTAATCATATACACCCAGTATGGATCCTGCCCTACATACAGCTCAAGTGTATCAAATAATTTTCAATTTTTACAAAAATAAAATAAAAAATTACAAGACAAAGTAGCCCACAACAAAGTTACGATCAAATTTTAAAATAAGGATCACCAAAATCAAGAATCGAATTCCCATAATCCCATTAGGAAAAAAATTGAATTAAATGGGATAGTCAGATTAAATTCCCCAAAAAAAAAAATTCAAATTCACTACACAATTTCTCCAATCAATTCCTAGGGCACAAATTCATTCTCCAAGAACGGCTGCGTCCGCGTCTCCATCGCCACCGGCGCCTTGGTGTTTCCGACGCTCGTCATCGGCAGCGCCACCCCTACCTCCGCCGCCTCCTCCATCCGCCGAATCTTTTTCCGGCGCCTACACCTCTTTAAATAAACCAACGCCACCCCCACCACAACCACCACCGTCATCCCTCCAACCACAGCACCGGAAATCACCCCCACCCTCTTCCCCCTCCCTTTTTCCCCACCACCGCCGCCGACCTCCGTCGGCGCCGGTGCCGGCGCAACCAACGACTCCGCCACAATAGAAAAATGCCCTTGGTTAATCGTCAAACACTGGCTCCCATTTACAACTGTGTCAAACCCCACCGAACCATCCAACCCAAAATGCACACACTTAAGTTCGAATTCGGGCCCTTCAGGCCCGAACCCAGGAAATGTGACACGAATCGGGTCGCCGGAGGCCCGAATATCGAGCTCCGACAAATTAGTTGCGGATAAATCCGACGCATCGTAAGCCAACAACCCCAAAATGGGGGCTAAAAAGGTAAATCCAGGCAAAGGGTAGTAAAAATCAGACCAATTTTTCCCCAAATTGTGGTACACCAAAACAAGCCTCTTCACATGAGGCTGCTCAACAACGCCGATTGGGATACTGAACTCCTTCAATTCCGCCACCCCCCGCCGCCGCAGGCTGCCGCTCCTCAGCCGCACCGCCGCCGCATGAACCCCCGTCAAATTGGACGGCACATTAGCGTCGTAGATAATGCCGGTTTTCGGCCGTACAAAAGCCCTAAATGCATACTCCTGGAGCAGAGAATCGAGCTCCCTAGCACTTTGTTGTGCGGAATATAGCGATACGAAACAGAGAAATGTGCAGAAAAATGCAAGGAGCATCGAGAAAATGATCCAGGATCTATTGAGGAATTAATTAATCAATTAATTTCTAAATTAGCAGCTTTAATGGCCATAGATTCCTTATACGGTAGAGAAATCCATGGCAGAAACAGAAAAAGGGGAAATGTGGATCCAAAACTATGGAAACAAGGGGGGGTTTGGTGAAAGAAAAAAAGCCGAAGTTTTAGAGAAAAAGGGGATGAAATTAAATATTGGTAAGTAGGAGTGGGAAATAGAAGTAAATGGGGGCAACTAACTACACAGCTGTGGTGGTGCGACACCAGCAGATTCCACCACCACCGTTGTTGTAATTACTGCACTCTCTGCACCCAATGGGGAGGTCACACGATTAGACCATAAAAGACCAAATGTGGACCACGGTTGAAGTAGTAGTATATGTATGGGGGAAATAATATATACAAACTCCAATCTCGAGTAAATATTTTTGTTTCATTTAGGCTCCATTTGGTAGGCCTTATTATTGGTCTGTACAAATATAGCAGAACCCATGCTAAGTCCATATAAATTAGTATTGACCCGACTTTTTTACAGGGATCCGGATGGTATTACGGCGAAATTCCTGTAGCCTTCTACACTGTAGAAGACGGCCCACCCCCCCGGTCTTCGGTAAGTATGACTTCTACAGTACTTTTCCATACCCAAATTACCCTCCCCACAATTATTCGATCATTTATATCTTTCTCCCCATTTCGTTTTATTTTTGTAAAGCCCTAATCCACCCGCTGCACACCACCACCGGCATAGATTTCGCCGGTTTTGTCAGCTGGAGGTGGCGACGTGTTTGGCGCCTCTGTCATGGGTGTTTCTGTGATTTTTCTTTGGAGCCAACTTTATTATTTTCTGTTTGCGCATCAATTGTGTGGTGAATTTCGGTGGAATTTGGGGGAATTGCGTGAACTTTGTGGGTTTGATTGGGTCTTTGAAAGGCCAAATCTTTTCTGGGTTAATCGTTTTAATTTTGTGCTCTTTTAATTGTGAGCTATCACGATAGCTTCAATTGTATATTGTGTTTGGATGATTGTTTTGAATTTATATTGTGTTTTATGGGATTCATGATGATTGTGTTGATTTTAAAATTGTTTGCTGACATTTTGTTGAGCGATGAGAGTGGAATGAGCTTCTTTGGCAAGTTTTAGTGGATTTAACTTAACTCTTATCAATATGTTTTGCAGGAACGCCTTATTAAAGGAAATTAGCTAGTGTTTATACACAAGAGAAACAGAAATTAGCTAGTGTTTAGTTCTACTATTTATGGATTTAAGTATAAATGTTGAGTAGTTTATATGTTTGTCCATTGTTGATACATTTTATCTTGGATTAAAAAGAATATTGATGTCTAAATCTGATTCTATGCATGGTTTTGTTTTATTTGATGGGTGTTCTATTTGTTTAGGTTTCAAGAATTTCAAGCTTTTGCCACTTGTTTCAAGATTTTGTTCAGATTTTATTTCAAGTTCTTTTCTTGCAGATCTATATGTTATTTGGCATCTATCTTTTGAATTTTGTTGAAGATGCCCTGTTTAATCTATTATGTTGTTTTATGTGCTCATGGTGAAAATGTTGTCACGTTAGAAGCCTCAGATTTTGGTTTATCTGGTGTATCTTGTTTAATGTCTCAAATCTTGTGATGCTAATTTGATAGCATTGGTTAATGTTCAATTTTCTACCCTTAATTTGTCATATGGAGACTGTTCTATTACTTAATTCTCCATTAATGATGCTTCTCTCCCCTTGAAAAAGTTACTGAATTTGTCAATCTATCCATGTGCCACTGATTGCTAAGGTTATGAAGAATTGTTAATTTGAAACTGCATAAAGTTATAACCAAAAAACTGAAATGTCGTCTTATAAATTTAGCGGGGCAAATATGCATAATAACTAGAATGATGGAATTGATTGAATCACGCTATCATCTTTATATAGAAAATAAAATAATTGTTATTCTTATTCTTTAATCAAGTTAAACCTGCTATCATATGTTCTTTGCTCTTTATTCTTGTGTACCTCTTTGCTTACTTTTTAACTGTTCAAGAAATGCTATAATTGCCATCGTTTGGACATGTTTGATGCTAGCTTGCTTCTTTGATTTGATAGGGTTGTTTATGAGGAACTCGGAAAGTATGGAGATCTAGGAAACCAAGTCTTATGTTGTGATCAGGTTGAGGAACTTCAACAGGTTTTCTCTTACAGATATTGAATGGGAGAACAACTCTTCTGTGACTGTGAGTTAAAATTATTTTCAAATTTTGCTTGGTAAAAGTGCTTGTAAGCCAATTGCTAGCTAATGCATATCAAATGCAAGGTAGTTAAAAGCGAAAAGTGCACTCAAAGCGCTAAGACCCTCTAACGCTTTAAGCGCAAAGCGCAAAAAAAAAAGCACGCTTCACTAATGTGATTCACACCATTCCAAAAGATTATGCATAATACATAGAACACATGAAAGGTTGTCATTAGATATTTCTTAATTCAAAATGATTACCACCATACAAAAACACATAGGATAATCTAGTCTGAAACTGATCACTGATCGCGCGAGTAAGCCTGATGTGCGCGCGCGCGCCAATTCTCTTAGAAGAAAACATATTCGCGCTAATCTGTGTGCCCTAGTTATGTTCTATTTTTATGTTTGATTTAATTTAATTGGCACTTGGGCTTTGGAAAGGGATGGGCTTTTTAATTAATCTAATGGGCCTATCACTTAACCCTAGGTTATTAAAAAAGAGTAGTAGCCCAACTCTAATTTCATCTAATTTCAATGAAGCGGTGATTAGAACCGCTTCCTTCCTCAAGAAACAGCGCAAAAAGCGGCGGAAAGCGTGCGCTTGACTGAAACCGCTTCGCTTGGTCAAGTGAGAAGCGATGACAGGTTTACACGCCTCGCTCTAACCGCTTAAGCGGTGAAGCACTCGCTTTTAACTACCTTGATCAAATGTAATAAGCTCCAAACATAGTTCTGCCTACAATTAATAACTGTTTTCTTATAATGAAGCAGAATTTGATTAAATATGGATGCATTTTCTATGCTTTTCTTCTGTGTTCTTATGAACTAGCTATGGTTAGAGAGATGAGTCTTCTTTATGCCTTTTGATTTTGCTACTCTTTTATTTATGTTCATTGTTCTTGTCCTATATTTCTTCATTGGATGTCCACTTATTGCTTGTAACCTTCCATATTATTGATGTGTATGACTATTGGCTATCTTGTATTATGTTCCCTCTGAGAGCCTTAAATTATGAATCTGAATTGGGAGTTGTTGACCTGCAATATACACTAATTTCCAGGCACGATTGCCGTCTTCTTATAATAGGAGGCTGGTGAAGGAGAAAACTTGCTCATCTCAAAGCTCATATAGAGATTGCCTTATTTAATGGTAGCATTTCGGTATGGTTTTGCCCATCACTATTGATTAATTAAATATACGGCACTGAATCTCTACTGAAATATTATTTTTCTTACTGACTTTGTCGTGACAATTTTCAGGTAGCATTCCTGTAACTAATGTTATTCAACTTCTTGTGTGTGGGTAGCCAAGACTCATCATTTGCTCTAAAACCTCAAATTAAAACCCTATGTGTCGTAACTTCAGCAGCCTCTGATGAGATTGATTGTGTAGAGCGACTAGTTAGGATTTTAATATTGAGTTTGAAGATTTCAATTCGAGATTAGATTAATTCGCTTGTTAACATGAGATGGGATCAATTGGAAGTTTGTGGCAATTTTGATTGAAGAATATATTGTAAATTTAAAATTTATTGATATTGATAGAAAGTAAAATTACGAATTTACAACATATATGTAATTGTATTTGTGATATGGTAAACATTGATTTTACCAAATCATTTGCTTATTTAATTCAAAAAAACTTGTATGCAATATTGCATACAAGTGATATGTGCAATTGTAGGTAAATTGGGTCTTTTATTAATTTTCGCGGGTTAGGCATTTGGGTTCGGGTTAGGGCAATCTGCTAACGTTCTTCTTCATCGCGCAATAGCAGGCGGCCAAATTTCTTCTTCTACCTCTTCCTCGCGTCGCAACAAACATGACCAGATCTTCGTTTGATTTTTTATGGCGGCGCGTCTCTAGGTTTTTTATTTTCTTCTCTTGTTCTTCTTTTTTCTTTCTTTTTCAGATGGCTCTGCGTTCTAGGTTCTTCTTTTGATGGCGACCAGATTTTTTGTTCGATGATAATTTAGAGATGAGAAGATTCTTTGTTGATTCTCATGTTGTTCTTTTTAATCTGTAATTTTTGGATTGGTTTTCGCGCTTGTACATTGGGTTTTGTTCATGTAGTAACACTCATTTGTTCATATGGTAACACTCTTTTGTTCATGCAGTAATACATCAAGTTGTTCTTTAAATCAGTAATTTTGGACTGAAGATTTTTTTTGCGCGTGTACTGGTTTTGTTTATGTGGTAACACGTTTTTCTTTATAGGGTAACATTTTTTGTTCATGTAGTAATACATGTCGTTGTGATCTTAAATGAATCTTTCGTGTGTTACTAAAATGAACAACAATCGTTACCATATGATAATGTATTTTTAAAAAAAAATGATAATAATTTTTATTTTTTTTCACATTTTATTATGTGAACATATTTAAAAATTATGTTTATGAATTGAACACATTTCACATTAACAATCCCTAAACCACCCCATTAAAGATATCATTATATAAATATACATATGTTCCAACCCACAATCCACAACCCTAAGCTCATGACAATTTTAATTTTAATTCTGAAGATGACCCGCAAATTTTAATTCAATTTGCCTTAATTGTGATGTATTGCACATAACACTAGTGTGCAATATTTCACACAAGACCTTCTCTATTTAATTATTTAGATTTGAGTGAGCGCATTTGGATAGAACGATTTAAAATACGATGAATGAAATTCATAACAATCTTTGAAAAGATTCAATTGAGTTCTTCCTATTATGAATTTGAAATTAAGCTCATGAAGATTGATGAAGGATTGTGTACTGGTGGAATCATATACAATGAAATTGGTGAATGTTGTGTTCTTTTTGTCGTTAGATTAGTAGTTAATCTAATGGAAGATGAATTTTTTTAGTTATATTGTAGTAAAGTAATCAAATTAATTTGATTTTTATTTAGAAAATTGTTTCTTCCTAGTAAAATTTAAATGCCTTGAATATATCTAGGTATGATGAATCCTGATTATTAATATGACATGGACAAGACCACTATAAATACCACATGTTAACCCACATTAATAATATGGACATGATCACTATTAAATATCACATGTTTAACTCACATTAAAAAAAAAGACTTTTATATTTTGGTATAAAGGTTAAATTGGACATTTCATTGAAATACACACTTTTATGCCTATTTATATCTTCTACCAAGTGACACTACAAATTTTATACAAATTTATTACCTCCTACCAAGTTAAATATTAATTTTATCTTGTCATTTTTTTTACGGCATACCAAACGACGTAATACTACCAACCCATATTATATTATATTAATCTCCTTTATCCTACCATTTTTTATTACTCCCTACCAATCCCTACCTTACTTGCAAGTCACAAGTCATAGACCAATTTTTGGGACTACATATATACTCTTTTATAATTTGTTATGTTAAAATTTGTAACTTTTTAAATTAAAATATGTAATTATGTCTTACGAACACAAGTTGCGTATTTTAATATAACAAGTCGCAAGTTTAGTACAACATTTCTAATTTTTAAAATAGACTATGGAGTGCACATTGCATTTAGGCAGAGGAGGCCATTTCATTTTTTAGTATCTTGACTGTTGATTTCTAATATGCCTATATTTCCCATTTTTGGTGGATATAAAATTATAAATTTTGGAGGGGGCGAATCATGAATGAAATATGGAAAAGTATTTTGCATGATTCAAATACTCAAAGATAAAATAGGTTGTTGTATGACTTGTGCTAGTGGATTGAATTGTACAACACATCAAATATTGTAGTACAACATGTTAAAAGTCCAACAATGTAGTATAGAAATTTTTCATTGATAATTCTTTTCACTTTTCAAATTGAATTGACCAGAATAAACTTTGGTTATCAATTATGATAAGGAAATTGATCAGTGTATCATTATAGTATTTGAAATTGAGTTTACTTAAAGAAGTAATTCGAGTGCGTCGGTCACCGATATATTTGACACAAAATTAAAAAGTCTTGACTTTTGTAAAAGGAAGGTACTGCAATATAAATTTTATTGCAAATAAAATTAAAACCAGTTTTTTTTTTAGGGGTTGCACATAGTGTAATCGTGACACGACACGATAAAATAAAATATGCAATAAGATAAAATATGAAGACGAAACAACAAGAACACGATATGGAAAAAAATTAAAATAGAATATATTACAATTCAAAATTGTAATTATAAATATCAAAATTTGAGATTCTTTTTAAGATTGTATTTAAAATATTTAATTTGAAATTTAAAAACTTGGTGTGTCATTATCGTGTGTTAGTTGTATATGTGTTATTATCATACACATATTATCGGATCATTAACAAATTAACAGGTTGCTAACATGTAATTATGTCATCTGTTAATTTTATCGTGCTTAATGGGTTGACACGATACAAACACAACACAAAATTTTTATGTCCTTATCAAGTTAATATGATAAGGACACAAATATCCAAACATTAACCCGCAATTTTTATATCATTTTCATATCGTATTATCATATCTGTCCGGAATTGTCATGTATGCTGATCACATAAAGTTAAGCTTTCTTTTGTGAGTCATAATATGATGTTGGTTCCTTTCCATCCGCGTGGACTATGATTGATACCTAGGTTGACTTTTTATAGATGTGATGAAAGGTTTTAAGAATATATACACCTCTTTATTTCACTATTCCTAATGAAAGGTTTGGAACTTGAGAGGGAATTTAATTTGAGTTTTTGACTTACATCACCATAACGTATGCTACAAAGAAAATATTAGTAACGTTATGGAAATTTGAAAGGAAATTAGAAGATGGTGATCAACTTATTTAACTTTTCTATAATCTATTTACCTTTATAGATGCATGATAAATGCATTTAAAAAAATTAATATTTAGCATTTATGAATGCCACGATATGAAAGCATTGTAAGAAATATATGGATACAAACCTTACACAAACCCTTTAATGGAAGAAAGCGTCACTCCTAAAAGTGAATTATCAAATTGGACCCATAAAATGATATAGAATAAGTGAAGATTTTTTTTATCGGACAAATGATAACTCGAACCCATGACCTCACGGAATAAATAGTGGTGTTCTAACTGCCAAAAAAATGAATATTCAGTTTGTTCTATAAAAAGAAAAAGGAATTAATATACAGTTCCAATCGCAATATTACATTGTCATGAAGCACAATGCCACAATCCTCCCAGAGGGGGAAAAAAAAAGAGTTGTCGAGAACAAAGTAAGTTTACAAGGAGATCAATTCTTTTTACAGGAAAATGAAGAGAAAAAAGATATTACAATTCGTTGAATATGACTCTGTTCTTCATCTTTAAATGACAACATATTGCAAAGGTGTAGATTGTAATCAACACACTAATTTACAGCAAAAATCAAGAGTTAACAGCTGAAAGATCGACTCAACCCTTTCTTTAATGGGAATGAACCAAATCAACAAAATTCCCCCTCAATGTCTTCGAACATCTTCTCCTGGCATTTGGACATAAGGGTTCACTGAGCCAGCAGTTTGGGAATCCTCTAGGGGGTCTAGGGACGAGGTAGAATTAGGAGAAACGTTCGGGGGCATTTGTGGAATTGCACCATGTGGGACCGAGGGTTGGACACTGGTGGGCGTGGTGATCTTTATAGGGTAAACTTCAGTGACCTCTTCACTGCCTTCATCGAAGTATACAACGTCTTGCATGGTTAGCTGGTGGTACTCCACGATTTCCCTCAGAAAACGGTTTTCCCGTGCATAAACAGAATTCTCCTGGGCAAGTCTAGCCTTTTCAGCTAAGAGAGACTCCAGCTGAAGCCTTATCTGAGATGCAAATAATGGCGTTAATTTGTCAAATACATACTCAGAATTTCAAAACAGGTCTGTTAAACCAGTTGAATGAAAGCATTTTCATTTTAGAAAGAGAGGAACAAAAATAAAGTGTAGATATCAAGATGGAGAAATGCTAAAATAAACATGGGGAAGTATAGTTTTGGAAAATTAGCCTAGTCTGAAACATCTAAAATTAATGTTTATGTTAGATGTAGAGATGGTGGTTTGACTAACAAGAGACTAGGCAATAATAAGAATCTCGGCAAATAATTTATGTGTCAGTTGCACCGTGCAACTGAAATGCATTTTTAAATGGTATTAGTTGTTTTCATTGATATTATTAGTTGTGCACCTGTTCCACGGTGCAACTGGTGCACCCAAGTGTTACTATAAGATCTTGGGGCACACTTGCCTGAGACGATCTCACAGTGAGACGGGGTATAAGTTGGACATTGACGCTTTAACACTTTGGGAGGGGTGGGTGTAATTTGTGCAAAGTTGTGCCCTGTCTCATGCATGAGACCGTCTCAAATGAGTTTTTGTCTAAGATCTTCACTCTGGCGAGTCATGTGCATTTACAATTTGTTTTCTAATTTGAGAAAGGCGACTTATGTTTCATTGATTTATTTCATATCAGAAGAGACTTGGCAAAGTTTCCCCTTCCTTATTCAATATTAGTGAAAAGGAAGAAATTTAGAATTCTAAGATAAATATTACTCCCTCCGTCCCATTTGAAGCTTCACATTTACTGTTTTTTCGTATTTTAGCGAGCGAGTTTTTTATTAGTATTTGAAATGATAAAGTAATTTTTAAAAAGACATATAATAGAGGAGAGATAGATCTATCATACCCTCTTTAAAAGTCACTTTATCATTTCAAATACTAATAAACAACTCGCTCGCTAAAACACGATAAAAAAGTAAGTGTGCAAATTGAAATGGGACGGAGGGAGTATTTCAGAATGGATTGATGTAGCTTGACACTAAATAGGCTATCAAAAAAATCCACGCATTTAGAGAAATAACGTAGGCAATAATTCACATGCCAACAAACAAACAACAAATTTGTTAACCAGAGCTGCTTGAGTCTATTAGTCAAGCATTCAACATAAGGTTCAAAAGCTCTAGAAGGTATAAGTAATCGTGGGTTTACTTCTTTTTTTTTTATGCTAAAACCATAGTTTATCAGATTTTCAAGTAAATAAACTTCAAGAACTCTGAAGATATGGTGCCTAAAATCTCTAAAACAAGTGAAGGATATTGGGATGTCTCTATTAAATCATAAGTAAATATTGAAGATCAGAGATGATGAACGACATAAGACCTAGATGTTCCAGATTTTCTTTTATCTCCATTCTTAAGTAACTAAGTGTTCTATTTTTCTTTTGAGTGAGAGATCAATTACCAAATCATCATCTTCTGTGTTGTCTCCTTTTTCACGGCTTGCCCTGAGGATTCTGTTTTCTTCTTCCAACTGAGCACATCGCTCCTTTGCAAAAGCAAAATCAGCTTTCACTGTCTTCAGCTCTCTTAGTAGAAGTTTTGCTTTAGCAGCCATTGCCATTGCAACCTGAGGTTTGAAAAAGAACAACAAGAAAAGGGTATGAAATTTCAGAGTGCTAAAGAGTTTTTATTAGTGGCACAAGTTATGCTGAGAATATATGTTCATATTATTACGTTGCAACTAACAATGTAAAGAAAGGATAAAAACCAAGTTAAGTAACAAAAAGAGTTGTGTTTTATCACCAATGAACCTTACGTCGCGAGATGCCTTCAGCTGTGTTTCCAAGGTAGCGTGCTGAGGTTGCGCATGAGTCTGCGACGAAGGTTGTTGTCTCAAGCTTTCAAGTTTTGAAGCTTGGTTCGGTGGTTTAGGACTAGGACTAGGACTATCATTCTTTTTCCTTATTTGAATCTTACGAGTCTCTTGAATTAGGCCTGCAGTTCGGTTCTCAACTGCTGTGATACCCTCCTGCAAAAAGAGCCAGTATAGAAATCAATTTTAGTAAAGAATTAAAAGCGTTATAGTGAATAATTGAACTATAAGTTTCTAGGCACAGTCAAAAAGCACACGAATAAAGCATCAAAAGATTCAGCAACTGTGAACTGTTCTTAAAACACATTAACAGATGCAAGAAATGAACAAAATTAGAAAGGAGGCAAGATTCACATAGCTGAAACCACACCCATATAATCAACACGCATCTGTAATAGCTGCAACCACATCCATATAACCCCCAATGCCTCAATCAAGACCTTGATTGATACTGAAATGAACTGCTATTGCTTAAAACCCCGAGGCATGCCGAAGCCTGAGTGAGACACAACAAAAGAAAAAAAGGGCCTGATATATTTGTCCTCATATTGAAGTCTTCCCAGTGAACCCTCAAATCCAATTACGGAACCCCCAATTTTTGTTTCAAAGTGTCTCCACCTAATTTGCCAATTTTAATGGCCATTTTTTAAAAAAGAATGGAAGGCTAAACAATATTAAGATCTAATTTGAATAAAGACTATGTACCTTTAAAAAATTATAATGCAGAACGCAGACTGGTTACTTAAACTAAGAAAACATGCTGCAAAAATATATATATATATATATATATATATATGAGAAATGATATGGAGTCCAACGGTAGGTTTCTTATGGATCCCAAACTAGCACATTACACTTTTACACCATGGTACAAGTAGTTTATGCTGATGTTGGACTCCATATGAAACCCATCAATCAGGCTCCATATCAAAATCAATATCTATATATATATATATATATATATATATTACATATATATATATTAAATATATATGTATATAATATATATATGTATATATAACTTCTACAACTCGGCACCCAAAGAGCCCCTCAGAATATAATCCTACTCCAATCTTCCTCTAAGGGCTCGAAGCAGTTCTAATATACATAATTTTATATATTATGCCCACACATCGCACACCACTCTAATTAGGAAACGATTATGGGATAACTTGATATTCACATAATTCTTTGCTAAAAGATTTAATTACTATTTCTAATTGTCTCAAACTTTGACTGGATTGATGTTCTATATATCTTCAAAATGCCCAAATTTCTAATTACGAATAGCACCATAGCAGGTTGTCCCAAAGACTCTTAAAAGGATGTATAAGTAATCAGTGAAATATGCCAAAAAAGTGGTTGAAAACTTGAAACACCAAAGGCCACAATTTGATACTCTGAATTATCTCGGATGAAAAACCAGGAAGAACCCAGAATTCCAGAAACAAAACTAAATTTAAAGGCTTAAAAAAAAAAAAACAGAGCCCACGTACAAATCCATCCTCCCCGACAATGATTTTAAAATAAACAAGAGAATAAAAGCCTACCTCAAGAGATTTGCCAATTGTGCCACCAATGTAATTAAGGGATGACGCAATTGCATCTAGTCCTTTCTGTAATGCAGGGCCCTCGGTGTTTCGGCCACTTTCTGGAGAGTCATATGTGCTAGGGTACTGCAAATAATGGAAGGAGCTACACGAGTTAACTAAAGCATAGCATTGCCAACTGAACAGTTGATTGAATGTTAACAGCAGATACTTGATCAGAGAACCCCTAGCGAAAGTGAATTTTCAGAAGATCAGGGAAAGAAATTTTTAAAATAAAAATTTCATAGTTTAGAAATAATTACTGCAACTCTCACCCACATAAAGTGCATTGTAATTTTTTATTTTCAATCTAGTCAAACTGCTGAAAACAATGTAATCCACCAATTCCACACCTGACCCTTTTTGCTCCTATCAGATGCCTGAAATGTTCTCCCTTCAGGTGTTTCACGTGGCTGAACTGTATCACCATCCTCATCAAGTATTGCTTTAGCTTTCCGAGCTATCGACCCCCAGAATCCTTGCTTAGATTCATTTATGTTCTTCTTTGGTCCATGCTCATATATGGATGGGGCCTGTATTCCAAAATGAAAAATTAGTTCACCAAGTATAAGATGACCTAGGAGATCTGCACAATTCATCTACTAGTCAAACAGGACAAGAATGTAACCAGAATGATATGGGATTTTATTGAATCAAAGTTCTTTAATCCACATACATATCCGCGTACATGAAATAGTTCAAAAAGGGTCAACAGGAGAATTGGATCCATTTGCTTCATATAGCAATAGATATTTAATTCAGAAATTACAAAAAGAAGCAATATTAGGACAGCGTGGGACGAACAGAAGTCCAGAGGGATGAAGCACGATCACATTAACAACATAGCCAAGAAGGAGGGAATTAAATTATTTACAAACGGAGGGGTGACTCCAGACAGTGATTTCACCAATGCAGTCAAGAGGTTGCAAGGATGAAGCTATCAGCCTCTTAACATTATTATGAATAAAAACATGAAAGAAATACTTCAAATTTTATAGTCAGTACTCAGTAGGAAAGTTGAGTAACCCGTATTTTTTAAAGCTAAAATAGGAGGTTTTCAGGTTTATTATTTACCAATGTAACGACAAAAGGGTGTTAAATCTTCGTAGAACTCAAAACTATTGCACAACTTGGAGCAATTTCCAGAACTTCTAGTGGATCTACCTATAGAGGACCAAAGTGTCATTAACATTTGACAATCACTCATCATACGTACGGATTAGGCCCAATCTGTCCCAACAACTCCCAGAGAACCGACCTTGAACCAAAATCAAACTGCTGAAAGCCCTTTGAACCTGTTAATCCCCTTATACAACTAAGAATAACTTCAAACATGCAAAGAAAATTCATGCAGATATTAGTTCTTACCAAAGTTGCAAGATCAGTTGCCATTCTTATATGTGAACAGTCATAAGGAGTTAATTCTTTTTAGCATCTGATATGTTAGAAATTGGAGTTGTGCTCTTGTGCCCTCAAGGGAAAACACATCAGTTCTACTGTTTCATTTCAGACAATCACAACCACGGCATTAAAAACCCACACCATTCATACATATATTCTCCTCATCATCCAATATCAGAGCCTACACCAAACCTTCAGCCAGAAATCAAATTAGAAATGAGATTACTTGTTCAACTCTTTCATGATTGTACAAACCAATACCAGCCTTCTCTAATATAATCAATCCAAACCTAAACTCCATCCAGAAATTACATAATTGAATCAAAATCAACAATTAGAAGCCAATGTCCATTGTTTAGCAACTGCTGAGAGGACCACAATGTATCACTTATCATAAGAGAGAGTAACATACATCTCACAATTGATAAGGGCAAGAAACACACTAAAAACAACAGTTATCAATAACATACCACACAGCATCAAACTCAAAAGGAACAAATTGCATTGGCAGCACAGAACAGAAAGAAAAACAAATACAGTTAAAAAGAAAACAACAAAATCACACCTTAGCAGGGGAAGGAGTAGAGGCGCGTGGTGATGAGAGTGCCGATTGCTCGTAGACGGAGGAAAGCGAAGAATCCCTATACGCCGACGAAGCTCTGATTGCTTTGGTGGCGAGAGATGAGGCGGAAGGGGAAGACGAACGGTTGTCAGCGGGGGTCGGAGGGGCAGAACCGTAATTAAACGTGGTGGGGATGTCAACTCTCCCGACTTGCTGCCGCCTCCTGTAGGCCATTATTCACCGGAAGTAGCACCGCCGGAGAGAAAAAAGTAGAACAAAATTCTCCGTTCCGAATACGAAAATCTTGTTCAAAGTTTCGCAGGGTTTATGAATTACCGATTTCCAGTCCGATTCAAAGGGGAGTGAGAATGGAAGTGATTGACTGGATGAGACTAGGGTTTGATAATAATTCTGGTCCGGCAGAAAAGGAGAGTGTCAACGGGGTGAAGTTTCGTTTCGATTCGTTACGTTCACGTTGGGTTGGGCACTGGCACAGAATCTGGATCCGATTCCTGCAATTTCACCGCCCAATTAATGCGAATTCGTTTTTTTTCTTTTTTTCCAAAAAATCAACCGTGTTATATTTTAATCAATTACTAGTATTTGTTAATTTCGGATAATGTAACGATAGTTACATGAATTTAGTATTGTTTATAGTATATAGTATTTTCTTGAAAAAAAAAATAAAAAATGATCTGGTAACTTTGTTCGGATCCACAAATAGTTCTTACATCAGGTCGAAGTCCTCACCTCACTACCCCTTCGAAGAATCATGCACAGACCCGACACGGCGAGGAGATGTCTCAAGTGGTCGGTCGAGATCGGGTAGTTTGGGGTGACCTTCGTACCACGAATAGCCATCAAGACCCAGGCCTTGGCGGACTTCATTGTGGAACTGACATTCCCGACAGACAGTTCAATTTCTCTGTGCCACTTTTTCGTGTTCCTGAATTATTCCACCTCCTGAATTATGGTGGTCCGTTAAATATTTTTGTCAATTCCACATGTCAATAATCTAGATTATGGAACACATAATGAAACATCATTTTTGGAACAGATGATATCATGCGCCCGACAGAGCAAAAGAAGGTCGGAGCTTCCTGACACTCATGAAGAGTGCATATGCTAGCTTTTCCAAGGCGGATACCTGAGCTCGGTGTCATTTAAAGTTTGACTTACAAAGTAGATTGGCAAATGAGTTTGCCCCTCGGCTTGGACTAACACTGCGCTTAAAGCTGACTCTGATGCTGCTAGATACAGGAAAAGCTTCTCGTTCGGGACGGGCTTTGCCAAGATATGGGTGTTGGAGAGGTAATTTTTTATGCCCTCGAAGGCGAGCTGACTCTGTACCGTCCATTTAAACTTCCCTTTCTTGATTGCATCAAAAAAGGGATTGCACTTGTCACCCATCCGCGAGATGAAACGGTATAGCGCAGCCAATCTCCCAGTCAACCTTTGCACCTCCTAATACTCCGAGGTGGACTCATATCGAGGACGGCCTGGATTTTAGTGGGATTCGCCTCGATGTCGCGCCTGCTCACCATATGTCCTAAGAATTTTCCCGACTCCACCCCGAAGTTGCACTTCTTGGGGTTGAGCTTCATTTGGTATTGTCTGAGGATATCGAAAGTCTGTGCCAGGTGCATCAAATGATCCTCATTCCTTTCGCTCTTGACTACCAAGTCGTCCACGTAGACCTCCATGGTTTTTTCGATCTGCTCGGCGAACATCTGATTGACCGTATGGCTATCTGATTCGCTTTACGATTTTGGTGAGTGAAGAATTCATTAAGATCTATCATAATAGCTACAATGGTTTCCAAGTCCTGGTGTTGGTGTCGCAACACATCCGACGTTGAAGTCAAGATGATACACTTAGCCATTTCATTGAATCTCAACACTGCTTATGATATTCCTTATCTTCCTCACATTCGTAGTCTTAACAAGTCTAGGTTTGTCAAGGACAAATTTATGCGATTGCATGGTCAAGACAATATATAATTTCCAATCGACATAGTTTCCTATACAATTCTATTGACTTAAAAAATGGCGGAAACATGATTTTGAAGTTGCGATTTACGGGGAGATGTAATCAAAATATAATTGATTGAGGGTTTTTCTTCAGTGATGAAATGTAATTCAAATAAGAGTGGTCACGACCGTGTGACCGGAATAAAAGGTTAAGTCAATTTTTCAATTAAATTTTAAATTATCGGCGGAAAGAATTAAAATTAAAATTAAAAAAAAAAGTGATAAAATAAAAATTTCCATTATCTTTTATAATTCAGACAAAATTACAGGATTACTTGGCGATGTTTTTCTCTATTTTCTTTTGAGGACTTGTTGATGGGTAGTCAAGTAAAAGTCCTGTAAAAGAAAAAAGGTATTAGTCAAGTAAATTATCAACATTAACCGCTAAAATGCTTGCAACTTTAGACTGGTATAAGTGCTAACATGCTTTTTAATAAGTCTTGCTGACAATTCACAACATCATGGATCAAGCCTTTTTTATCCTAACATCATGAATAGAACTAGATATCTATACATATCTAATAACAAAATGTTGGGCCAAAAGTTGGGCAAAAAAATTGTTATAATTTTATAATAAAATTTTAAACATCTTAACAAATTTGATGTAGCTCAAATGGTATAAAAAATATTTTTTATCTTCTTTGTATGCAAGAGTACAAGGTTCAATTCTCCATATCTACCACATATATATTAATTATTTTTTTAATATTTTCTAAATTATTAATATTATTTTTGAATTTATGAACTTGATCTATTTATACATATATAATACCAAAAAAGAAAAAAAATTCAACAAAAAAATATTTACAAATTTTTGAACTAAATCTATATATACATATATAATAACAAAATATTATACTGAAATAGAAAAAAAATCAACAAAGAATTATTATAAATTTATCATAAAATTTTAAAAGTGGCACATTAATGATTAATAATGTAAAATGTTATATTTTGTAGTTGATATATATATATATATATATATATATATATATATATATATATATTAAAAATCAGTTACTCATTCCATCTTTTTTTTAGATTGCTCACTTGATTTTGACACGGGTTTTGATGAGGAAATTCTTTATTAATATTTGAAGGTAATAAAATAGTTTTTTGATAAGGGTATTTTGTCAATTTTAGTGAATAATTTAGTGATGTTTGTAAGGGGTAGAATGAACTGTATAGTTACTTTATTGCTATTTTAAGTATGTGATAAAAGATGGACTTTTTAGATTTTGAGCAATCTAAAAAAGACGAGAAGTATTGTATATATGAAAATGTATAATTTATATACTTATTTGTATGATAATATTACATGATATTTGATTTAAATTGATTAGTCCAATTACCATAAATTAGTTACATGAACTATTGACATTAGACTTAAACTGTTAGTTGAATAATTTTTAATTAAATTATTAGTTGACGTTATTAGTTGAATTGTAAAACGACACTAGATTGGTTGTGATAAAGCTCGATTTGTTTACTTATTTGTATGATTCTTTTATAGGATATAATATTTAACAAGTTGATTTTTCACTGAACCCGGGTTCATGTGAAATCTATTTTTTATTTGTCACGATTATCCATTTACAGTTATACACTATTACTATCTTAAAAAAATATTTGATATTTTAAATAATGATGGTGCATGTACATAAAAGATTTACAAATTTTTTTAGATGAAATATTTGCATGATTAACTAATTATAACACTTTTAAAAACTCATTTAAGTCATTATATACATATAATATAAGTATTACTCCTAATAATTATAATATATATAACATATACTTAAAAAATATGGGGCACGTGATCCCAACATAGGACATGTAGGTCCATCATTGAGTCAAATTACTATGAATTAGTTGCATGTACAATTGACATTAGACCTTGGATTGTAAAACGATACTGGGTTGATTGTGATGAAGCTCGATAACCATATTTTTAAAAGAAAATACTAATCGAGACTAACTTAGGATAAAGAGTGTTGATTTCGGGAATGACACTGTCATCATCATATAGTAGACTCTTTTTAACATCTTAGAAAGATAATTTTGACTAATGATATCTTATGGTGTGATTATTAATAAGAATTATAGATAATTATTAAAAATATTGGACTTTCTTAAGGAGATTAATTTCAATCATGAATTTATATGTTATCATGTTCAGAGTAACTAAAGGGGACAATTTGAAAATTTTGATATGCAATGAGAATTGGGAAGACGATAATAGGTGACAATCAAAGTGATTTAGAAGGAAATAATTTAAAATTGTAAGGAAAAAATTACATTTAAAGTAGTATTATTTAACAATGTAAATTTTTTAAGTAGTTGGAGCGCCACCCATTTCCATGCATAATTGCAAAAGCAAAATATGTTCATAAATCGTGCGTTGCATCTAAATTAAAAAAAAAATGAAAAAAAGATTCTTATTATTATTATAAGTAAAATGTTTTTTTATAATTTATTTAACACACAAATAAATATATTTTGTATTATGTTCATTTTATACTTATAAACCGTGCAACACACGGGTGATATACTAGAACTTCTAATATTAGTTTGTTTCCGTATTTATTTTACTTTCCATTAATTGACTCATATAAGGTTGGCAATGAGATTAAAATTTATTTCACGATTAACAATCAATAAATATTTAATTATTCATACGAGATGGTTTCATACAAAAAATGTAGGACAAAAACTTGTATAGACCTGGTTCATGCTATGAACCCGGGTCAAGCCTAACCCATACACTAAAAATGGGTTAGATATATATACTTGAGCGCGCATATGTGATCCCTCCCCTCTCCACCCGGAAACCCATCGCGGCCACCTTCCCTGCCCCCGCCGCGACCCCTCCACTCCCTCCCCACACCACGCCGTCGCGACCCATTCTCTCCCTTCCCCACGCCGCAGTGCATTGGTAAACGGTCGACATTTTCGACGACAATATATATGATAATTTTATAGTTATCGCTGTTACTCACAAAAACTATCATTATTAATCATAAAAACTATCACTTTTATTCAGAAAAACTATCACTGTCACTATATGCTATAATAAGTTTCACTGTTACAAATAAACTATCACTGTTACTCAGAAAAACTATCACTGTCATTATATGCTATAATAAGTTTCACTGTTACACATAAACTATCACCGTTACTCAGAAAAACTATCACTGTTACTCATAAAATTCTTACTTTTACTCAGAAAAACTGTCACTGTCACTATATGCTATAATAAGTTGTTGGGGTTATACTGAAAAGTATGCTTTTACTTTGTATAACCAAACTGGGTTTTCTTATTTATTTACTGAAATAATCTATTAATCAGTATTGCATTAAATATAAATGAATGTTATATATATTTATTGCAAACCCGTTCAATAAGTTAAGTACATTGTTGTGGCCCCGCCATCATGAGGCGACCATCCTGGCGACAACCAAAGTTAGGGCGACCAAGCTGCCTGGAAAACCTATGAAGTGACCACCCAGCTCTGGTCATCACATCTCGGCGACTATCCTTAGGGGTTGCCATCTAACTATGGGATAAGATCAAGGGCGTTCATAGTGGCGGAATTTTGGGGTTTAAACGGGGATGTCCAGCTGGCGGTGAGATTCACGGCTAGAGAGAAAGAAGATCAAATTAACAGCTCCTTGTAATTAAGTACAAATTCACAACCCAGATGGAAATGAACAAACCATCATGAAAGGTTGACGTATAAGGCTCAGATTGGCTTGTCTTGACCAAAAGATTATACTAGTGCATTTAGATGCACTGAATAAGGACCTACATGAGGATAAATTCTTCGGTACTAAATATACAAGAATTAGACCTCAGTGGGGTGTTATTTCTTAATCTCCATCCCTTAAATAGGATCGTGTGGAATTAATAACTATTGCTTTGACTTATGACAGGAAAAGAGTCAATGTGATTCGATACCTTATATCTTGGGCAATATTATTAATTACATGACGATTGCTGACATTTAATACGGAGAATCGTGTGCAAGTACGTTTTGCTTGATTTGTCCCCTTGGTGGGCTCAGAATCTTTATCATACCAAATCTTGCAAGTGGAAATTTATTTCTGGTATGGATAATAACGTTGAGTTGTCTTTACTTCAAGGACAAATATATTAATTAATATAAAGCTTGTTCAGTGGCTTAATTAATTAATGGACTAAGATATTCTTAAACACGGGAAATAATGACCGGGAGCCATATTATAGTAAAGTCGTAATATGGGTTAAGATGGATAGTTCAATATTAATTTTATAGTGGAGTAAATTAATACTAATGGACTTGAATAATATTTGGCACAATATTATAGCTTCATAATCCATTGAAGGTCCAATCTTAATTCTCCTAAAGGCCCCTCATATAGCCCAAAATAAAGTCCAATTAACGAAAAGGAGAAGAAAATATTTTGCCTAATATTTCTTATTTTTTTTCAAAAATTTGTAGGAAAAAGGAAGAAAAGATTTTCTTGATTTTCTTGTAGATATTTTGTGGAAAGAGATAAGTATTCTTGGAATACATAATTATCCCATAAATTCAAGAAGTCAAATCTTGATTCCTATTGCCTTGTTATTTTCGAAAATTTAGGGAAAAGGGGAAGAGAGATATTTATGAAAAAATTTAATTAAGGAGAAAAGAATATAGGAGATATATTCAAGATTTCTTGGAGACCAAGAAAAAGATTTTCTTCCTTATTTTTCTCCTCAAAAAATTGGCCCCCCCTTGTCCTATATATGGGGGATGAATCTTTCATTCCCAAGTGCAATTCCATGTGTTGAAAATATTAGAAATCCACAAAGGTGGTGGCAAAATATTTTATTTTTCTCTCTTGTTAAAATCGTTCATGTGAATCCTCCCACCGGATTACGTTCATGGACTTGGGACATATTTGGGGAGGCTCTTTGGGTTGATCCAACGTCTCAACGGTTGTCTCCACAAGAGGTACGTAATCTCGCAACTCCTAGATTCCGCATGCTTAGGATTTACGTGGATTATGTGTACGCATGATTGTTTATTTGCTTATTAATTATTATGTTGAATTGATTTAGGATTAATTCATGTTAGTAATTAATTGATTAATTTAAATATGTATTTAAAATCATCTCTAATAGATCCGGGCACCCGTATTTTCACAACAACTGGTATCAGAGCTCTGGTTTCGAGCTCTGACTTTTAAATTGTTATTTAAATTATGTTGGACATTAAATTGAAAATTGGATAGTAAAATTCCTAGATCTGTTTTGCAGGTATCCAATTGTCATGGTATTTAATGTGTTTAATTTTCATGCGTATGAATGTTTTTTTTAATTCGACTCGTTCGAATTTATTTTTCTCGTGAGAAAATCCACGAGTAGATTAGGCTATTTGATTTGTTCAATGTAATAGACTAGTCTAGATTTAAGGTGTATTTATTTTTCGTTAAATAAATTGTAACCTGATCGAAGACGAAGACGGAGACGAGGAGTTAAAACAGACCCGGAACCGTACGTAGGTGACGTGCATTGCACGAAACGTGCTAAAGGAGGCACGCGCGCAACGCGAATGTCGCCAAGCGAATGGGCATGGCGCACGGCGCTAGGTGGGGTCGGCCCGGGATGCGTGCGGATGCGACCAGGCAATGCGCGCGGGACCATGCTCGCGGAGCGAACGGGGTGGAAGCAGGGCGACTGGCAGCGCGCGCACGGGCGCTGCCAACCTATTGCCTGCCGAGGTTGCCGAGGAACCGAGAGCAACGCGCGCTGCGCCTAGGCGCACGGGCGCGATCGCTCAGCCAAGCGGTCTGCCGGATGCGGACGAGCATCCCGGCTGCGAGCTACTTGGCGTGGCGCTTCGAGATGAATTTTTTTTTGAGACGAACAAGTGGGAGAAATTCAAGACGATATTTCTTCAAGATCAAGCCAAGAAAGATCAAACCATGACAGTTGGATAATTTGTGCCCAATATGTTCATTTTCTGCTTTGCTTCATTTATTGTTGTCTTTTCTTATGCTTTATTTAATTTATTTAAATGTGTTTGCATGAGAATTGCCCAACAAAAAATCTCAAATTCAAAAAAATTACTAAGTATATTTTAATAATTAATTTGGTTTCGAATCAAATTAATTTTGACCTCCATGATTTATTTATTTATGAAATCTTTTGGAGAAATTCCCCTACGGGACGGCAAAAAGATAGCTTTCACATGAATAAATTCTCAAAAGGATGATTGTGAATTATTATTAGTGGCGATGATGACCCTCCCAAGAGGCTCGATCAAAATGAAGTAGTAATTATGTATTTAATCATGGTTATTACTTAGGTATAAAATTGATATGAATATACTTCACTGAAGTCCCTTTC
This sequence comes from Stenogyne calaminthoides, assembly GCA_037126765.1. Taxonomy (NCBI): domain Eukaryota; kingdom Viridiplantae; phylum Streptophyta; class Magnoliopsida; order Lamiales; family Lamiaceae; genus Stenogyne; species Stenogyne calaminthoides. Next base: position 6,660,833 of record JBBCBC010000021.1, on the reverse strand, counting down.
AATTTTATATTGGTCAAGTGGGAGCCGACTATTAATTTTTTAAAAAAATTAAAGGTTTGTAACTGTTCTTGTTTGTAACCTGCTTGAATGTGATTTAAATGATGACACTCCCAAAAGGCTCATTTAAATCTATTTTGAGATGTTGGATGATGCATGTTCATATTTTTTTGAGATTTTAATATGAATCATGTGATCGAATTGTGTGATTTTCTTTATGTTGATCCGGATATTGACACAAGATGTATGTTTATTTTCAGTTTCATCATGTCGCAACCTTTTAATCAACTGTTCAATATACTGAAAGACAATCTGCTTACTGGAGAAAACTATGTTGTTTGGAAACGAAACCTTATAAATATCCTTGCTTCGCATGAATCCAAATGGGTGCTTAACGTACCGAAACCCGAAAAACCAACCAAGGATGCCAGTATATGGGAAGAGATGGAATATAATGAATGGGAGCTGGTAAATGAATTGATAAGGGACATTACCTTGACACATATGTCGGATTTGTTAAAGGACCTTCATCAAGGATTTTCAACAGCTGTAGACATTATGGGAAATCTCGAAGCGATGTTCGCACATCCGACCCATATGGCAATCCAGAGCATTGAGCATGACATGGTCAAGCTAAAGTTGGAAGAAGGAGTGACTGCTAAAGAGCACATTCTTAGGGTTATGGTCATCTTTGAAGAATTGGCATATCTTGGCGAAAAATGTGACTTCAAAAGAAAAATTGATTTCATTCTCAGTTCTCTGCCAAAGAGCTATGATCATCCTTATGTAAAGTATCTAATGGATGAATTTTACTGTGGATGATCTTATAAAGGCTCTTACGTTGGTCGAAGAGGATATTGAGCGCAAGAAAGTGATTTTGGTTACAAAAGGGTCTACTTCTCGTTCTAGGCCAATTGGTGGTAAGAACAATGAAGAGACGAAAAGGATAAACTAGTTCTATTCAAGCTTCAAAGATGAGAGCTTAAGCACGAGGATCTGTTTGGAATGCGGAGAAAGATGACATTAGAGATGGGCCTGTTCCAATCCCAAAAGGAATGAAAAGAAAGGTAATTCTCACTCACTAGTTGTTGAAACTTGTTTGGCGGAGTATGCTACCCATTCGTGGGTAGTGGATACGGGATCCATTGATCATGTTTGTTTCACGTTACAGGGGTTCAAGCGGACCCGACAACTTAGTGGAAGTGAGATCCTCATCACGCTAGGCGATGCTACGAGAGTGGCAGCTGAAGCAGTGGGAGAAGTGCACCTGTCTTTTGAAGACAAGATTTTAATTTTAAGAGATGTTCTTTATGATCATGTCTTTCGGAAAAACCTTATTTTTGTTTCTAAACTATTTGTCGATGGATATTCTGTTCGTTTTAATAAGCATGTTACTGTTTTGCGTAACTATGTGATTATCTGTCGTGGAACTTTACGGAACAATCTCTATATTATAAACTGTGCACATCACTCACATAATGCATCCTATAACACATCTACCATTTCATGTAAAAGAAAGCGTTCGGCTGACGTGAACGAAACACTTCTTTGGCACCTAAGATTAGGTCACATTAACCCAAAAAGGATTCAAAGGTTGGTTCAAGATGGTTCATTGGGGTCTCTCCAGATTGAACCATTTCCAACCTATGAATCATGCTTAGAGGGTAAAATGACCAAGAGGGCATTTGGAGCCAAGGGGCTTAGAGCTAAGGAAGTATTAGAAATCGTTCACACCGACGTATGTGATCCAATGCAAATCAAAGCTAGAGGTGGCTACGAGTATTTCATTACGTTTATCGATGATTACTCACGCTACGGATACATTTTCCTAATGAAGCATAAATCTGAGACCTTTGATAAATTCAAAGAATTTAAGGCTCAAGCAGAGAATCATAAGGAAAAGACTATCAAGTTTCTACGATCTGATCGTGGAGGCGAATACCTCAGCGATGAATTTTTGAACTACCTGTCGGAAGAGAGGATTGCATCCCAGTTGACTGCACCCGGTACCCCTCAACAAAACTGGGTTGCAGAACGAAGAAATAGAACGCTTTTAGAAATGGTAAGGTCAATGATGAGTTGTGCAGATTTACCAAAATCGTTCTGGGGTTACGCTTTGGAAACAACGGCTTATATTCTAAACTTAGTGTCATCCAAATCTGTTCCTAAAACCCCGAGAGAATTGTGGAGAGGGCGCAAGCCCAGTTTAGGACACATCAGGATCTGGGGGTGTCTGTCATACGTGTTGGACAAGGAAGCTAGTAAATTGGATGCACGTTCAGAATTAAGGTTGTTCATTGGGTACCCCGAAGGAACAAAGGGATGCATGTTCTATGGTCCCGAAGATCAAAAGGTGGTAATCAGTACGCACTTTAGATTTTTGGAAGAAGACTATATGAACGATAAAAAACCTAGAAGTGAGATTACCTTAGAAGAACTTAAGGGGCCAACTCCATTGCCAACTGTACAAAATGATATACCAATCGTCACACCTACACAACTGGAACCTCGTCGTAGTGGACGGATTGTCAGACAACCCGAGCGATTCTTAGGAATTGGAGAGTCTTCGGACTTGATCTCAGGTCCATGGTCCTACAACGAGGCGATCCAAGACAAGGATGCAACATCTTGGCAAACAGCAATGGAAGCCGAGATGGGTTCAATGGGTCACAATAAAGTGTGGGAGCTAGTCGAACCACTTAATGGGGTAAAATCCATTGGATGCAAGTGGGTATACAAGAGAAAGAGAGGACCGGGCGAAAAGGTTGAAACCGTTAAAGCAAGACTAGTGACGAAAGGGTATACTCACAAAGAAGAGATCGATTATGAGGAAACCTTTTCGCCCGTAGCCATGCTCAAGTCCATCCGCATTCTCTTGTCGATTGCTGCGCATTTAGACTTTGAGATCTGACAAATGGATGTCAAGACCGCTTTCCTCAATGGAAGTCTTGACGAAGAAATCTATATGCAACAACCCGAAGGCTTCATTGAAAAAGGCCAAGAGCATCTGGTTTGCAAGCTTAAGAAGTCCATTTATGGGTTGAAGCAGACATCCCGGGCTTGGAATCAGTGTTTTGATCAAGTAATAAAATCCTACGGTTTTGATCAAAACAACTTTGAAAGTTGTGTTTACAAAAAGCGTGACGGAACTGCCTTGGTATTTTTAGTACTATACGTAGACGACATCCTGCTCATCAGAAACGGTGTTAAGGTGTTATTAGAAGTAAGGGCATGACTATCAAAATAATTTGACATGAAGGATTTAGGGGAAGCCGGTCACATCCTAGGGATCAAGGTCACTCGAGATCGCAGGAAAAGAATGATCGGATTTTCGCAGGCCTCATACATAGACACTGTTTTGAAGCGATTCAGCATGCAAGATTCCAAGAAAGGCTTTGTGCCCTACAAACACGGAATCCATCTATCCAAAGAAATGTGTCCCAAAACACAGAAGGAGATAGATGACATGAAGGGCATCCCTTATGCTTCGGCTGTGGGAAGCCTCTGTTGGGGAATTAATTGCACGGATCTATTCGGGATGAATATTTAAATACAAATTTAATTCTAACAATTATTACTAGCATGAATTAATCATATATTAATTCAAATAATAATTCAACAACAAATCATGCATACAAACAGTTCACATAAATCCTAAGCATGCAGAATTGCTACGGGTTTACGTGAACTAACCTCTTGGAGTGGCAATGGTCTCGTCGATAAAAACACACCAAAAAGCCTTCCCAAGTATTCCCTAGTCCTTGCTTGTCAATCCGGTGGAAGAAAGCTCGCGAACAATTAACAAAAGGGAAAATAAAAATTTGTTGCACCACCTTTGTGGATTTACTAATTTTTCCAGCACATGGAATTGTACACTCACAATTGAAATTTTCGAAAATACACAATCTGTCGACGTTTCAAAATATTTAATATTTTATCGACGCTGATATTTTTCCAAAAAAATCAATTTCTGTGTTCTGGGGATGAAACATTCATCCCCTATTTATAATAGAGAGGGGGACGAAAATTAGGGCTCAAAATAGGGTTAGGAAAGATCTTTTCTTGATCTCCAAGAAATCTTGAATATATCCCATATATTCTTCTTTCCATGTGTATTTTTCCACAAAAATCGCACACCCTTATTTAACCCATTTTTTCGAAATTAATAGGAGACTTTTCAAGATTGGATCTTTCTTGAATTTATGAGATATTCTTGTCCAAGAATACATATCTTTTTCCATAAAATCTTTTCAAGAAAATCAAGAAAATCCTTCTTCCTATTATTACTCTATATATTTCAAAAATCGCAATTAAAGAAACCAAGTGGGAGATTTCTTGAATTTATGGGATAATCTTGTATTCCAAGAATACTTATCTTCTTTCCATAAAATATTTTCAAGAAAATTCTTCTCCCTCTTTTTCTTTAATAATTTCGAAATTTAAGGAAAATAATGCAACAATAATTTATTTTATTTTTAAACACATTTCTCAGTTATTGGACTTTATGTTGGGCTACTTGAGGGGCCTTTAGGAGAATTAAGATTGGACCTTCCAATGGATCTTGAATTATCACTATTGAGCCACAATATTATTCAAGCCCATAAATATTAATTAATCCCACTACATAATTAATATTGCACTATCCATCTTAACCCATATTACAGTCAATATGGCTCCCGGTTATTATTTCCCGTGTTTAAGATTATCTAGCACATTAATTAATTCAAGCCACTGAAATAGCTTTCCATTAATTAATATCTTTTATCCTTGGTAAAGGAACGGTTCAACATTATTATCCATACCGGAAACTAGTTCCACTTGCAAGATTGGTATGATAAAACTTATGAACCTCCCGAGGGGCAAATCGAACAAAGCGTGCTTTGCACACGATTCTCCGTATTAAATCTTAGCAATCGCATGTGACCAATAATATTGCCCAAGATATAAAGTATTGAATCTCGTTGATTCTCTACCCGTAATAAGTCAAATCAATAATTACTAACCACACGCGATCCTATTTAAGGGGCGAAGATTAAGAAATAACGACCCTTCGAGGTCTAATTCTTCCTAGTTCGATTCGAAGAATTTGTCCTCAGAGGTCCTATTCGATTGCACTAAGCATGCACTAGTGTAATCTCTTGGTCAAGACAAGCCAATCTCGAGCCTTACACTTCAACCTTTCACGATGGATTGTTCATTTCCATCTAGGTCGTGAATGGTGTACTTTTGGTTACAAAGGATTTATTAATTTAATCTTTTCGTGATCCGGTATCACTAAATTAACTACAATGTAACACGTACAATTTATTGAACAGTTATGCAGTAAATATATGTAACATTCGATTATATTTAAAGCATCAGTGATAAACAATTTATTTCAGTAAATAAGACTGAAATTCAGTTTGATTATACAAAGTAAAAGCATACTTTCAAATTATAATCCCAACAATCTCCCACTTATACTCAAAGTCCGCTTTTAAGTATACTCAAAGATGTCTCGTGTAGTTCTGTCGTGACATCTAATGTCACCTACACGAACCTATTAATATCTCCCACTTATACTCAAAGCAGATTGGCTACGCACTTGACAACCATTCCTCCCACATGTCTCTTGAATGTTTCCAGAGGCAGACACTTTGTGAAAGGGTTAGCTAGGTTATCCTCCAATACGATCTTAGTCACCTCTTCATCTCCTCTCTTAACGATTTCTCGTCTAAGATTTCTTTCCTTCAGTGTGCTTGTTTGACTCGTGGACTCTTGGTTCCCTTGAATTTGCAACTGCCCCTAGCAAATATTGCTAGACAAATTCGGAACTCCATCCAAGTCCACTAAGAAGGTCTAGAGCCAAACTGGTTCCTTCACTGCTTCACAAGCAACTACTTACCCGGCTTCCATGGTTGAGTCAGTGATGCATTTCTACTTCACACTCGTCCATTTCCTGGCTACACTTCCCAAATGAAAGCACACTAACTGAGGCAGATAGTTTCTGGAATCTATGTCTGATTGGAAATCTGAGTCCGTGTAGCCGATGTGGAAAAGACTATTTGACTGATAAACCAACATTCTATCTCGAGTTCTTTTCAGATACTTCAGAATATTTTTAACTGTGGTCCAATGTTCTTTCCCCCGGGTTACTTTGATATCTTGCCACCATGCCAACGGCAAAGCAGATATCCGGTCTCGTGCACAACATTACATACATAAGGCTTCCGACAGTCGAAGCATAAGGAATGCCTTTCATGTCATCTATCTCTTTTTTGTGTCTTAGGGCACATTTCCTCGATAGATGGATTCCATGCACGAGAGGTAAGCCTTTCTTGGAATCTGCATCTTTGAATCACTTCAAGACAGTGTCTATGTATGAAGCTTGCGATAAGCCTATCATCATTTTCTTGCGATCTCGAGTGATCTTGATCCCAAGGATGTGCCCGGCTTCCCCTAAGTCCTTCATATCAAACTGTTTTAAAAGCCATGCCCTTACGTCTGATAACACCTTTACATCGTTCCCGATTAGCAGAATGTCGTCTACGTATAGTACTAAGAATATCAATGCAGTTCCGACACGCTTTTTGTACACACAACTTTCGAACTCATTTTGATCAAACTCATAAGACTTTATAACATGATCAAAACATTGGTTCCAAGCTCTGGATGCTTGTTTGAGTCCGTAAATGGACTTCATGAGCTTACAAACTAGGTGTTCTTGACCCTTTTCAATGAAGCCTTGGGGTTGTTGCATATAGATTTCTTCATCAAGACTTAGTTAAGGAAAGTCATCTTGACATCCATTTGCCGATTTCAAAATCGAGATGCGCAACAATCGACAAGAGAATTCGGATGGACTTGAGCATTGCTACAGGTGAAAAAGTTTCCTCATAGTCGATCCCTTCTTTCTGAGTATAACCTTTCGCCACAAGCCTTTCTTTGAAGGTTTCCACCTTCCCGTCTGGTCCTCTTTTTCTCTTGTATACTCACTTGCAACCAATGGGTTTGACCCCATTAAGTGGTTCGACTAGCTCCCACACTGTTATGATCCATAGAACCCCACCCATTTCTTTCATTGCTTTTTGCCAAGAAACCGTGATCCTTGTCTTGGATTGCCTCATCATATGTCCATGGGTCTAATTCGTCTTGTCCGGGAATCAAGTCAGAGGACTCTCCTATCCCCATGAATCTCTCGGGCTATCTTACAACCCTCCCCTTCTGACGAGTTAGGTTGTGAAAGTGTGTCGTTTGGTATGTCATCTTATATGAGTTGGAAATGAGGTTAGCCCCCTTAGCTCATTTAAGGTAATCTCACTTACGGGTCTTCTTTCGTTCATATAATCTTCTTCCAAAAATCTAAAGTGGGTGCTTATTACCACCCTTTTGATCTTGGGACCATAGAACATACACCCTTTTGTTCCTCGGTATCCTACAAACAACCTTAATTACGATCGATGATCCAATTTTCCGGCTTCCTTGTCCAACACGTGGGCGGACACCCCAAATTCTCATGTGTCTCAAACCGGGCTTCATGGGTCCACAATTCTTTGGGAGTTTTGGGAACCGATTTGGATGGCACCAAGTTCGAGAATGTAAGCTCATTTGTTTCAAGGCATGACCCCGAAGCGACTTGGGTAGATCCGCATAACTCATCATTGATCTAACCATTTCTAAAAGAGTTTCTTTTTTTTGCTCTGCAACCCCGTTTTGTTGAGGGGTTAAGTGCGATTAAATTTGGGATACAATCCTTTCATCGACAAGTAGTTCAAAAACTCATCGTTGAGGTACTTTCATTTGTTGTGATTATCTTTGGAAAGTATGCTTTTACTTTGTATAATCAAAACCTGAATTTCGGACTTATTCTTTGAAATAAATTATTTATCCGATGCTTTAAATATCATCGAATGTTACATATATTTCTTTGCATAATTTGTTCAATAAATAGACGTGTTACATTGTAGTTAATTTAGTGATACCGGATCACGGAAGATTAAATTAACGGTCCTTGTAACCAAAAGTACACCATTCACGACCTAGATGGAAATGAACAATCCATCGTGAAAGGTTGAAGTGTAAGGCTCGGGATTGGCTTGTCTTGACCAAGAGATTACACTAGTGCATGGTCGATGTAATTGAATAGGACTCCACTGGGAGGACAAATTCTTGAGCCCGAACAAGGAAGAATTAGACCTCAGTGGTTCGTTATTTCTTAATCTTCGTCCCTTAAATAGGATCACGTGTGGTTGGTAACTATTGCTTTGACTTATCATGGGTAGAGAATCAAGATACTTTTTATCTTGGGCAATATTATTGGTCACATGTGATTGCTAAGATTTAATACGGAGAATCGGTGTAATGAAATCACGATTGTTCGATTTGCCCCTTGGGAGGTTCATAAGCTTTATCATACCAAATCTTGCAAGTGGAACTAGTTTCCGGTATGGATAATAATGTTGAATCGTTCCTTAACCAAGGACAAAAGATATTAATTAATGGAAAGCTATTTCAGTGACTTGAATTAATTAATGGGCTAGATAATCTTAAACACGGAAAATATTAACCGGGAGCCATATTGACTGTAATATGGGTTAAGATGGATAGTGCAATATTAATTATGTAGTGGGATTAATTAATATTTATGGGCTTGAATAATATTGTGGCTCAATATTGATAATTCAAGATCCATTGGAAGGTCCAATCTTAATTCTCCTAAAGGCCCCCTAAGTAGCCCAACATAAAGTCCAATAACTGAAAAAGGTGTTTAAAAATAAAATAAATCTTGTTGCATATTTTTCCTATTTTTTTCAAAAATTATGGATTAAAAGGGAAGAAAGATTTTCTTTGAATTTTGTTATGGAATGAAGATATGTATTCTTGGAATACAAGATTATCTCATTAAATTCAAGAAATCTCCCACTTGGTTATCCATATAGTAGTTTTTCAAAAAATTTGAATATAAAGGGCATGAAAGATTTTCTTGATTTTCTTGAAAAGATATTATGAAAGATATGTATTTCTTGAAATACAAGAATATCTCATAAATTCAAGAAGATCCAAATCTTGGATTCTTGTTCCCTAATATTTTCAAATTTTCCATAACAAAGAGGAGTTGGGATTTTTGTGGAATATTTTAATTATGGAGAAAAGGATATATGAGATATATTCAAGATTTCTTGGAGATCAAGAAAAAGATTTTCCCATATTTTTTTATCCCAAATTTTCGACCAACACCCTCTATAAATAGGGGATGAGTGTTTCATTCCCAAGTACAATTCCATGTGCTGGAAAAATTAGTAAATCCACAAAGGTGGTGCAACAAAGTTTTTTTCTTTTGTTAATTGTTCGTGAGCATCCTACCACCGGATTGTCGAGCAAGGATTAAGGAAATACTTGGGAAGGTTTTTCGGTGTGTTTAATCAAACGAGGCCATTACCATTCCAAGAGGTATGTTTACGTAAACTCATAGTAATTCCGCATGCGTAGGATTTACGTGAACTGATTATATGCATGATTTGTTGTTGAATTATTATTTGTATTAATATATGATTAATTCATGCTAGTAATAATTATCAGAATTAAATTTGTATTTAAATATTTATCCCGAATAGATCCGTGCAATTAATTCCCCAACAACTGGTATCAGAGCCTCGGTTTCGGGCTCTGAATTTTAAATTGTGATTTAATTCATTTTCATTAAATTTGAAATTGGATAGTAGAATTGCTAGATCTTTTTTGCAGGTATCCAATTGTCATGGAATTTAATGTGTTTATTTATGCATGCATATAAATTGTGATGTTTAATTCGATTCGTTCGAATTCGTTTTGCCTCGTGAGAAAATCCACGAGTAGATTAGGATTTGTTTGATTTGATCAATGTAATAGACTAGTCTAGATCTAGGTTTATTTATTTTTTATAAATAAATTGTGGCCGGATCGAAACGGAGGCGAGACGAAGAATTAAAGGATAGATCGAATCAGACGTGGACGGCGTGCATCGTCGAAAAAAAACGTGCCATGGGAGCCACAGATCGCTGACGCGCGCATACATCATAAAATCTTCGGATTCTTGTTCCTGACGCAAATTTTCCATAACAAAGGTTGGGATTTTGTGAATATTTTAATTCGGGATTGGATCAAGAAAAGATTTTCCCATATTTTTTATCCTACCAATTGACGCTATAACAGGGCGAAATATTTCCCAAGTACAATTCCATGGGCGCGCTGCTGGGGCAACAAAGTTTTTTGCTTTTTTGTTAATTGTCTGTGAGCATCCTACTAATTTGACTGGCGAGCAATTAAATACTTGGGCGGCGCGCTTAATCAAAGCTATAGGCCATTACCATTCCGTTTAGTAAACTCATAGCGGGTAGGATTTTACGTGTGGAATCTGCGTATGCATGATTTGTCATTAATTATTATTCAGATTAATATATGATTAATTCTACGCTAGTAATAATTATTTAATTAAATTTAGGATTTATCCCTAGATCCGATACGCTGCCGGTATCAGAGCTCCGCCGATTTTTAAATCCATTGCCAAATAAATTCTTGAAATCGATAGCCGCCAGATCGTATCCAATTGTCATGGAATTTAATGGCATTGGCTTTATTATACCTGTGAGCGAGAGTTCGCCGATTTTGTTTGCGTGGCTGGTTTATTTATTTTTATAAATGAGTTTCTGATCTAAAATTTCGCAGATTTAAGAATTTTAGTAGATAATTGGATCGTGGCGTAAAGTAAGGCGACATCGGCCAGCATCCATTGCGAGCTACTTGGCGTGGTGTTTGAGGACGGAGTTCTTTTCGAGACGATCGAGTGGGAGAAATTCAAGACGACGTTTCTTCAAAATCAAGCCAAGAAAAATCAAACCATGACAATGGATAATTTGTGCCCAATATGTTTATTTTTCCGCTTTGCTTGATTTATTATTGCGTTTTCTTGTGCTTTATTTAATTTGTTTAAATGTGTTTGCATGAGAGTTGCCCAATGAAAAATCTCACCTTCAAAATTACTAAGTATGTTTAAATAATTAATTGACAATTTTATTCCGGATAATAAAATTGAATTAATTTTGACCTCCATGATTTATTTATTTGTGAATTCTTTTGGAGAAATTCTCCCCACGGGACGGTCAAAAGTTAGCTTTCACATGAATGAATTCCAAATGGATGATTGTGGATTATTACTAGTGGCGACGGTGACAATCCCCACGAGGCTCGTTCAAAGCGAAATAATAATTCTGTATTTAATCATGGTTATTACTTAGGTATAAAATTGATATGCATATACTTCCCCGAAGTCCCTGTCAATTTTATATTGGTCAAGTGAGAGCCAACTATTAATCTGGATATTAAAGGTTTATAACTGTTCTTGTTTATAACCTGCTTGAATGTGTTTAAATAATGACCCACCCCACGTGGCTTATTTAAACTGTTTTGAGATGTTGGCTGATGCATGTTCATATTTTTTTTGAGATTTTAATATGAAACATGTGATCGAATTTTGTGATATATTTGTGCTTATGCATATTATTGTTTATTTCAGTTCATCATGTCGCAACCTTTTAATCCACTGTTATATACACTCAAAGAACACCAATTAACTGGTGACAACTATAATGTTTGGAAACGAAATATGAGTTTTGTCCTATCTGCACAAGAACATCATTGGGTTCTTGAAGTACCCAAGCCACGTAAGCCTACTGATGAATCACCTAATGCGGAAAGACACTTGTATAATATTTGGGAGCAGGCCAATGAACCCATGAAACGTGTAATCTTGACTTCACTGTCTGATGATTTGAGACACATTCATGAAGGTGTTGAGTCTGCTGCAGAAATTATGCAAAGTCTTGAAGAAATATTTTTAATAAAAGACCGCATGATTAATCAGTTTAAAAATGACGACGTGGCCAGGCTAAAGATGGCTGAGGGAACACCAGTGAGGGAGCACGTTCTCAGAATTAAACACCATTTTGAAAAACTGGCTTATCTCGGTACTAAGTATTGTGATGAGGCCCAAATCGAATTTTTTTTGCTAACTCTTCCAAGCCGCCCGATGGGGTTTTTTATTTGTAGTTTTTTTGTGATGAGTGATCACATGTTTACTATGGACATCCTACAAGAAGCCTTGGAGAAAATAGAGAAGCATTTAGGAAAGAAAGACGAAGCATTGGTGACCAAAAGTCTTTTCTCAAGATCTAGGCCAATGGAAGGCAAGTCTCAAAAAAAAAAAAAAAAGTGGTCGAGAACAAAGCAATCTCATCACTAAGAAAAGTGAGAAAAAAGACGGGTTGGCTGTTTGGGTGTCAAGAAAGTACCAAAAGGAAAATGTTTTAACTGCGGTGAGAAAGGACATTGGAGGTCAGCCTGTTCCAAACCCAAAAGGAATGGAAAGAAAGGTAATTCTCACGCACTAGTTGTTGAAACTTTCTTAGCGGCGTATGCCTCCCATTTATGGGTAGTGGATACGAGGTCCACTGATCATGTTTGTTTCACTTTACAGGGGTTCAAGCGGACCCGACAACGTAGTGACAATGAGATCCTCATCACACTGGGCAATGCTACAAGAGTGGCAGCTGAAGCAGTGGGAGAAGTGCACCTGTCTTTTGAAGACATAGTTTTAATTTTAAGAGATGTTCTTTACGTTCCAAATTTTAGAAAGAATTTAATTTCAGTTTCTAAACTTTATCTTGATGGATATTCGGTTACTTTTAATAAAGTTGTTACCATTTCTCTTTTGGACCCGGAACCCCTCAACAAAATGGGGTTACAGAGCGAAAAACAGAACACTTTTGGAAATGGTTAGATCTATGATGAGTTATGCGGTCCCAAGTCGTTCTGGGGTCATGCTTTGGAAACAGCAGCCTACATTCTGAACTTGGTGCCATCCAAATCGGTTCCCAAAACTCCCAAAGAATTTTGGATCGGGTGCAAGCCCAGTTTGAGACACATGAAGATTTGGGGGTGTCCGGCCTACGTGTTGGACAAGGAAGCCGGTAAATTGGATCCTCGATCAGAATTAAGGTTGTTTGTGGGATACCCCGAGGGAACAAAAGGGTGTATGTTCTATGGTCCCGAAGATTAAAAGGTGGTAATAAGCACCCACTTTAGATTTTTGGAAGAAGACTATATGAACGAAAGAAGAACCAGAAGTGAGATTACCTTAAATGAGCTAAGGGGGCTAACCTCGTTGCCAACTGTACAAGATGACATACCAAATGACACACTTACACAACCGGAACCTCGTCGTAGTGGGAGGGTTGTGAAACAACCCGAGAGATTCATGGGGATAGGAGAGTCCTCGAACTTGATCCCCAGTCAAGATGAATCAGACCCATGGACATATGACGAGGCAATCCAAGACAAGGATGCAGTTTCTTGGCAAACAGCAATGAAAGCCGAAATGGGTTCTATGGATCATAACAGAGTGTGGGAGCTAGTCGAACCACTTAATGGGGTCAAACCCATTGGTTGCAAGTGGGTGTACAAGAGGAAAAGAGGACCGGACGGGAAGGTGGAAACCTTCTAGGCAAGACTTGAGGCGAAAGGTTATACTCAGAAAGAAGGGATCGATTATGAGGAAACTTTTTCGCCCGTAGCCATGCTCAAGTCCATCCGAATTCTCTTATCGACACAAGATCTCGACTTTGAAATCGGCAAATGGATGTCAAGGCGGCTTTTCCTTAACTAAGTCTTGATGAAGAGATCTATATGCAACAACCCCAAGGCTTCATTGAAAAAGGCCAAGAACACCTAGTTTGTAAGCTCATGAAGTCCATTTACGGACTCAAACAGCATCCGAGCTTGGAACCAATGTTTTGATCATGTTATAAAGTCTTATGGGTTTGATCAAAACGAGTTCGAAAAGTTGTACAAAAAGTATGTCGGAGCGCATTGGTATTCTTAGTACTATCGTAGATGAAATTTCGATCATCGGGAATGATGTAAAGGTGTTATCGGGGCGTAAAGGGCATAGCTTTCAAAAGCGGTTTGATATGAAGGACTTAGGGGAAGCCCCACACATCATTGGGATCAAGATCACTTTCGAGATCGCAAGAAAATGATGATAGGTTTGTCGCAGAAAGCTTCATACATAGACACCGTCTTGAAACGATTCAAAGATGCGAGGATTCCAAGAAAGGCTTCGTACCTTTCGGACATGGAATCCATCTATCAAGAAAATGTGCCCTAAGACACAAAAAGGAGATAGATGACATGAAAGGCATTCTATATGCTTGGTTTGTCGGAAGCCTTATGTATGCAATGTTGTGTATGAGACCGAGGATATCCGCTTTGCGTTGGCATGGTGGCAAGATATCAAAGTAACCAGGGAAAGAACATTGATGGCGATTAAAAACATTCAAGTATCCGAAAAAAGAACTCGGGATAGAATGTTAATTTATCGATCGATAGTCTAATCTCCATCGGCCACACGGACTCGGATTTCCAATTAGACTTAGATTCGAAAATCTACCTCCCAGTAGTGTGTTTTGCATGGGGAGGAGCCATGACATGGAGAAGCGTCAAGCAGAAATGCGTCGCAGATTCTACCATGGAAGCCGAATATGTAGCTGCTTGAGAGGCAGCGAAAGAAGCAGTTTGGCTCAAGAACTTCATAGTGGACTTGAATGTAGTTCCGAATTTACCTAGCAGAATCACTGTTTATTGTGACAATGCCGGAGCAGTTGCAAATTCAAGGGAACCAAGAGCCCACAAGGCCAGCAAACACATTGAAAGGAAATACCATCTTATACGAGATATCGTTAAGAGAGGAGATATAGAGGTGGCAAAGATAGCGTCTGAAGACAACCTAGCAGATCCATTCACAAAGGGTCTGCCTCTGAATACATTCGAGAGACATGTGGAAGGAATGGGTGTCAAGACCATTGCCAATCTACTTTGAGTGTTTCATTCCCAAGTACAATTCCATGTGCTGGAAAAATTAGTAAATCCACAAAGGTGGTGCAACAAAGTTTTTTTTCTTTTGTTAATTGTTCGCGAGCATCCTACCACCGGATTGTCGAGCAAGGATTAAGGGAATACTTGGGAAGGTTTTTGGGTGTGTTTAATCAAACGAGGCCATTACCATTCCAAGAGGTATGTTTACGTAAACTCGTAGTAATTCCGCATGCGTAGGATTTACGTGACTGATTATATACATGATTTGTTGTTGAATTATTATTTGAATTAATATAGGATTAATTCATGCTAGTAATAATTATCAGAATTAAATTTGTATTTAAATATTTATCCCGAATAGATCCGTGCAATTAATTCTCCAACACTCGCCTCCACGATCGGATCGTAGAGACTTGATACATTTTTTCCTATGATTCTCTGCTTGAACCTTAAATTCTTTGAATTTCTCAAAGGTCTCAGATTTATGCTTCATAAGGAAAATATAGTCGTACCTTGAGTAGTCAACAATAAAAGTGACGAAATACTCATAACCTCCTCTTGCTTTTGTTGACATTGGACCACATACGTCTGTGTGAACGATTTCTAACACTTCTTTGGCTCTATTCCCCTTGGCTCCGAATGCCCTCTTGGTCATTTCACCCTCCAAACATTATTCGCAGGTTGGAATTGGTTCAACTTGGAGAGACTCCAGTGAACCGTCGTCTACCAACCTTTGGATCCTCTTTGGATTAATATGTCCCAATCTTAGATGCCATAGAAGTGTCTCGTTCACGTCTGATGAACGTTTTCTTTTTATCGGAAACAGTTGATGTGTTATAGGATGCATTTCGTAAGTGGTGTGCACAGTTAATTGTATAGAGATTGTCCATCAATGTCCCATAACAGATACACTCATTATTTCAAGAAATGATGTCATTCTTATTAAAAGAAACTAAGTATCCATTAACAGAATTTTAGAAACTGAAAGTGAATTCTTTCTAAAACTGGGAACATAAAGAACGTCTCTTAAAATTAAAACTCTGTTTTAAAAAAAAAAACAGGTGCACTTCTCCCACTTCTTTAGCTGCCACTCTCGTAGCATCGCCCAGTGTGATGAGGATCTCACTCCCACTAAGTTGTCAGGTCAGCTGGGACCCCGTAACGTGAAATATACATGGTCAGCAGATCCCGTATCAACTACCCACGAATGAGAAGTATACGCCGCTAAACAAGTTTCAACAACTAGTGCGCGAGAATTACCTTTATTTCCGTCCCTTTTGGGGTTGGAACAGGTAAACCTCCATTGTCCTCTTTCACCGCAGCTTAAGCACTTCCTCTTTGAATTTTCCTTGACACCACCAGCATTCGTCATCTTATCATTGCCCTTGGCAACAGTTGAGTCTGATTGCTTATGGCTTTTGGTCACCTTCTTCTTCTTGCCATCCCTTGGCCTAGAAAATGAAGACGGACCACTTGCCGTCAAAGCTTGAGTTTGGTGTCCCATCAACATCTCTGCCGAGACCAAAGCCTGCAACAAATCAGCTAGCGAGGCCAAAATGCTCAAAAACTTTTGGGCAGAGAGTGAAGTACCAAATTCATCTGAGTCTCCAGATTATAATCTGCACTCAAAACCTCAAGTTTGTTCAGATGGGCCATCAATTTTGAGGACGTAATCCCTTACGGGTTTGCCCTCCACCATTTTTAGGGACGACATCTCTCGCAAGGTGATCTGACGAGTCCTGTATTTTTGACTCGTCAGTTGGCTCATCTGATTTTGGTGTGTCCATAATCCACTTGTGCTTTTGTGCAGTTAGGACAATTATAATTTTTCGTTTCCAATCAATATAGTTTTCATACTTATTTTATTGACTTTAAGTATAATAGCAGTGGATTAAAAGGTTACGACATGCTGAACTGAAATAAATAACTATATGCATAAGCACAAATATATCACAAGGTTCGATCACATGCATCATATTAAAATCTCAAAAAAAATATGAACATGCATCAGCCAACATCTCAAAACAGTTTAAATAAGCCACGTGGGGTGGGTCATTATTTAAATACATTCAAGCAGGTTACAAACAAGAACAATTACAAACCTTTAATATCCAGATTAATAGTTGGCTCCCACTTGACCAATATAAAATTGACAGGGACTTCGGGGAAATATATGCATATAAATTTTATACCTAAGTAATAACCATGATTAAATCTGAAATTATTATTTCGCTTTGAAGCGAGCCTCGTGGGGAGGTCATCATCGCCGCCACTAGTAATAATCCACAATCATCCATTTGGAATTTATTCATGTGAAAGCTATCTTTTGACCGTAAAAGTGGGGAATTTCTCCAAAATAATCCACAAATAAATAAATCATGGAGGTCAAAATTAATTCAATTTTATTATCCATAAAATTGTCAATTAATTGTTTAAGCATACTTAGTAATTTTCGAAAGTGAGATTTTTCAAAACATTTTCTCATGCATTGCAAATTTAAACACAATATAAATAAGCATAAAATAATGCATAAACATCAAGAAAAAAAATTAAACATATTGGGCACACATATCCAATTGTCACAGTTAATTTTTGTCATGTCTTGATCTCGAGAAATCGTCTTCTTTGCCTTCATCGTTCGTCTCGAAAGGTTCGCACGCGTCTAGTGACATCATCGACCATTTCGCGGGTCGGAGTGCAATCTTGCACTCCCCGGCCGTGTCGTCGGCACCCATCGTGTCGCCAAAAGCGCCCGACGTCGCCAGCGATGCTTACGGCCCTTTCGGCGAGATCTCGGTAGGGTCGGGACCCCATGGATCTGGCCTTCCGTCTGTAGCCCGCCTTGCCCTCGCCTGTGTCGTCCGGCGTCGCTGCGTAAGCATCACCCAGCTCCAGCGTCTCGGCAATTCGCCCCGCCAGCGTCGCCCTCGGCGGCTTATCGCCCCCGCCCGCATCCTCGGCGGCATCGCCACCAGGCAGCAGCGTCTGGCGCTTTCGCCCAAGACACGAGGCTGCCGCACTTGTCAGGCGCCTGGTCGATCCGCGGC
Organism: Stenogyne calaminthoides; assembly: GCA_037126765.1. NCBI lineage: Eukaryota > Viridiplantae > Streptophyta > Magnoliopsida > Lamiales > Lamiaceae > Stenogyne > Stenogyne calaminthoides. The sequence goes on along the minus strand of JBBCBC010000021.1, from coordinate 6,642,903 downwards.
TTCGGTCGGATGGCCTCGCCCACGCCGTCTTGTCGCTCGCCAGCGTTCGCGTCGCGCGAGTGCCTCCTTTGGCACGTTTCGCGCGATGCACGCTGCCTACGCCCGGTTCCAGATCCCGTCTTTTAATTCTTCGTCTTCGCCTCCGTTTCCGATCCGGTTACAATTTATTTACAAAAATAAATAAACCTAGATCTAGACTAGTTTATTACATTGATCAAATTAAACAAATTCTAATCTACTCGTGGATTTTCTCACGAGGCAAAACGAATTCGAACGAATCGAATTAAAAAATCACAATTTATATGCATGCATAAATAAACACATTAAATTCCATGACAATTGGATACCTGCAAAAAAGATCTAGCAATTCTACTATCTAATTTCAAATTTAATGAAAATGAACTAAATTATAATTTAAAATTCAAAGCCCGAAACCGTGGCTCTGATACCATTTGTTGGGGAATTAATTGCACGGATCTATTCGGGATGAATATTTAAATACAAATTTAATTCTAACAATTATACTAGCATGAATTAATCCTATATTAATTCAAATAATAATTCAACAACAAATCATGCATATAAACAGTTCACATAAATCCTACGCATGCGAAATTGCTACGGGTTTACGTGAACTAACCTCTTGGAGTGGCAATGGTCTCGTCGATAAAAACACACCAAAAAGTCTTCCCAAGTATTCCCTAGTCACTGCTCGTCAATCCGGTGGAAGGAAGCTCGCGAACAATTAACAAAAGGGAAAATAAAAATTTGTTGCACCACCTTTGTGGATTTACTAATTTTTTCAGCACATGGAATTGTACACTCACAATTGAAATTTTTGAAAATACACAATTTGTCAACGTTTCAAAATATTTGATTTTTTATCGACGCTGATATTTTTTCAAAAAAATCAATTTCTGTGTTCTGGGGATGAAACATTCATCCCCTATTTATAATAGAGAGGGGGACGAAAATTAGGGCTCAAAATAGGGTTAGGAAAGATCTTTTCTTGATCTCCAAGAAATCTTGAATATATCTCATATATTCTTCTTTCCATGTGTATTTTTCCACAAAAATCTCATACCCTTATTTAACCCATTTTTTCGAAATTAATAGGAGTCTTTTCAAGATTGGATCTTTCTTGAATTTATGAGATATTCTTGTATTCCAAGAATACATATCTTTTTCCATAAAATCTTTTCAAGAAAATCAAGAAAATCCTTCTTCCTATTATTACTCTATATATTTCGAAAATCACAATTAAAGAAACCAAGTGGGAGATTTCTTGAATTTATGGGATAATCTTGTATTCCAAGAATACTTATCTCCTTTCCATAAAATATTTTCAAGAAAATTCTTCTCCCTCTTTTTCTTTAATAATTTCGAAATTTAAGGAAAATAATGCAACAATAATTTATTTTATTTTTAAACATCTTTTTCAGTTATTGGACTTTATGTTGGGCTACTTGAGGGACCTTTAGGAGAATTAAGATTGGACCTTCCAATGGATCTTGAATTGTCAATATTGAGCCACAATATTATTCAAGCCCATAAATATTAATTAATCTCACTACATAATTAATATTGCACTATCTATCTTAACCCATATTACAGTCAATATGGCTCCCGGTTATTATTTCCCGTGTTTAAGATTATCTAGTCCATTAATTAATTCAAGCCACTGAAATGGCTTTCCATTAATTAATATCTTTTATCCTTGGTAAAGGAACGGTTCAACATTATTATTCATACCGGAAACTAGTTCCACTTGCAAGATTTGGTATGATAAAACTTATGAACCTCCCAAGGGGGCAAATCGAACAAGCGTACTTGCACACGATTCTCCGTATTAAATCTTAGCAATCGCATTTGACCAATAATATTGCCCAAGATATAAAGTATTGAATCTCGTTGATTCTCTACCCGTAATAAGTCAAAGCAATAATTACTAACCACACGCGATCCTATTTAAGGGACGAAGATTAAGAAATAACGAACCACTGAGGTCTAATTCTTCCTAGTTCAGTTCTGAAGAATTTGTCCTCCTGTAGGTCCTATTCAGTGCACTAAACATGCACTAGTGCAATCTCTTGGTCAAGACAAGTCAATCTGAGTCTTACACTTCAACCTTTCACGATGGATTGTTCATTTCCATCTAGGTCGTGAATGGTGTACTTTTGGTTACAAGGGACTGTTAATTTAATCTTCTGTGATCTGGTATCACTAAATTAACTACAATATAACACGTACAATTTATTGAACAGTTATGCAGTAAATATATGTAACATTCGATGATATTTAAAGCATCAGTGATAAACAATTTATTTCAGTAAATAAGACCGAAATTCAGTTTGATTATACAAAGTAAAAGCATATTTTCCAGTATAATCCCAACAGCCTCATGTATGCAATGTTGTGCACAAGACCGGATATCTGCTTTGTCGTAGGCATGGTAGCAAGATATCAAAGCAACCCTGGGAAAGAGCATTGGACTACAGTAAAGAACATTCTGAAGTATCTGAAGAGGGGACAGAATGTTGGTTTATCAGTCAGACAATCTAATCCCCAAAGATTACACGGACTCGGATTTCCAATCAGACATGGACTCCATAAAGTCTACCTCGGGTAGTGTGTTTTGCATGGGGGGAGGAGCCATGACATGGAGAAGCGTAAAGCAGAAATGCATCGCCGATTCTACCAAGAAGCCGAATACGTAGCTGCTTGTGAAGCAGCGAAGGAAGCGATTTGGCTCAAGAACTTCCTAGTGGACTTGGACGTTGTCCCGGATTTACTCAACACGATCACAGTTTATTGTGATAACGTCGGAGCAGTTACAAATTCGAGGGAACCGAGAGCACACAAGGCCAGCAAACACATTGAAAAAACATACCATCTTATACGAGAAATCGTTAAGAGATGAGACATTGAGGTGACAAAGATTGCATCGGAAGACAACCTAGCAGATCCATTCACAAAGGGTCTGCCTCAGAGTACATTCGAGAGACATGTGGAAGGAATGTGTGTCAAGAGCGTTGCTAATCTGCTTTGAGTATAAGTGGGAGAAATATTATTAGGTTCGTGTAGGTGATATTAGATGTCACATATAACACGAGACATGTTGTAGTATACTTAAAAGCAGACTTTGAGTATAAGTGGGAGATTGTTGGGGTTATACTGAAAAGTATGCTTTTACTTTGTATAACCAAACTGGATTTTCTTATTTATTTACTAAAATAATCTATTAATCACTGTTGCATTAAATATGAATGAATGTTTTATATATTTATTGCAAACTCGTTCAATAAGTTAAGTACGTATTACGTTGTAGTTAATTTGGTGATACCAGATCACAGAAGATCAAATTAACAGCTCCTCGTAATTAAGTACAAATTCACAACCCAGATGGAAATGAACAAACCATCATGAAAGGTTGAAGTATAAGGCTCAGATTGACTTGTCTTGACCAAGATATTATACTAGTGTATTTAGATGCACTGAATAAGGACCTACAGGAGGATAAATTCTTCGGTACTAAATATACAAGAATTAGACCTCAGTGGGGTGTTATTTCTTAATCTCCGTCCCTTAAATAGGATCGTGTGGAATTAATAACTATTGCTTTGACTTATGATAGGAAGAGAGTCAATGTGATTTGATACCTTATACCTTGTGCAATATTATTAATTATATTACGATTGCTGACATTTAATACGGAGAATCGTGTGCAAGTACGTTTTGCTTGATTTGTCCCCTTGGTGGGCTCAGAATCTTTATCAAACCAAATCTTGCAAGTGGAAATTTATTTCTGGTATGGATAATAACGTTGAGTTGTCTTTACTCCAAGGACAAAGATATTAATTAATATAAAGCTTATTCAGTGGCTTAATTAATTAATGGACTAAGATAATCTTAAACATGGGAAATAATGACCGGGAGCCATATTATAGTAAAGTTGTAATATGGGTTAAGATGGATAGTTCAATATTAATTTTATAGTGGAGTAAATTAATATTAATGGACTTGAATAATATTTGGCCCAATATTATAGCTTCATAGTCCATTGAAGGTCCAATCTTAATTCTCCTAAAGGCCCCTCAAATAGCCCAAAATAAAGTTCAATTAACGAAAAGGAGAAGAAAATATTTTGTCTAATATTTCTTATTTTTTTCGAAAATTTGTAGGAAAAAGGAAGAAAAGATTTTCTTGATTTTCTTGTAGATATTTTGTGGAAAGAGATAAGTATTCTTAGAATACATAATTATCCCATAAATTCAAGAAGTCAAATCTTGATTCCTATTGCCTTGTTATTTTCGAAAATTTAGGGAAAAGGGGAAGAGAGATTTTGATGGAAAAATTTAATTAAGGAGAAAAGAATATAGGATATATATTCAAGATTTATTGGAGACCAAGAAAAAGATTTTCTTCCTTATTTTTCTCCTCAAAAAATCGGCCCCCCTTGTCCTATATATAGGGGATGAATCTTTCATTCCCAAGTGCAATTCCATGTGTTGGAAATATTAAAAATCCACAAAGGTAGTGGCAAAATATTTTATTTTTCTCTCTTGTTAAAATCGTTCGTGTGAATCCTCCCACCGGATTACGTTCGTGGACTTGGGACATGTTTGGGGAGGCTCTTTGGGTTGATCCAACGTCTCAACGGTTGTCTCCACAAGAGGTACGTAATATCGTAACTTCTAGATTCCGCATGTTAAGGATTTACGTGGATTATGTGTACGCATGATTGTTTATTTGCTTATTAATTATTAGTTTGAATTTATTTAGGATTAATTCATGTTAGTAATTAATTGATTAATTTAAATATGTATTTAAAATCATCTTGAATAGATCCGGGCACCCATATTTTCCCAACATAAGTTTCACTATTATACATAAACTATCATTGTTACTAAAGAAAAACTATCACTATTACTCAGAAAAACTATCACTATTACTTAGAAAAATTATAATTGTTACTCAAAAAAATTATTACTGTTATATATATGAGTGTGGAATGACGACGAGAGCCTTGACGGTGCGCGTGAAATTTGGAATGAGTCTTGCGATCACGAGAGAGACGAAAGTGTATGAAATTTTGGAATGGTATGACGGCTCGTCGCGAGAGAGACCGAAGCGCGTGTATTAGTATTGAAATGAGTCATATTCAATTAGGGTTCATAGTGGGAACCTAGTTCACAGGAGTGTTACTCTTGAAAAAGATAAAAACTTGTATAGATCACGTTCATGCTATGAACCCGGGTCAAAACTAAATCCATAGATCCATATATATATATATATATATATATATATATATATATATATATATATTTGACTCATTCTTTCACATGGATTACCAACTTCAATTGCTTGCCAAATTCACCCACTTTGTTTCTCTCCTCAACAAATTCTACAGCCAGGATCGTCCGCAACCCGCTGCCGTGTTCGATGACAACTTCGATGTGAGTTCACCGTACTGCGTTGTGTGCCTCGACGACATCGGCGGCGGCAATCGGTACCGGAGACTATCGGAGTGCGGGCACTGCTTCCACGTGCAATGCATTGAGTCGTGGTTGAAATCGCATTTTACTTTTCCACTTTGTAGAATGTAACTCCCCCAAAACTATCTCCTTGAATGAGAATGAGAATCAGTATCAGTGGGATGCTATCGTTGCTAACGTCATTCTATTATTTTGTTGGCATAACAATGAAAGTTTTACAGAATAACAGTGAGAGTTTTATAGAATAACAGTGATAGTTTTATATCATAACAGTGAGAGTTTTATAGAATAACAGTGAGAGTTTTAAGTTTATATCATAACAGTGAGAGTTTTTATAGAATAACAGTGATAGTTTTATATCATAACAGTAAGAGTTTTATAGAATAACAAGTGACGAATAAAGAGGCCGAAAATTGGAGGCGAAAATTGGGATCAACCCATCCTTCAAAATAGGTCATATTGAATTAGAGTTCATAGTGTGAACCTGGTTCATAGGAGTGTTACTCAAAATGGAGTAAAGTTGGCAAAAATCAACATTCATCCCTTTTAAAGTGTTAAAGTATCATAATCCAATTATGTTTCATCTAAGTCTCACGCAAATGTGTCTCCAAAAAATTATTATCTAAACTGCGCTAAAAAAATAAAAATAAATTATTATCTAAACTTATTTAACGTTTTCGAAAATTTTAAAGTAAATAGTGAATTGTTTAAGGGGCTTCTAAAATACTGGTAAAAATACTTTCATGCTTTACAATATTTCATAAAGTGCCAAGTGAAAAAAATTAATATCAAAAGTTAAAACGCATAAAATAATATAAGATCAAAGGAAATAGTTCAAAAGATATTAAACTTTATGTAAACAGTCAAAATTAGTGATTCATATATCAATTTATAAAAAGTAGTTCCGGTTGAGACTTTAAATAGAACTATAGAAAGGAAAAAGCATTTTGATAATATAAAAAAGATCACTTGGGATAAGGTAATTAGGCCGACCAAAGCGGCAAAAGCCCTTATAATCTCAAAAGAGTATTTCATACTCCAGTAAAAAAATAACCACTCACACAATAAATATCGTGTACGAAATGTACTTTAAATACATCAAAGATTGAACGTAAGAGTATTTCATACTCCAGTAAAAAAATAACCACTCACACAATAAATATCGTGTACGAAATGTACTTTAAATACATCAAAGATTGAACATCATTACAACATGGGGTCCAACTGATGTTTCAAATTTCAAGACGAACAAAAAACAAAATCTTTATGCATCCCATGTGAAGTTCCATACAGTAACTAGTAAAAATAAATTCAACCATGGAAACGAGTATTGGAACTGCACATTAATTCATGAAGTCAATAACTTGCAGAGCCACAAAAAATACCAAACATGATGACCCCAGAGTTCCATACGCTAATTCATGTTCCTATATAGCACATGCAATAATTGCACGCACAACTCGTAATGTGGTTTTTTGCGTGATGGCAACCGATACGACTCCAAACGTACACCAATTTCCTACCCACTCAATGACAAAGGTGCGGTCCAACGAAAGCCTCCATGAGCAAGATTGACAAGACTGCCCTCTCTGAATGTACGAGCATCATCTCTTGTTCTGGGTGCTAGAGTTTGTCTTCATTTCTTCAGCATCAGTTGAGGGTAAGATTGGAATCTTTAGAACCCAAAAAGTTAAGCAACTTATCTCTACCCACAGTATCAGAAAGGAGATTGGCACAAGGGGCAAGTTGATTTGTGAGAGGTTGAGAACCACTTGTAAAGACAAGCTGAATGAAATTTATGCTTGCAGGTCCTGCATGCAAGACGTGGAAGGCTATGGTTGGCAGTGTGGATGACACTATAACATATGGGGCATTCCTCAACTCCTTCGAATTCCTTGTCGAAATTACTCTTCCATATCCTTATTGCTTTAGCCAAGGCTCCATTCTGTGCACATTCAAACACATAGTAAACATTTATTTTTAATCTTTAATGAGCACACTTAGTAGGTCACTAACCAGTCAATATTACATCTTTTAGTAGATAAACCATTGGGAAACTTAGGGATATGCCAACTACAGTTTTCATTTTGGGGCACCACCCTCTAATTTTATTTTTTTAGGCATAATGAATCAAAAGGTCTAAACTATCAACTTTTGTTTCGATAGGTCACTAACCTATTTTTGTTTTAAAAGCCCTTTTAAGTATCAAAATTTTATTTCACGAACTCCCTCGAAACAAAAATTGACAAGAGTTTTTCGATTCACCTTAATAATCCCGTTAAATAATGTACATGTCAGTTTTATTTTTATTTTAATTATACATAAGTATTTTTAGCCATTTTAGGTTCTAATCACCATAAGTATTGGGGTTAAAATGATTTCCACCAAACAAATCTAGACATCAACAAAATTAATGTACATATTATTTAACGAGACTATTAAGATAGATTGAAATTTCCATTAATTTTCATCTCGAGGGAGCTCGTGAAACAAAATTTCAATACTCAAAGGGCTTTTTAAAACAAAAAAATAGTTTTGAGGGCTTATTCTGCTATTGAAATAAAATTTAATAGTTTAGGGATTTGTTAATGCATTATGTCTTTTTTTCTGTAAAAATTGTCACTCAACAAATATTTTGGACCTAAATACCCTTAACTGATGTATAACACTCACAACTCATCCGCAACCTTCCGCGACTATTTCCACGACCCTTATGTGACAAATCCCCAAATTTCCCAAAAAACCTCATGAATAATGATTGACAATGAAGCATTGCATCAAGAATCTTGATGCAAGAAATATACATGGATAAGCATACATCACATCCCAGTACAGAAAAAGAGGAAGTTTTAATCCAGAAAAGATATGAGAAACTGAAATCTGAAAAGTACCTGATTACGAACAAATGACATCAATGACATCAACCATTTTCTTCGCTTGACCTCACTAATGCCAAGGCTCCTCGTACAATCTATATCAACGGGCCTCAGGGGGTAAGAAGGAGGAAGACGAATTACTAGATCCATTCCTGTCTCATCCTTCGTATAGGTGGCCACAATCTCATTAGCTGACTTGCTCACACTAATTGAGAAATTGTCATCAGCAAAGCTACCTTTCTTAATCTGCAATGATAAAAAAGATGCTCCAGTTATATTCAATAAGAAAATACGAAGAACTGCTCCCATTGAGGCTAATTAAAGAAATTCGTGGAAGACGCAGACAAATAAATCAAGTTTTTTCAAATCAAAACTGCAATATTGGATGCTGACACAACTAGAATAATCTTATCATATTTTTCCTTATATTTAACATGTTTCCTTTGATGTCTCTTACACATGCTAAAAATACTATTTTTTGTGATAAACTTTAGAATAAATATGCATTCAATTTGATCTTAGACTATCAGTCGGCAGGGGCTACATCCAATCAAGAAACGGAGGTTGTGAAACATTGTACTAACTTCTAAGATACGATTTGCAAGTAATGTTGAAAATCAAATTTCACTAATCAGAAAGTAAAGCTGGAAAAGCAAAATGATACTTCTTAGACACAGCATGCATAAACACCCATCTTATATTTGGACTAGTATAGTGACCCAACAACTTCTATTATGTTAATGATCCAGCTTATTTCCATTAGTCCCTGCCTTAAAAGTAAATAGCGTGTGAAAGCGCCATTGATGAAAACTGAAGCAGAAAGTATTTTACAAGTCATCAGAAACAACTTAAGCTAATGCAACTTTGTCCCATGCTTCCAATGGAGTAATATGCGAAAATATTTCCATTTTCCTGTAACTAGAATAATCTGATCATATTTGTGAAATTTCGTAAATACAAGTCTATAGAAAGGTCATGATGAACTAATCCAATTATAATACATTCAACTTCAAAGACACTGACTCATACAATTGCTCAGAACCAGCACCAATACAGTATCAAATGATTTAGAAAGACACAAAAAAATCATGCAATACTAGACTACATGGATTGAAATAATAGCATAAAAAAAAATAAGTGTACCTGGGATAATTCGTTTGATATCAATGTTGGGCTACACCATGCTTTTGTAAAAGATTCAATGGCAGATGATGCAGAACGATCTCGTATATCATTAAACCACCCTCGGACATATGCTGGAAAATTATGAAGCATCAAACCATATATTGCACCAGCAAGCAACGCCATTTTCTCGGGCCCAACAGGCCAAAGCACCTCTATCGAAAACAAAACCGAACTTGTAGTGATAGCACGCGTTGCAGCATTTGCTGCTTTAGACACTTCAGCAGGAAGTTCTGTATCTTTCTTTTTTGAGCTGGTGCCCATTAATAGCTCCAGCGGAATGTGTTGGAAAAGACAATCCAAAATTGCTGAATTGGTAGAATCTTGCACATATTGGATCATTTTATCCCTTGTAGGTGATGATGAAGGCAAGGAAACTATATACGATAGCAGCAAACACCAAGCGACTAATACATTTACCTATGAATGTGAATATGGTATCAGTTCTAATCATAACTAATTAGGTAAATCCAGAATAATATAACCCCAACAGCATGCTCCAAAACAACCTGAAAGATTAAGGGTATGTTTGATTTGGGATTTGAAAACCGGATTTGGGATTTGAAAACCGGATTTGGGATTTCAAAATCTAATTCCATATTTTGGGAGTTCAGAATTCGGTTTTTAAAACCTAATACATCCACCCGTACAAATACCTATATACCCTATAAATACCATTTTTTTCCTACACCATACTCATGCAAGAGGGACACTCCTATGCAATGTTGCATGTGGCAGAAAATTCGTGGATCCTTCACGTGTCAATCGGGTCTTCCCAAAAAAATAGCGGAAAACAGAAAAAAAAAACACAGATTTGTAGTATAGGTGGACAAATACGTATTACTATGTTCAGATCTGTAACCATATATGGTTTTAAGGCATATTGCACAGATCATGATCCGTGCAATATTGTATGCAAGTGTTTTTGTCAATACAAATATGGTTTTTGTTCTCTCTTATTTTGTAGTATCATTTTTCACACTTCTATTCTCACTTTTGCAACTTCCAATAAACACATTAATTATTACACAATCGTCCGATCATTACAATTACAATCAACAATAATATAATATCACGCACTCTTACACATCGATTTGACATAAAGTTATACCGTACCCTACTTAAATCTCAAAACAAACACACACCATTACTTTTATCAAGATTTTGCATTCCACTAGATTCTGAAATTCAGATTTTAAAATCCTCAAAATCCCAAATCAAACATACCTAAATAAAAAAAATAGATGAAACAAGATAGCATGCATGGAAATTCTATTGCATAGATAAAATATACTTACCCGCTCATGTGCCAATAGATCCATTTCAAGAATCTCGAGAGGTAACTTTTCTAGTTTGCATGAAATTTCTTCCCTCAAACGAATATTTTCTGCTGATGACATGTCAACAGAACCCTCATTATTAGAAGCACCGCCATCAGTATTGTATGTGAAGGCTAATTGAACCGCTGGCTCGGTTGATAGAAGAATGAAAGCTGCATACTGCAGAGCTGGAAACGGTTCGCATGAAAACACTAGAGCATATAGAGAGTTGATGGCTCCTTTACTTAGCCCCCAAATCTCTATTGATTTAATAGCTTTCTCTCGTGCGTGTGAACTAGACTGAACAACACATGAAGAAACTGACTCCCAGAAACGACGATGATCAAGCCGAGATAATGCAATAATAGATGAAGCCTCGCGGGAACTTGAATCTGCTATCGCTTCCGCAGCAGCAGTGCAAAAAAACAAACGAAGAATGCCTTCGAATATACGATCTGTGATGATCTCCCACTGATCATTCCCCATAAGATTTAGTTTTTCAGTATGATCCTTGTTTTGAGATCCAATGAGAGAACAAAACAAGGAGAATCCAATGAGGGAATTTCTAGCAAGTTCTATGGGAAAAGGATCACTGATTACCACAGTATTCTCTAGCTTATTTAATAAAGAATTTACATCGCTAGGTCCATCCATTAAAGTGGAATTGACATTTTCAACCATTTCTTCCATCATAACTACCGCTGCTTCAATCCAAAATCTTAGCTGATGCAAAGCAAACTTCCAGTCGTCTTCATCGAAGTCTTCCCAGCAATAAGCAAATGAAATTACTACCAACTCTGACAACAGCTTCTGTGCCAATGGGAGCTTATTTATAATTCCTGACGTACCCTGCCTCTGTTTCTGAAATAACTCATACAGAATGGCTCTCTCCATAGGGAAGGCATACCTATCTGATTTTATCCCATCTACCAATTCTGTTACTTTAATAGGGAAACAGGAGATAACCAACTGAATCCAGTCCTCCATATCTGCAAAAAGTCAGATTCAAGTTACCATGTAAGTTATAGAAATTGATCCAGTAACAATAATTGTAGAAACTGATTACTACTAATGTACATGCTCTTCTACTGTTCATGACTAAATATGTTTTGCCTACAAAAGAACAAGAACCCAACAGAGAAATCCAAACGTTGAATGAGGTGAGTGAATCATTGTTTTAAACAATCATTTATAGCTGTAGTTCTTCATTATGTACAGTATACATGAATATATTTTGAATTACCTTCTCCAGTTTTCCATGCATTCAGTGGAGGGAAAGATACAGTTCTCTTGAGCCAGTCTACTGTTGCATTATGGAATTCACTTTGGCCAGGAGGATCATGTTGATCATTCATACAATCTTCAAAGCCAATGCACAAAGGGGCCACTAGAGTGTTCATAACAGATGGTAGTATACTCAAACAATTTGAATTTGCAACATCACCAATATAGAGTTTTTCTATAAATAACTTAAAGAGTGATACAGCCTTTTCCTTTCCCCACACACTTTCTTGAAAGAAAGTAGAGAGTATAGATGAAAGAGCTCTCAAAAATGGTTCTTCGACAGCCTCTAACTCATCAATTGTGGCACGCCATAAGAGGTTTAATCCACTTTTAGCTCCATGGACGAGAGCACCATCAATCAAAATGGTCAAGATGGAATCTGAAAAACCATAGTCTCCTTGCTTTGCATAGCTTAGGAAAGAAGGTAAGAAGGAGTTGAAAATACTGCCACCAAGCCATCTCCACGTGCATAAAATTTCAGCAGCAAGCCAAGGGCGAGAGTAATGAGATGTGTTGACTGCCAAGTTTTTATCAGCATCTTTGGTTGAAGAAAGTGATGCCTCAGAAATAATACCAGCGACAACTCGGTCAAATCCTATTTTAGTTATTAGTTTGTCAACTAAAGCAACAAACTTGGTATTCCCAGGTACCTACAAAATATATTATTTTTTAGCTCCCATAAACAGATAAATAAATGGAAAGGGTCAAGGACATGATGAAACAACACATTTGCAATTGGATTTACAGTCTAAATAGGTTTCTCAAATAAATGACTGCACGCCAGCTTGCTAAGAACATCAAGGCAATTAACAGAATATTGAGAAAATTCCTGTTATCTAGATCATATTTCCAGCTTCCAATATTAAAATTGACCTAAAATGTCAAGAAAACAGCATTATATAATTTTGGCTGCAAAGAAGAAGTTGAAATCCGTGAAGAATGTGAAATCTGAATCAACAAAACCTAAAGTACCATATTGCATTGTTGGATTAGAGATTGTCTTATTGTTGAAAAGAGGAAGCATAATCAGCGGCTTAATACAAAAGTATTTTGACCTTCAAAGTACACAAGTTCATATCAATTACTGTTGAAACATATATCAAATCTTAAATTACTACAAAGCTCCTGTTCACTTGAAGCAACTAATTTTACTGAATCATAATGATAATATCCCCAGAATTACGTCAGAGGACCCACCACTCAGATGTTAAGTAGCACCAGGAACTCCACTATATTGATCTGAATATCTTTTATTGAAACTCTCAACTATATACTCCTGGCTACAAATGTTCCTGCTAGGTGTCTGAGGAAGTATAATTTACTAACAGCGCTCTACCAGTTGGATTATAAGTTCCTAACATATAAAAGTCTGTTTTGAGTAGCACTCTACCACTAAAAGTAATGAGTTGGATCCTGAGACTTTCAAGCACCACTTATGATGAAATGTGCAAAACAGAAAAAATAATTTCTAACAGTAACAACACACAGCTGCAACTTATACTAACAATATCCTATTCCATACATTTCAGTCAACATAGAAAACGACGTGAGTATCTGCATATACTATAACTTGTCATCTGTGAAACTCTAATAACCAATTTGTTCACACATGAAAGAATTTCATCTCATCTAAAAGTCCAAACTTGTAGAGAGGTATGGAATTAATTTGTTTACATTATTTCCCTAACAACACACAACGACACCATATTATTTGCAGGAAATTTGGGATTTATATTTTGGGGATGCCTTCTTATAAAAGAGTGATTAAATGAGTAAAATATTTTCATATGGGAGAGCAAAAACCCATGTAACTCGGACTACGTCCGGGGGAGGGGTGCTGATCCATTATCAAGCAAACTAGTGGATTGCATTCCCAGCTCACAGTATGCTATCATCCATAAATGAACCAAATCAAGGCAAGCAAATGCGCCTTCACAAATCTCACTGTCCTTCAGAAGAACCTGTGTGCTAAGTCATATTTTGAAGAAAATGGTGTTTCTGAAGGGAGTGGTCTACTTTAATAAGACAATTCAGCAAAACTTTCAGCATATTACCAATAACATACTTTTGTTTCAGTGTAAATATTTTGATATGCAAACAGAATATAAATCACCATCAGGGAAAATACATGAAGACCTAGAAATGCAATGCAAAAGATATTTCTGAAATGAAAAGGCTAAGTTAAATTCTGATTTTCTAATATGTGCCAACTATCTAAAGTAGAGGAAGGAGGTTTCTGAGCACTTTTTTTTGGATATAAAGGAAAAGAAAAAACAGAGGACAATAAAACTCACATGGACAAAAGTATTATCAGCTCTCAACTTGACTCCTGCATTATCGAGCACGATCCACAATGGCCACGAATCATTCTTACTAAGAAACTGCTCCAACAATTGTTGTTGCTCAACTTGATCATGACAGAGAACTTCAAAAATATCTACTACCCACTGGCAGCAGGAAGGGATGAAATTATCAGATTCAAATCCAGTATCAATAAATGTAATGCACTTTATTGACTGTAACAAAGTGGCTCCTAAGTTCTTCTGAATATTGACACCAAATCCTTTCAACAACTGATCACCCATTTTGCACCGGAAGGCATGGAATGCCTCACAAGAGGACAACCTGGCCTCAATTTTTCCCATGTGCTCTTTATCAAGCTTGTCATCTGATACATTGATCCAGCTAAATTCCCAGTCAATTATGAATATTGCAGACAATATATCTTGAACAAGCCCATTTTCAGCATCAATAGTATTCAGACAATATAAACTACCACTGAGAATATCTAAAGCAAAATGAACCATGTCCAGCACATTATCAGAAGATGCCAACCTCCAGTCAGAATCACTTCTTCCACTAAATAAGAAAGAACATAGATCCTGAACCCAAGCAAATGAAGAATCCATCACAAAAGTCATTAGTCTCCTAAGGACTTCCTTGAATATCAGAATTGTTGTGTTTCGTGATATGAAGGAAATACAGTCGCCTTTTGATCCTCCACCAAGGACAGCACTGTGAACAAGAGAAGAATATACAAAGTAAAAAATAATAGAATGATCAGAAGTTGATTCAAGTAACCAAAATAGAAAAGGAGAAAAAAGAAACAAATCACGCTCACGCACACGCACACAAACAGAAGCCCTCTAGAAGAGGAATGATTTCCACAACTAGCCTTAGCACCAGGAAAAGAAAGTCATCGAAATACATGGAATAAGCATCCAAACCTAATTTTGGAAAATAAATTGGATAAAAATCTTTAGACGACCCTAAAGCAACAAAATGATATAAACCGAGCGTAAAGCATCAAAATGATATGAAGGATCGTGAATATTCTACATGGAATAAAAAACCCTTACCCTTCATCCTTCTCTTTGCTTCAAAAAAAATTTTGTTGAAGCAACTACAAGTAAAAAAACAACTTCAAGTTTTATGAGAGCCAAAAGATTCCAAAACTCTTGGATTTTCTTAAAGTTTTCCAAAACGTATGCTCATTTCCAAGTCTGAGGTAGACTACATAATCAAACTGCTATAAATAGTTTCAAGAATCAATGGACTTAAAATCAAGTTATTTTAGAGATAGTTATGGGTAGAAGCACGTGCAGCGTGAATGAGTCTGGACTCAGGATGTCATCCCAAGATCTCACAAAGCTTGCTAATTTGGCGTGTGTGGAAGCATGACATTCCCCAAAGTCACAAGTTCATTTAAATTAAGAGCTAATAGACACATGAACCGTCTTTACTATAGTGTTATCTTCTTTCAACCTTTATATAACTGCCTTCAGCCATTGCATTTTGTCTAATTGATAAAACATCATTTTGTGGTTGTTAGTTTTAATTACTTGTCAAGTTTCCAACCTCAACATCTAGTTCAGTAGAAATATTATGCTAAGAAAAAGGGCACGTACTAAGTGGACTAGACTCCATTTACAAAAAAGAACATGATGTAGCAAATACCATACATATTGAAAATATTTTAGCGAGATTTTCATCTGCATACCATAAAAATTGTGCTTCAGAATTTCCGGAAGGAGGAAAAGCTTGCACCACATCAATAGCAACCAAATCCAGAAGCTCGTGATGCCAGTTGTTTTGACACAATCCAAACTGCTGGACGGTCATCCCAGTTCTTTCCCTAACCTTGTCCATCAGAATAGCCAACACAGATATGTGGTTTTTGCCCATTGTTCCAGTATCAAGACTAACTTTTTCTCGATTCAATAAATATTTAACAATTGAATCCCACTGTTCTGAGAAGCATTCGCCATCAAGAAAGGCGAGCAAGAGATCCAATCTAGCAGCAATAGATGGACTAAACTTTTTTAAGCACCAAGGGACAATTATTTCATTGAAAGACTTCAAAAACTGTTCTGCACCCAAATCACTGGACGTAAGCTCTTGGGTTACCTTGAGAGGTCCAAATATGGAGATTGCGACTAAAATAATCCTAATTGCATCTGGTGAATCCTGGTTAGAAAAAAAATGTTAGTTACAAGGATATAATGGGTGATCAAGAAAGATGTTATTGCAATAAAGAAGAAAAAAGACAACCAAAACAGTTAAAACGAAGAAGATAAGATTTAAAGAGGTTTATTGATCCTTCTTAGGGTATTAAAAAAATTAAAAATACCAGACCTCCATTTTGGTCAGGTTCTCATAAACCTGGGGTATGTGAGAAGACGCACTAATAGGCGCCCTGGAAATAAGAACCAGGCCCAAAACCCACCTTTTCGTCATTTTCATAAATAAATAAAAAACCCACCTTTTCGTCATTTTCATAAATAAACAAAAAAACCCACTCATCAAATGAATAAGTGTAATGCATTACAATAATACTCTTCACTTCTGAGATCAATTATATTTTTTTTTTAAAACATAATGGAATGAGATACTGATCTGTTAATTCTAACTTCTAAGTGTCTACCTTTTTCGAGATGAATCAGGTTTTACACAAGTAAGCTTTTCAATAACTCTTAGTTCTGTTGAATGTACTAATTTGGCAATCAAGAGCAACTCACTGTTCCTAATACATTTAATTAATTTTCAAACAAGACTCATCCAAGAAAACATGTATCATAAGCTCTCATGTTCTGCATTAGAACTCTTATTTTTTACTCCCAAAATCAGTGTCATCTTTTGATAAGAAACAAGGTGACAGATTGAACTTCCGAAAGAAATAACCTACAGTCTTCTTGTCCTTCTCTCAGGTAAAATTTAAGTAATCCCATAAATAAAGCAAATGCAATAAGAATCCATAACATATAAAACCAAACACAGCAAGGGTGGAAAGAGCTGACTTGTTAAACTTACAATGGCCCCAATTAATGGGAAAGACTTTTTCAATGTGGGGCCCACCAAATCAAGTAAGGGCCATGTCTCTCCTTTCTGCACAGCATGTTTGTCAAGTAACAATACAAATTTAACCACCCACTGCACATTTTGGGAAGAATATTCTGTTTGCTGAAACATATCCAGACAATCCACTTGAAATTTTGAAGAGAAAACCAAGAGCAGTTCATGGTCAAGGGTATTAATCCCAGAAAGGATTTTAATAATGCATTTCCCAAGACTTTCCTCATAATCCGTTGAATACTTATTGTTCACTGCTTCTCTTGGTTCCTTCTGAATATGTTGGATGCTATTATTTGATTGACCCAGAGTATACAATGAAAATGATACATCCTTATCTTTTGAGCAGGCAGCCAAGAGATATTCATGCCAGAGAAGCCCTAAGAGAATCTCATCAACAAGCTTACGCCTTAAAGGGGAACTGGCCTTTTCGCCATCACAATATCTGATGCCAAGAGAGGACAGCTACATATTAGATATTACGAGAAAAAAAAAAAACAGAATTGCCAGAATTGAGATCATAACCTGGAAGCATTTCTCAAGCCCCAAATAAAACATTCTTCCACTGCCAGGAAAAATGCAAGCCTATCTGCATGTGACGAATATGACAGGTTCCTCCCTTCCCAGAGGCTTTTAAAAAATTCAATAAGAAATTTCTCCCCTGCGATCGCATTTGCTGGTACTGTTTCTAAAAATAGAACGAGGGCAGGATACGAAACTTGCTGAGACCCAAAACACCCATTCCTAAGAAAATTCCATAATCGGGTGACTACGATTTTCTGGACATTCAGAGTAGTCCAGCTCTCTGGAAACCTTTGCGTGAAAAGTAACAGAGTGTCCCACATTGGTGAATGACAAGCTGGATTCTTTTCCTGGAAAGTACCAAGTATTGCTCCAGCCAGTACTTTCACATCTGCTTCACTGAGAGCATGAGGTACATTTTTTACACAGCTTCTCAACACTGAATATGCAGCTGACCTGACAGCTGGGCTTTGAGATTTCAGAAAGTCCAAAAATAATTTATGAGTTTTGAACATCTTTTCTGCAGTAGAAGTAGCAATGGTACGGGCTTTCTCTGCATACTTAGATTCACCGGTTACATTTTCTGAACCAGACCTTCCAGAATGCCAGGAGAAGAAGACATCAAAAAGTGCTGCTAATGCCAGTAATGAAGAAGAAACCACCTGCCATCCAATCAAGCTTTCATAAACGCCACTATAATAATTAATATAAGATGGAAAGACGACTTAATTAGGAAGAGAAAAGATATGTGAAGCATAAACAATGAGATTTGATATTCTTTTCTGCTATCCAGGTGGGAGATGATTTCAGATCAAACAAATATAATGCCTGAGCATCATAAAAGTTAGCCTACTTAGGATTGTTAAGCACAAATGAGAAGTCAAGAATCAACAGTTGAATAGGCTACAACTTTACTAAAGCACAAAAACACAAAAAAAAAGAGGGTCAATGTGTGCCTATCAGAAACCTAAACGGATAGTTTAGAGAAAAAATTTGTCGATTAGGCAGTTATTAGCTCAAAAGACAAAAACAGAGGCAAAACTTATGCGCCCAGCAACATTATGAGTTGGTGACGCCCACCAGCCCTAGAGTGTCCTACCTCAGCATCTCAATAACATAATAGGTTATTACTACACTCAAATGTGTGATATTGCCACCTAAAAGATCAGCATAGGACCATGTACTTTTCAACTTCACATGAATGGAAGTGGAAACAATAATTAAGTGGTATAAATGCATAAGACCACATGAGTACAGATACAGAAAACTCAATCCACCAAAATTATATCCACTCCCCTAATGTATGTTGAGATTTCACATAGTCCCTTGCGTAAAGTCATAAAATGGGGCAAACCAACATCTATCAGAAATAAGCAATTCTAATTTCCCCTTAACATTTCTGTTTTGTACAATTACAATTTATAAACCTCTTGAGGTTTGTCCAGATATTAGCACCTCCCAATATTTGTCCAGCTTATACTTCCAATGAGATTTTAGTCTTTTTTATCTGTCACCAAATTTTAGTAAAAGTGTCCTAGTTAAATAATTACTCACTCTCTCCCTCTCTCACCTTATGCTCTATCTATGGAATAATCAATAATCATACATTTAACCACCAACTCAAATTTACAACAAGAGCACCCAGTACGCACATGTTTCATGTTTGTGGCTTTAGATAGTACAAATTAAGTCCTCCTATGTCCTCGGAACATGATTTCTAATAAGCACATGTGCAATTTGACAGATGCAAGCCTAAGTTTAAATGAGTGTTCACTAAAGTCAGAAAATTAATAACTTGGGTTGTGAGAACCAATATCATATTTGCTACTAATAATATAACACTTCAAAAAAAAATAGTCATTTGGTCAAATGACAACTGCAATCATCTTTACCTGTTGGTACATTTCTTCCAATTCATCAGCTGCAGTTTCTTTATCTGACAAACTCTGTGGAGTGAGCTTTAGATTTTCTTCTATATGTGTAAATATGTCAGTTGCATAGACCATCAAGGCATCTACTCTTTTCTCTTGAGACGGAAAGGCAGTCTGTGGATTGATAAGAGGAGAAAATTTAGACAGTTTAACATACTCATTTGACTTACCTACAGAACATAAAAGTTTAGAACACCAAAATGCAGCAACAGTAGGCACATTGTCAAATTACTGATACAATTTCAGGTTTTTCCACGACATGGAGAAACACAGTTGGAATCAGCATCAGACTGAACTTAGAGTGCATTTTAGTTCTCAGAAATAGACAAGCATCACTTCATTTGAACTTGTCTATTTCAATGAAGCAAACAGAAATTTCTAGCAGGTGACCTCAAAGGTGCATTTTAGATCTAACTATCTCAGAACTAGGTGGTATTTTACTAGTTCAGGAGAGGATACATCCATTTACTCTCCGTTAACATTTTTTTTAATTGAATGAAGCTTTGTGCCACTTTACATATCTTGGGTGTTAGAATTCAGTTGTATCATTTGACTAAGTTCAGAGAGTTAAATTGGTCTTTTTCCAATGAAAAATCCTACCCGATCAACTAAAGTCCTATGACATTACCTTGCAGAAAAATTCAGAACTCATTCCTGTGACTTTCTAGCATTTTACTTTCAAATGTTTAATTTTCCAACATTTACACTATGATTGTAATATCACCATCCTCAATTTCAGAAAAGACAGTGACAAGAAGCTGGGGGGGTGAGGGATTCTAAAATAAATATTAGCTACAAGCAAATAAAACACAAATGCATGTGGATGTATAGAAATTCATTTTCATGCTCAAAAAAGAATTAAAAACCTGAAATGACCGTTTGGCAGCTTGAGAAATTTCATATACTGAATCAAATTGAGCGAACCACCATGGCCCTATCAGAAGCTTTAGATGTGGAGCCAAGTCTCTTCTGTAAAGGGCCAAAGTAAAGGATGAATATAAACCAAAAATAGCATTGACAAGCCATTAACTTGAATAAAAATTTAGTTTAATGTAAAATTATGCCAAGGGAAATTTAAAATTTTGCTATTCGTGGCTGGATCAAAGGCTGTGTACACTGTACACCAAAAAAGGAGCAGTATGTATATGAGACTTCTCATATTTCTTTCTTCAGAAATCATTTGTAAGATAACTAGTATCAAGTAAGATCTAATCAAGTAACAATGTATATCAAAAGGCACCCAGGCTTTCCATTCTGCAGAAAAAATTTAACATTTTGAAGCAATGAAAGGTGAAAGAGAGTAGTGGTCAAAAGGTATTCTATTTTTCATGAACTCATTAACAGTTGAATGAAAAACCAAATGGCATTTAACCTATGTCTCATTACATTTGGGCTTCAACTGACTTTTGGCATTTCTGGAACTTTGACATTGTATTTTAAGTATAAAGAAACTTAGCAGCTTCTGATTCTAATTTGCTCAAGCTCACAGAAAGCAGCACAAACCAACTAACCATTCCATCATCAGTAAAATAATAAAATTACAGTCTAATTTTAAAACGACTAAATACAAACCCCACAGCAGTGACAAGAGTAGTCACGGTTTCATGAGTTGCTCGCCGAACTTCTCTGTTGTAGTCTATCAGCAGCTTCTTGTACTCAAATGCCTGTGCCAGGAAAGGAAAATTGCATAGAACTTTGAAAAATGTAATGATCATATGTAATACAAGTACGCTCCAATAAGAAGCACTAGTAAAATGTCATCAGAAAATAAACCCATCCTGGTTAAGTATAAATTTTTAATCGAGAAGTAAATCTAACATGAGCATACCCATTGAGGAATGATGACCACTACTTCCTTTGCAGTTTTCTCTTTGATAAGTTGAGAAAGCGATGCCAGAGCTTTAAGCTGGAAAAGCGGAAATCAGCAGGTTAGTTTATAATGCAATATAGATGTAATTTACAGACTGTAGTCTCAATAGTCCTCAACCAGTTACCCTTAAACCCACCATATCTTCGTATAACATGGTCACGTAACATTACTTTAACAAACAATCTAGCATGACAGATTAATTAAATTCAAGCCCTAAAAGTAAAAACTTAGTCGCACGTTGTCAAGAGATGTTTAGAACTTAGCATGTATAGACTCGTACTCAATTAAGTTTAACCGATTCTCATCATATGTTACTTTGCTTAGTTAAATTCAATCCCTAAAGTTAAAACTTAGTCGCACTTTGTCAAGAGATGTTTAGAACTTAGCATGTATAGACTCGTATTCTATTAAGTTTAACCGATTCTCATCATATGTTACTTTGCTTTACAACTGTGAGGTTTTACTGTCTTTACAAACTTCTAAAGATGATGCCAGTAGCAAGATTTACCGCACAAATTCATAATTCAAGATTCCATAACAAGTCCAAATACATGTAAAACCAAAATTTACCTTAGTGGTGGGATCTTTCCGCGAAAGCCGCTTCAAGTGTACTGCAAGCTCACCGTCAATGTCCTGCTTACCCACCCAAAGTCATAAACATACATCACTACCAGTAAAACTTCCATAAAATAAACAAATTTCGCCCAATACTTTCATAATCTGAACGATAAAAATTGGAATTTTAAAGAGACCAAAACAGGAGAGGCGTCAGGATTGGATGCAAGTGAAGAGGTAACGCGCGAACTACCAACATAGCCTCCGAAGCCCACCGCCGCAACGCCCGACGGCAATAGGGAAGCAGCCATGCTGCAATTTTTTCAATATGTATTATTAATTGCCCATTAAAACAATTGAGTGAAGTTTCAAAACAATCACAACTGATTAAAAAAAAAGAGCGCGCCGAAGAACCTGCTGCTAGAAGAGCGAGACTTGGTTCTTGAAGCTTCTCCCTTCGCTTTCCCCATTGTTGAATTAATCAGATGAAATACGATGCCAATTTTGGGCGGATTGAAGGCAGAAATTTAAGCTGAGAAATCAGCTGTAATGGAGGGTTTTCGTATCAGGACTTCAGGAGACGACTGGCTTAAGCAGACCTATTTATATATGTTTCTGCAAATGACGATATTGCCCTTTGTTTAGTATGCCGAGCCGACTTACAAGTGATGCGGCATCTCTCAAATATTTCATGGAAAGATTTTCTGAAAAATAACGAGTAATTTTTAATTATTATTTGGAAATTTGATATTTTTCGTATATTTGTATTATCGCATTTGATGATAAATTTTCAGATCTCCCCCAGAATCGTAATCCAACCATATATTCTGGGTGTCCGCAAAAAACATATGTTTTTAAGAAAGAAATTTAATGTAATTATCGTTAAAAAATTATTTAATAGTAAAAGTGACAAGTATTTGTAAATTTTATAAAAAAGAGATGTTACGTATTTAATAAAGATATTATATCTATATCTATATATATACATATAATAGCAGAAACCACCCTATTAACAAATAATAATAGGAAAAAATCTTAATCTTTGAAAAAAATACTATATCTATTGCCAAATTGTTCTCTTAAAAAAATTAATATTCTTTGTCAAATTGAGAAATAAATCTTTAAAAAAAAATACTAACAGGATAATAATGAATTGATAAAAATTTTGGGGGAAAATAGAAAAATCTTTAGAATAAATATATCTATATATACATATAATAGCAGAAATCGACCTAAAGTTAGAAATCAATGAATTTTCCCACCAAAATTATTGTCAAATTGGGAAACAAATCTTCGGAATAAATATTAACAAATAATAATGATTTGGAAAAAATCTTTGGAACATGTATATATAGTAGTATATGGTTGGAAAAAAACTTTAGAATAAATATTAACAAATAATAATTGATTGGGTAAATTTTGTTTTTAATATATAGTATATCTCTATATAATGGATTGGAAAAAATCTTTTGAATAGTTAAATTGAAAAACAAATCTTTGAAATATGAGAAAAATCTTTGGAATAAATATATATGAACAAATTATAACGGATTAGAAAAAATGCGTCGTATATTTCCACAAACACTAACGTTAAATTGGGAAATAATGACACTTTTAGTGTTATTAAAATTAGCGCAAAAGAAAAACTTGTCTCTAATTTTGACAATGATATAGCTAATTCAAATTCAAATAAGTTAAAGATGATTGAAGTCAATATTAAGAAAGATTAATTGAATACAAATTTATTTCTCTCATCTTCCTTTGTTACAGGGCTAAACTTCTATTTGAATTTTCAAATAACAATGAATGTTTTCCTTTTATATTAACTTTAAATTTTACGAGAGATTAATATTTACTATATAAAAAAAATCATCAATAAAAAATATTGTCTCTTCAAAATGAAAAAACACTTTAATACGAATACTTATAAAGATTTAATATAAATTAATTATGCAATCATAATCTTAAATCACACGGGTTCAGTTACTAAAAGAATAAATATTAATGGCAAGCTAGAAGCAAGTAGAAACATACCCCTCTTAACTTTTAGATTTTAAAAGTGATGAATTTAAGTAGAAGCATTCTAATACAAAACACACAAATCTACACACAGTTCTATATGCGATTATAATCATTTATAATCCTTTTAAAATACCACAGTATAAGATTAGGGGGTGATTTCTAATTGAAGTCGCGGAAGACGATATGAACCGATTATTTCAAGGTTTTTTACATATATATCAAAATACACTTAATTTAGACTCATCACATAATCTATCCCACACAATACCGTCTTATCTAAAATCAATATACCGCCTAATATACTTGCAATTGAATTTTGATGGAGACGAGACCGCGATAACTATCTCGTATAGTAATAAGTCGATTTGCAGAATTAAGATTATTAGAAAATTAATTTTAATTAGAATTTTAATTTATTAGATGTGATTTACATATATTATTTTCGTATTTATCTTTTAGTTTTCTCTCTTATTAAAAGAGTTCGTTGTAAGCACTTTTATGCAGTTGAATGATGAATTAAGAAAATATTTTTCCCTCTCTTTGCCTATTTTAACGATGTTTAGAAGGTGTCTTCGTTAATCTATACGCCTCGCTGCATCAGGTTTACTCTCATCGAGTAATCCAATTGATTGGTTTGCCACTCTAAACTAAGGGCTTATAGTGTTGGAAACCGCTTTCAGAATTTCAAATCTCAAATCTCTATTTGTTTATCAAGATTCGATATAGAATTTTAAATCCTCCAAAATTATAATCTATAATACACATATTTTACTTTTTTTTTCAAACAAAATTTTCTATACACTATCAATCATATATCACACATTTTTCAATTACTATTATCTATCCTCTATGACTAGAGATATTAATCCGGGCCGGGCTAAACGGGTCGGCCCATTTAACTTTTATTATATCTTGAGGGTTGAATTGACGATAATAGACCATTTTTTGACCGAAACCGATTAACTTGAACTATTAAAGCTAGCCCGTGGGTTAACCGGGCCAACCCACCGACCCACTTTGTGTTAATATATCCTGTATAATATATAATACGTATATATATATATATATAAATAGAAACATATTATAAATTAGGGTTTGAAATAGAAATTAATATACTGTTATAGTGCTTTAATTGTGTAAATTGGGTAGACAGCCACCAAATGATATAAATGCTTTAATTTGTCTAGTAATTTTTATAGGATTAATATGTTTTTATAGGAATAATTAATATATGTTTCTAAATGTGTTTAAATATATATTGCAGTATATGAATAATGTTTGGAGTATTTTATATTAATTTTTAAAAAAAAATTCGGAGCCCGTTAGGTGGCCGTTTAATCCATAACCCGCTAAGGTTAGGTCTAGATGGTTTAAATCTCAACTATTAGCTACCCGTTAAAAGTGAAACCGAATTAAGGCTATGACCAGTGGGTCAAGAGAAATTT
The DNA here is from genome assembly GCA_037126765.1 of Stenogyne calaminthoides. NCBI lineage: Eukaryota > Viridiplantae > Streptophyta > Magnoliopsida > Lamiales > Lamiaceae > Stenogyne > Stenogyne calaminthoides. Next base: position 6,617,053 of record JBBCBC010000021.1, on the reverse strand, counting down.
AATTTTAATGGGTTAGAATCAACTCATTTAACATCTCCATCTATGACTATACTTTTCTTTTAAATAATAATATCTCCTATTATTTCGAGAAAAAGGAATAGTAAAATATAGCAACCGGATGCTAAAAAAGACCAGTGCTAAATAGAAGCTTATATGGGTGATATAGTTGAAGAATGAACAAGAGCAATGCATAGAGAAACTTGTATTAAAAATATTAAGGAAGCATATATATTGTTAGCAAGGGGATACAGCCATAAAGGCCAAAAATAAAAGACATTGATGTAGATGAGAGACAACGAGGTGATGTCTCACCATCTCCAAACTTTATATAACATCATTCTGGTAATCAGCGTCTTCATCGCTTTACTAGCCTTACATCTTTGACAATGTATAGTCCATTGCGTCAACAACAAAATCTACACGAAGAAACGACAGACAATATAGTCAGAAGAGAGAGTGACAGAGGGGAGGAGAAAGAGAGAGATTGATTAAACAAACCAGCGTCGTCCTTGGTGAAGCAAAGAGGCGGAGTGATCCTAAATACATTGCCAAAGAAGCCTCCTTTTCCTATCAGCACTCCCATTTCTGAATACAAACACACAACTTGCATCACTAATGAACTAACTAATACTGTTTAGTGAAGTCAGTAATACCTTATAAAAATACCTTTGGGGCAAAAGTACTATGATAGGAAGGGATCATTAAAATAAGTAAAGGGGGTACCTTTCATCTGTTCCATTATATGAAGAGTCTCGACGTTGGCCGGGGTTTTCAGCTGGCGATCCGTCACGAGTTCGACCCCGAGCATCAGACCCCTTCCCCTAACATCCCCAATAACTGCACACGGTGATACCATCAGAGATTTGTATTTTAAAAATTCAGTAATGAATGTATGGGAACGAGGCTGGCAATACTCTCGTATTTGTCTTTCAAAGAAGAAAGACGCTGCTTCAAGTTGGACCCAACAGTGAAAGCATTCTGCTGAAGATTTTCCTTTTCTATCACTTTCAGAACGGCATGCCCTGCAGCAGTACACACAGGATTCCCACCAAAAGTATTGAAATAACTTCGATGAGTCAAGACCTTTGCGATCTCAGGAGTCGTAACCACTGCCCCAAGAGGTATTCCGTTTCCAATGCCCTGAAGACAATAATCACAACATAAGATATGAATGGAATACTAGTCGTTTTATCTACTGGAAACAACTAGAAAAGAAGAACTACAGAACTGATGCATATTTTCAAAAAGTATTAGTTGATTCACAGAAAAGTACAAGTTACACAGGAGCATTACTCCAGAAAAGAGGAACTGCACAACTGATGCATATTTTTAAAAAGTATCGGTTGTTCCACTGAAAAGTATTAGTACACAAAAGTGTTACTCCAGAAAAGAGGAACTACCTTGGCCATGGTTACAATATCAGGAACGACACCATGGGCCTCGAATCCCCAAAAATGACTCCCCGTACGAGCAAAGCCCGATTGGACCTCATCAGCTATGCAAAGGCCCCCCTGCCTTTCGTATGGTGTTGTAGACTGCTGGAAGATATCCAGGAGCCAACTCCATAATCCCACCAACTCCCTGTAAAGATTACACACCATTAGTATATGAAACAGAAAAAAAAGTTGTTAGAATTTGAAAATTCATGAACATCAAATTACACAACCTGTATGGCTTCAGAAATAAAGGCAGCAACACGTCCCGATGTTCCATATGTGACTATCTCATCCACATCTTTGGCATACTTCAATCCATCAGATCCAAACGCACCTCTATACTGGTCGGGATTCAGTGCATGATGGACTCCAGTCTGTGGAAAACAGAAACCAACATGAAAAGAAGAAAGTAAGACTAAAATTTGTATGAGACAATCTCATACATGAGACGAATCTCATTTACCATATTATATAACCCATGGGTCTATGAAGCCCATCCCAATCACGTTGTAAAGGTAATTATGACCCAAATACAAAATTGGAGCTCCTTTTCATGTATCCGAACGTTTCATACAAGACTCCCTCACCAACAATAAGAAAAGATTCACAAACATGTCTTGATTTCTGAAAGATCTGTGACTACTAAACCAGATTGTAGCACAGAAAGTTAACAATTTCAAATAGTTTTGAAGGTTTCATCAAGAATAGGCATAATCACCTTCTTACAAAAATGTAAATACTACAGACAGTGCCGCAAAGTCTCAAGACTCAAGAATGCTAATATACTTATATTAGATCCTCAAAAAGGCTAAAAAAAGCATGAAACAATCTCTATCTCCAATTATTCACCCTTACAAAATCAAACAATTCCATTAAAACGAATTAGATCCTCAAAGAGACTAAAAAAAAGCATGAGACAATCTCTATCTCCAATTATTGACCCTTACAAAATCAAACAATTCCATCAAAACGAAACAAAAAAGCTAACAAATCACAAGATTATATACCTGCACAACATTGAACTTATAGCTACTCTGAGCCGTGGCGCTCATCGTACCAGCTGCATTACCGTGATAACCGTTCCTAATCGAGATCACATCCTGACACCCCGTGTACAATCGAGCCATCATCAAAGCCAGTTCATTCGCCTCGGTCCCTGAATTTGTGAAGAAACAGACCTAAAACAACACCAAACACAACACTCACTTCAATTTAGCACTTCACAAAACACAACATCATTCAATCCAATCTAAACAGTTATCAATTTGGATTTCAACGGTTAATATACCTTGAGATCGCCGGGAAATTTGGAAGCTAGAGCCTCGCCAAACTCGGCGATAGCAGGGTTCAGGTACAAGATGGTGGAATGCTGCAAACGCTTAGTCTGTTCAACAACGGCAGCCACCACATCAGGGTGGCAGTGGCCGCAGCCCACGGTGGCGATTCCACCGAAGGCATCCAAGTATCGCCGGCCCTTTTCGTCGAACAGATACTGCATCTTCCCATCTACCAAACATAGCTTAACAGAAATAAAACAAAACAAAAAAACCCATCACAACCCCATCAATAATAGACAATATTAGTTGTTTCACTGAAAAGTATTAGTTGATTCACTAAACAGTATTAGTTGCAATGAGTACGTATTTTTTAAAGAAAATGGAAACCCATCAACAGAAATAGATTATTACTGGTTTCTTGAAGAAATGGAAGACGGCGGGGTTGAGGAACTGGTGGCGCTTGCGGAGGATCTCGTCGGCGGAGGGGCCGGTGTAGGGCGGCGGAGTGTAGTCGAATGGGGGCATTTTGGGAAGAGGGGGCTCATTTTGTTGAAGGGGCTGTGAGAGAGTTGATTTGGAAGCAGTAGGAAGTGCCGAGAATGCCCTTGGGAGGATTCTTTTTTGCATCATCATCATCATCTTCACCACCATGAAAAGCAGAGAAAATGCAGGGGATGGTTGGTGAATGGTGAGTGAAGATGAAATTAAATTAAAATTAAAAGGGGAAGATACAGAGAATCGTTGTGGAGATTAGGACAATATACGTGTTATATATATCCAGCCACCTTGACACATCCTCATGTGCTGTTCATCTTCATTGTATTGGCGATCCAATCATGCACATTTGGCTATTTAATATTGTTTCAGTTACTTATTATTTGTCATTGCATAAATCAATATCTAATTAAATGGGATAATTATTTAAAACACTTTTTTATTTTTATTTTCTTTTTTGATGTAGACCCTATATAATTATTATTTTTATCTCAATATCATTTTCTCTCAAATAAATTCATGCAAGTCATTAATTTCATTTAATCTCTTTTTACTTTGATCGTTACACATTTTAAAAATTAATCCACAACTTTGTTGATTTTTTCCAAAGGGATGTATTTATTTTAATATAAGATTTATAAGTTATAAATTAGTATAATTTTAATATTTTTTGAATAAATATTTATTTTTAATGTAACATTAAAATATAAAAAAGAAATAATCATAAATCAATTTAACGGTTGAAGCAAAATGAAAAGTGTGTCAAAAATGGGACGGATAGGTTTGATGAAGTTATCTTTGTATATATTATTTGTCATTGCATAAATCAATATCTAATTAAATGGGATAACAAAACATTTTCATACCCTTTTCTTATTTGATGAATTTTTCTCATTTCAACCTTCAAAATACACATTTTAAAAATTTCTTTTTTTTCCCATTTTAGCATAAATATTTTTTTTATATTCATCAAACATTTTATCACGTTTATTATATGGATATAACTGATGATTTTTTCTCATAAAATTAACTTTATCATTTTTAAATTTTTTTTATTCATCAAATATTTTATTATTTTATTATTTATTTTTTAATTTAAAAAAATTTTAATTTTTATCATTAAAAAATAATTTTATCACTTTTAATAATAAATAAATTTTATATTAAAATTCGTATAAATATTAAATATTTAAATAAGCATGAGATGGATCGAGTGAGTAAATTGGAAAGCGATGCTATTATGGGAATAGAAAATTATGTAGCTAATCTAATGCTGACACTATTGGAGTTCAAATGAGTCAATTTCTCCTCCTTTTTTTAACACATAAATGGGTCAATTTCTAAAACCTGCATAGGGAGTGTACAAGATAATGAAAGGAACTATTTTTGGGAGTTTACGGCACTTGATTCTCTTTCTAAAGTATGTTATTATGTGAGTATTTAGTTACATATGCAGAATTAAAAATAACTTTTATTATTAATTTTAATTGAAATATTTTAAATATTTAATTATAAATATAACTTTTATATTTTAATATTATTTGTGCATATTTTCATTTATTTTTTTATTCTAAATCACTCCCTCTCATTAAAATTAGAAGTCATATTCATTTCATTCTTATATATTATTTACATAATACATATCATTTTGATATTTTTACCCATCATTATCTCATATATACCCCTAATAATTACTCTTCATGATTATTAAAAATTTTAACTTTTTTATAAATATATTGTGTGAATAATTTTTCAAGCCAATAGTATTTATTATTATAAATATTTAATTATAAAAAATAAAGATTAATGTTGGCATAAGAAATTTTAAATGATCATGAAAATTAATTATCATGGGTATTTTATTTTATTTTGATCGGACAAAGTTAGTTATTAATAGTTAGTAGTTAGTACACTAAGCACCCAAATACTCCACGAAATCGCTAATTTTGAATTTTTATTTCTAATTAATCGATGAATTTTGATTGTGAGATTATAATTTTAAATGTAATATATCCTTTGAATAATATGACAATAACACTACATTTATTTCATGTCGCAACAATAATGACAATAACAAACCTCCTACCCATATAGCACGAAAGTGTTTAGTCTATGACATTGAAATTAGGGACGAAGTATTATATACATCATTTTACCGTAAGTAAGAATTAACACTCCGTGAATAAGAGTTTATCTTTATAAATTATAACAATAGTAATATACACTGAATATAATACATATAACACCTTCTCGAAATTAGGATGTTAAAATTGAAACAATAACAATACTATTACAGTTCCTCACTAAATTAACATTCTTATTCCAAATTCCTTTGAGTAACCATTGAACAACACCCTCTAAGTGCACCACTTTCGGACGTGAAACAATATCTGTTCATAAGAAAGAGACTAATGTTTTATTTATTTTTTAGCCGCAATAAAATAATTATGTCTCATTTAAAAAGTCGACACCCTTTAAGTGCACCACTTTTGAACGTGAAACAATATTTGTTAATAAAAAAGATATTAATGTTTTATTTATTTTTTAGCCACAGTGAAAGAATTATGTCTCATCTAAAAGTCCGAAGTTGTAGATAATTGGAAAATTAATTCGTTTATTTAATCTTTCCTAAGATAACAAGTTAATTTGAATATGACTAAATACTTACACCATTACTATATACTCCCTCCGTCCCAATCTTGTTTGATGGTTTACTGTGTGTTCGAAGTTTAAGAAAAAAATATTTATTAATATCTATATATTATTATTATATATATAAAAGCAGAAATCGCCTCAAATTTGAAAACCATTAGATTTTTCCGCCAAAAATTCTTTCTAAATTGGGAGAGGAATTTACGAATTCCAAATATTAAATTGAGCAAAAATCTTTCGAATATTTTTGGAAACCTTTGGAACTTTTGAATATCTTTCTTTTCTAATGCATCTAATCTAACATTATACGTAATTTTCTGCTTAAATTTATGATATAATCTATATTTATATTTATATTTATATTTATATCTATATCTATATATATAATAGCAGAAATCGACTTAACTTTGAAAACCATCGAATTTTTGCGCCAAAATAATTGCTAAATTGAGAAACAAAAATTTAGAAAAAATATTAATAAATAATAATGGATTGAAAAATATATGCATTATATTTTCACAAACTCTACTACTATTAAATTAGAAAATAAATCTTTTGAATCAATATCAATAAATTATAATAAATAAATAAGTGGAGGATAAACTAAACAATTAAGTCTTGATATATATATTCAGTTAAGTCTTCATTAAATTCTATGAGCCGCCAGTGGTATTAGTGTGTTTGTGAGGTCAAAAATCTTGCTACCATTATAAGAATTTCTTTAAAGACATAACTATTATCCTTTTTTTTAATAATTTTTCTAGCATTAGTAGAATCTTCTTAAAAGACATAATATTATTATTATTTTTAAATAAATCAAAATAACTTTGAGTTGGTAACTTGGTATGCTGTGAAACTAGTTAATCGTAAAACTGATTTTTTTTTACAGGCATACTCTTTAGTAATATAAGTCACACACTTCAGTTATCACTACGATACCATCTGCTATAATATAAGTCACACCCTTAACTTTTATGAGTAATGTTGTGTTCGATATAGTAACTCAGGCTTAATCGAACACGTAAGAGCGACACATGTATTATTTAAATATTACATGCCCAATGGACAAGTATTCGCCACTCAGGTCAGGAAAAAAGGAATCAGATGAGCTAAGTCAAGAAGGCCATGAGCAAATCCGAGGACTCAGGCGGCCAAAATACTCAGAAAATCCTGGAAGACCTCAGATATCCTGAGGGTCAGCATGTTCGCACCTCAGATATCCTGAGGGTCAGTATGTTCGAAGACCTCAGATATCCTGAGGGTCGGTATGTTTGCACCTCAGATATCCTGAGGATCAGTATGTTCGAAGACCTCAGATATCCTGAGGGTCAGTATGTTCACACCTCAGATATCCTGAGGATCAGTATGTCCGCAGACCTCAGGTATCCCGAAGGGTCAGAGTGCCCGATACTCAGATATCCCGAAGACCCGAACATCCTGAGGGCTCAGTGTGCTCAGGTATGTTTGCACCTCAGATATCCTGAGGGTCAGTATGTTCGAAGACCTCAGATATCCTGAGGGTCAATATGTTCACACCTCAGATATCCTGAGGATCAGTATGTCCACAGACCTCAGGTATCCCGAAGGTCGAGTGCGAACACTCGGATATCGAAGACCGAACATCCCGAGGGGCTCGGTGTGTGCTCGAGGAGGGCGATGATCTAAAGATAAAACTGACATGGTCAAAGGGGCGAACAAAGCATCCAACCGAGTAAAAGATTAATTTGGACGACCAAAAGAGTGCTTTACAAGCAAGTAAGTTCCAAGATCAACCAAGAAGACGAAGTTGAAAACGTGGCAGCATTATGTGAGTTCTTGCATGACCCGAAGTCTCCAGCTCATGCTTGCCAGAGTGCTATAGAAGGAAGAAAAAAAAAAAAAGAGAAAGGTCGAGAAAAAAAAAAAAAAAAAGTGATACCCACGCTGGAGAGAGAAGGAGCGAGAAAAAATTCGAAAGTGATCATTTATCCCTACTAGAAACCCTAGCACCGGAGGCTTAATTCTCCAAATTATCTTCATCTGTAATGACTCATCTTCATAAGGTGTATCGAATATTGTACGTGTAAAGCTCGCAATACCACATCCTGGCTTGGTATGCCCCCAGAGTAGTCGTTTCTCGACGAACTGGGTCAACAAATTCATCTTATTTCTGGTTTATCTCATTACTGCGTGCATATTTTGTTTGTGAGTTGTTACCAAATTAGCCACATAATACTCTCAATAAAAAATGACTCGCGACAACCGGGTCTTTAGAAGGAGGTGCTTCACCCAAAAACCAACCCATATCTGAACCCCTTAGATAGCCGAGGCGAAAAAATAAATAAAATGTCTCAATCTAGGAATACAAAGCGGAGAGGTCGGGACAAAGCCCGACCACATGGCCGGAAAAAGAGGCTCGCGCTTGACCTCATATAAAGATCGGGGAGTGGAGATTACCAATCTCGAGGATATCGTGAATGATCCGTGTTACAACCGGGGCCATCACTTTCTTTTCTTCTACGGCCTTGAAAGAGAGGGCCGAGAAAGAATCGCCAAATTAGAAACTCAAGATCTTGAAGAGCGATTTTCACGTACACACGATAGTGAGCAAGTTAAAAAAAAATTTGAAGCGGGCAAGTAAAAAAAAGTCGATGACACGTCGATGACGAAACGACCTCAAGGATCTAGACCATCGGCGTTTGGACGTTTGAGGCTCTCCGCCAAAGACCGAATCGGCAATAATAAGGCGACGGGATCCGGAAAGGAACATTCAATAAAAATACCCGCACCTTCGGATCTTCATGATCATCCCCATGCCGAACAAAAATCATGCGGGAACAAAATTGTCTATCCATCATCGATTGGGTAGTCGAGGCCGAACTTGGAGAGGGGATCGCCATTATCACGAGCATGACCCATTGGGTCCTCATGATGGGAAATGACCCCAATCTAAGTCTGTCAATCCCACAAAATTTGCGGAAATGCAAAAGGCCATCGAGATTTTCTGAACAACCTGGCGCGACCAAAAGGCCAACCTCGAGCGAGCACAATACCCTGCTCGCCATTGTCACCGGCGATCATGGCGGCTGAAATACAGGAGAAAGTGGCGAAGTCCCGACCGCTAATTCCCATATTTGATGTTGAGTCTGACCCTCATGTCCATCTCGGCCAAGTATTCGGACTTTATGATCGCGATGGGGGGGGAAGCGGCGACGATCTGCCGATCATTCCCTATGACTTTGGGTGATCGGGCACATCGGTGGTTTTCTACTTTGCCCATTTGCGTCGATCATATCTTTTCGCTCAATTGGGGCAACAATTTCTATCCCTTTTTTTAGATCCGTGTGTGCTTCATGGCCAAAAACAAAGATTAGCGCATTTTTCCCAATTAAAAGGTGAGTCTGACCGAGCGTACATAAAAAGATTCGATAAATGTCTATATGATGGGGCCCCAGTTGAAGAGGACGCCAAAATCCTAGCGGTGGTCGGGGGCCTGACTTTAAATACTGATATGTGGAAGGCCATGCATCAAGGCGGCGAACACATATTCGTAATTCCGAGAGCGCGGCGACTAAAATTATAACCATGCAAGATTTGCTCGCCCAATCACGATTGGGTCAGGAACCAACCACTAGAAGAGTTTTTGGGAAGAAAGTGATGAATGAAGGGGGGTACAAACCCCCAGGCTCTTTCAAACCATTCGAAGAAAGAGCAGAAGCAAATGCCCTAAGAAGTCTTTTGGGCGTTTCAGCGGAGACAATCTTTAACCAAATCAGAGATCGGGACATGTTGGAAAGGCCGAGAAGAATTATAATGGATAAACATCGGCTCAACGCTTCCAAATATTGTAACTACCATGAGTACATCGGGCACAACACTGAAGAGTGTCGCGATTTACTCCGCCAACTTTGGAAGCTATACGAAGATAATCGTCTTACCCAATTCTTAAAAAACCCGGTGAGCAGAGACTCCCGAACTGAAAAAACAGAAGAACGAAGGGGTAAGCGAAAAGCCGAACAAACGTCTGACAGTGATCCCGAAGAATCGCGAAAAAGGACTGAAATACCCAAAAGAGGGCCCCTACTGTGGGAAGAGGTCGAGACAGTCAAGAGATTCACATGATACGTCCTGAATATGGTCCAGTGGGTGGATGTTACCAGGCACCAACATTATCGAACAGACGAAATAAGATGGAGATGTGTGCCATGCAAAACATCCATCAAGTGAAGGTGGCGAGCACATCAGCTAGCACGCCACCCTCACACCAAATCATGTTTTCAGAGGACGACCTCGACGGAATCATAACTCCCCACAATGACTCCTTAACCATTAGTGCTCGTCTCCTCGGGTTGAAGGTACACCGCCTCCTAGTTGACACTGGAGCTTATGCGAACATTTTGTTCGTCAATACCCTTCGCCAGATGGAAAAACAAGTTGGAGACTTGAGCAGTTATATTGAACCATGTAATCATACCATAATGGGTTTTGGGGAATCTGTAACCCGACCCTATGGCATGATTAGGTTAGGAGTCGAGTTAGAATCAACTCTGAATCCGGACATCCGACGAACTAGAATGCTAGATTTTGTAATCGTCGATGTAAAATCTACTTACAACGGGTTCCTAGGTCGCTTTGTTTATTCAGGAGTTTAAAGCGGCTCGTTCTCGTACGACATTATTGTGTTAAATTTCCGACACAAGAGGGAACAGGAAGCGTAAAAGGAGATCAGAAGAAAGCTCAAGATTGTTTGCTATCATGTGCACCAGAAAAACAAAGCATCGTCAATATGATGGAGCAAACATGGGAGATTGGTGAGCCAAGCCAGCGAGCAAATAACTCGCCTAAAGATCTTCGACGAACATAAGTTTGACGAGCAAGCGAGAATCGCGCGAACCACGGACTCGGGGGTGACGACTAATTCCCCGGATCTCCTAGATCAAATGAATATTGATCGGTGAGCGAGCAAACGGACCTAGAGCCTCGCGATAGGTTTTGAACCCATGGAGGTTGATGACGAGCACCGGGGGTCCATCCAAGATCCTCGGTGGAAGCAAAAAAGAAAGCGAGCAACACCTGTCGAACAACTCGAGTCCATCAAAATCGACCCGAATAGACCCGAGTTAGAAGTGTTCATTGGTTCAGAATTACGAACCAATTGAAGTAAATTATTGCTTATCTTCAAGCAAACTTGGATGTGTTCGCATGGTCGCACGAAGACATGGTTGGCATTGATCCAAAACATGCATGCCACTCCCTCAACCTTGATCAATACAAACTCGGTTATCGAAACGCAGAAAAGTTTAGTCAGGAAAAATATCGGCAATGAATGGTGAAATCAAAAAGTTGCTCGACAACAAACCGATTCGAGAGGTGAAATGCCCAAGATGGCTTGCGAATCATTAGGCTCGTCGCAAGTCTAATGGATCTTGGAGGTTATGTATTGATTTCACGGATTTAAACAAAGGCGTGTCCGAAAGATAACTTCCCGATGCCGCATATCGATTATTTGGTCAATAATCTGGCCGAGCCATGAACTTATGACTTTTATGGATGCATTTCTTTGGTTATCACCAAATACCTATGCACCCGGACGATCAAAAGAATATGGCATTTTGCGTTTGAAAAGAACATGTCTTGTTAACGCACGCCGATTCGGATTAAAGAATGCGGAGCAACATATCAACGTTTGGTGAATAAAATGTTAAACGAACATATCGGTCGAACAATTGAGGTATATATTGATGATGTTGTGGTTAAGAGTGAACACAAGGAAGACCACATCACCCACCTCGCACAAACGTTTGATATACTCGGGAAGTACAATATGAAGTTAAATCCGAAAAAATGTAGCTTTGGGGTTCACTCGGGAAAATTCCTCGGACATATGGTCGATCGGCGAGGATCGAAGCGAACCCAACAAAGATTCAAGCCATGCTTTCGATATGCAAGCCCCGGAAATGTGAAAGAGGTCCAAAAGTTAACCGGACGTTTAGCTTCGTAAGCGGTTTATATCTTAAGCTGGAGACAAATGCAAACCTTTCTTTGACACATTGAAGAAAAGGAAATTCGATGGACCGAGCATTGCCAAAATGCATTTGAATCATTGAAGCGAAGACCTTGCAGATACTCAAACCTTCGTCTAAGCTTTGTTCGAGGCGAACAACTCTATTTGTATCTTCTTTGCGATCCGAGCATGCGATAAGTGTGTTGTACGTCATGCAGTAGAAGGACTATACACTTGCCCATTTACTATGTAAGCCAAGTGCTTAAAAAGTTCGAACTCGGTACCCTCCATTGGAAATTTGGCATATGCCCCTCGTCATGAGTGTTCAAAATTACGACCATATTTTTCGACCACTTTCGGTTGAGGTCTTGACCACTTTCCCCATTGCGCCAGAAGTCCTCCATCGACCCGATCATCACCAAGTAGATTACTAAAGTGGGCGGTGGAGTTAGGACAAGTCGGCATTACGTTCGCTCCACGAATAGCAATGAAGGGCCAAGCTATGACCAATTTCATGGTCGAGTTGACATATCCTCAAATGCTCAAAAAAGCTATCGACCAACCGTGGCATATGTATGTTGATGGTTCATCAACAAGTTCAAGAGCCGGAGCAGGCGTAGTTCTCATCAGCCCAACCAGACAAACATTCACAACAGCCATCTGTTTTTGATTTCCCGACTACAAATAATGAAGCGAATATGAAGCTTTGATCATTTGGACTACGGATGGCAATGACAATGGGAATCCAGAGGTCGATGATCTATAGCGATTCTCGATAATCGTTTATCGAGACAGCGGTAGTACGAGGCCCGAGGCGAACAAATGACACAATATCAACAACTAGCAAAAGAATTGCTCGAGCATTTTGAACAAGTTTTCATTGAACAATTACCACGACTGGGTAATTCGTTCGTTGATGCTTTGGCACGCCTAGCAACAACAGAAGGAGTGACGAACACAACAGACATTGTGGTCGTCTCGCCCAAATAACAGGCGAACAAGAAACTTGGATGACTCCAATCCTGAGTTACCTACAAAAGGGACTTCTCCCCGAAAATAGGGCATAAGCTACTCGCCTCCAGACACGATCTTGGTATACTATCATAGGCGAGCATTTGTACAAAAAGAAATTTACTCACTTCCACTTTTGAAGTGTATTACTCTGAAGAAGGTCATGTATACGGAACAAATCCATGAAGAAGGTATATGCGGAAATCATATCTGGTGGGCTCGTTCGGCACACAAAATAATCGAACAAGGTTATTATTGGCCAACCCTCAAAAAGGATTAATTTCACAGTATGCTCATGGCGATGCCACGGATGCGTGTACATGCTCCACTTATTCATAGCCCTTTGAATAATTAGTGTCGGGTTTATAGCCCATGGCCATTTGCTAAATGGGGATCGATTTGATCGGTCCATTTCCTCGGGCACGTCGGGAGTAAGATATGTTGTGGTTGCCGTGGATTACTATACTAAAAATGGGCGTGAAGCGAGGCCATTGTCAAGATTACCGAACAAAGAATGTGGAACTTTGTTTGGAAGAATATCATTTGTCGATTTGGGCTTCCCAATCATTAGTAAATCGATAACGCAAGCAGTTCGATGGAAGTGAATTCGAGACAAAATTGTGCTCATTTGGGGATAAAAAGCACTACTCAACTCAGATTATCGATCAAAGCGGACAAGTTGGTAGTTAATAAAATCATCAAGCATACCCTCAAGGCGGACTTGATAAATTTGAGGGTGGATGGGGTGAAGAGTTGCTGAAATATTATGGGCTTATCGAACAACTTTCGGAACATCAAGCTGCGAGAGACCCGTTTACTCACGGCATTTGGTGCGGAAGTTCGTTATACCCGCGATAAATCAAGATTCCAAGTCATCGAACAATGACTTTCGGAGAGCACATTAATGACGGCACTCGCATACAGTCTGAACTGTTGGAAAAAAAAAGGGGGAGGTGATTTCAAGAATGCCATGTACAAAAAGAGATCGAGAAGTTTTACAACTCCAAAGTCCGAACACGCAGTTCAATGTGGGCGAAATTTGGTTTTAAAGGCGAAAGCAGGGGGGGTATCAAGTGGTGTGTTCGGCCGAAAGCATGGGAAGGTCCGATTCGAGTTTGAAGCGTTTGCTAAGCGGGGCCTATGATTTGGAAGACACGAGCGGAATCCCATTATCCTACTCGTGGAATCGTCAAATTTGAAAAAATACTATCAATAATAGCGAGCATAGTGCCGGCCGAACAAAATTGCCCACACAGTTGAAGCGAGCATAGTGTTGGCCGAACAAAATCGTCCACACAGCTTTAGCGAGCATAGTGTTGGCGAACAAAAGTAAATCCACATATTTGAAACAAACACAAAGGGCCGAACATAATCAGCCATTCAGCTCAAACGAGTAGGACAATCTTGAAAGAAGAGTACATTATGTTCGACACATATCTTTAGGAAAGAAATGTTGGCCAGCACTATCGAAAGACGGAAGATACGTGTCAGAATGAAATTTGTCAATGAAGATCGTGTCGAGCAATTGACAAGTGGTGGCAACCATGCAGGGATGAGTCAATTTTTGAGCAAGAGCTGTCAAAAAGCTGAACAGATGTCAAAAGGTGGAGCAAAAGTAAGAGAGATAACACCAACTAGCTATGACAGGACTAGCTTGGGATAATCCTACAAATAGGGGCATACTGATAGCTGAAAAAAGTAGAGAAAAAGAAACATATGAAGAAGAAAAAAGGAAAAATACTGCGATTCTCAGAAGGAAGTCGGTTTAGTATGCCCCCAGACGTAGAAGAATTCATCTCGATTCAAAGAATCATTCAATTTGAATCGAAGCATCCGCCTGATCTGAGTCTTTTACCCCCATATGACTTTGCGAGCACAAAGTTGAAGCTCGTTGCGGACTCAAGATGCTCTCGCAGAGTCATGGTTGCCACTCCACGTTACTCACTGCTTAGGCAGTAGTAAGTCATTAGTCCCCTATGCATCCCCAAAATCTCTTCCGAAGAGGAGGGATGCATAGTGTTTGCTCAAAACAAGATGCGGACGCTGATGCTTAGGCATCTACTGAAGGGGACAGAATGGTGCGAGCTGAAATTTTTTGTCGGGCACCTACTTTTGAAAGCGGCGAGGAATCGGCGCCACATGCTCATGCCCGCATGACCTCCGCGATAATCACGGCTTGTCCGGGGAGGGACAAAAGTTTATCTTCTTCTTTGCTTGAGCATGTTACGAAGAAAGAAGGGTAGACGGGATGATGTGCCACATCCTTGTCAACATCAATCCCGCGGACAAGGTGAGGCCGGTTAAATTGTCTACTCAAGACAAGGTTTAAATTCAAAAACCCTAGTCGATATCTATAGTTGTGTAATAGATAGTCTTTCTTCAAATATGAAGGTTGTAATAGAATACAAAGTGTTGCAAAAAAAAAAAAAAAAAGTATATGTACTTTTGTTCGCTAAGATTTTCTAGTTCAAGCCTATTTGAGGTCGTGACCTAAAGTTCGGACGCCCAAACAAAATTTAACGAGCCCAAGTCTATGTTCACCGACGAACGAGTTCAGACTCGATTCTCGCATGACAAAAAAGCGAGTAATGGGTACGCAATGCAAAAAAGACGACTCAGACTTACAGATACCCGTAGTAAAAAGCGGGTGATGAGTCTGGGTCGCATGACTAAATAAGATGGCCCTAGTACGAAGTGATCTCACCTAAATAAGACGATCGCGCACCAAGAAAGGGGGGGTTCATAAAGTAACACATCTGGTCGCACCTAAATAAGACGATCAACCGATTGCAGAACGACAAAAAGACAATCAAAACCAAAAAAAAAAAAAGGGGGGGCGGGCATAAGTAAAACCCAATGTTGAATTCATTCAGGAGAAAAAGGGCAAAAACCGGAAAGCAACAAAAGTTTAACACAAAGCAACCAAGCAAACATCAAGCAACACAAGTGTCAATTTTCATCCTCGACAATTATCAAACAATCAGGTTAGAAGAGTTGGTTCAATATGTAACCCATCCATTCAGTTGTAAATATGTTCGAACAAAAGACAAGAAGTCAGCAAAAAATACAAGTATTAAAGACATTGTTGAGCAGAAAGTGAAGAAGACAAAAAATTACACAACATATGTTCGACAAAACAAAAATAACATCAAGGAGCAAATTCATAATTGGGGGTAGGCGCGGGAGAGATGTCGAACAAATTGTGCTCTCGGCCCGCCAAAGAACAACTCCTTCAAGATGGTATGGTGTACCAAATGCTCGCCCGAGAAGGTACGATCTGCTTTCGATCCTGAGGAGGTCCCTTTTTGCTCGGCACTTTGATCGGTCCCATACTCGATCTCGAAGATTTTGGCAAGAACCTGTTTAAATATTCATGTCCGAGCCCTCTTCCTCATCCAAACCCGGATCATCAACTTTGATCCGCCGGGAAGAATGGAGAAATCACGCGATCATTTAAATCGACATTGGAAGGTTGCGGTTCGGTGGGTTGTCGATCGACATCCGAAAACGGCTACAAGAGGGGCAATTTGTTCGCTGTTGGAGGCATGGCGAATAGACCGGATAACATCGGCGAAGGCACAAATGTACGAGAAGTTGGACATAGAATCAACGTACTCATCATCGTGCAGCTTTGAATTTTGAGACCCAAACGAGTGTTGGTCTCTCAAAGAATGATGAGTTGTTGGCGGCGCATCCCTCTCATTTTCCATGGCCTCGACATTTCGAAGTCTACGGCTCAATATTCATATCCCTCAGGCTCTTCATTATAATCGCCACCTCCTCCCGAGAGTGAATCAATTCCTCCTTGGTTCGGGCGAGCATCTTCCGAGCCAGCGTGCATCTTCCCTGAAATCGGTGAGCATTTTTCGAGCTTGCGGCATCATCCTCACGAGCGGTGAGCATCAACAGGCCCGAAGAAGATTGTCCCTGAGCCAACCTCAGCTCATCCTGAGTCCTGTTCAGTTCGCCCACCTTTTCTTCGAAGTTCCTGATCAAAGCCAAGTAGTTGGCATGGAGGTTGGCGGACTGAGCATAAGCTTTCTCAAGAACGACCATAGATTGGCCCTGAAGCACCAGACCCAGACGTAAATTTTCCAGAGGAGTGGGACCCGTAGTGGACTCTTCCAGATCGGTAGTCCATGCCCGAACAGGAGTCTGGCAAGCCTTCTGAACATGCTCAGGAATGCCCGGAACCTTGCGAACACTCGAGAGCAGAAGTAGTTCTTCAGATTGGGCATCAAAGGCGACAACCTGCTCAACCTACATATATATTCGAACAAATGAATATAAAAAGGGCGAACAAAAATAACCAAAACAGAAGCAGATCGAACAAAATGTACTGCTTACACGCAATGGGATCCCATCCCAATAATGATCTATCCTCGGGGATCGGAGTTAGGGATCTAACTGAGTCCATGATCGGGTCCGGCAAGGAGGTGGAGAAGATGTGCCAACCTCAATTTCAACAATTTGTGAAATTGGACCAACCACGAGGAGAGGCTTCGCTTTCGCCTCCCCTCTACTGTTTCACGAGCCTCCCATTCGCCCTAAATTCGAAACAAGCTCTCTGTGGCCTTTTTTTTCTCCGAGCCATCTCGGTATGTTCGGGGATGTACTCACAAAGAATGGTCACAACCAGGGAAAGCTATAAACAAAATAAGTCAATCGAACGGAAGGATAATAACGAAGCGAGAATGGCATAAAACATACAGATCAAGAGGCAATCCTTACCGGTGGGATTAACAAAACAACAAGATGATGAGGAGGCACGAACAAACCTCATTCTTTTCTCGATCAACAAGATTCGGGGGTTCTCACAGATCGCTCGAACGAGACTCGAGATCAATTTGCCAAACGTTCTTTGAAATAGCCGTCGTTTGTCTCCTTGTCCGTCGCAACTAGAATCCACGAAATAAAAAGCGAGTTAAAATCGGTTCAAATCGAAGAACGAAAAGACACAAAATCACTTACTTGTGCGCCCCAAAGTCGATTGGGGATGTCTAAAACGAGCATTTGGTTCGCTTTCAGAGAGGCGGGCTTTTTCCAATCGCCCCCAACGAACCAAAACTTTTCCTTCCAATCACCGATTTTGTTAAGACGTCCTCAATAATTTTGCACTTGACATTAGCTTGCATGAACAACCACCGTGTTCACCCCCCTGACGGGTCAAGTGCACCAATCGAGCAAGCTCACTGCCGAGGATAGTATCTTGGCTTCATTTTTTGCCGAACAAAGTCGAAACTCATGATCATATGCCACCCGTTTGGCTTAAAATTGCGTAATGGTGATGTTCCACTACACGAGAAAGCGGGTGATGGCGGATGGAGGAAAATCGAAGGCCGCCTTCCATTGTGTCTAAATTTCAAATGACACAACCTAAGGGGGTTGGTCGGCCCGCTCATCGAACACGATGCCCATAAAAAGACATCTTTTGGAGTTTCATAAATCCGATCGACCGAGTGAGCCTATCAAGATCAATTATGCTCGCTATCTTGCTCATTTGGTACTCATTCTCAACCTCAATCCTATGAGGTTGCTTCAAGACCAATCAAAACTATAACGAGCATTATACTCGTTATCGTTGGACTATGAGGACACCAACAGGTATATCAAGCTCGAAATTCTCTCGCCAACTACCCCTATGTTCGATTAGGAGTTATATTTCTGGTAGTCAAAACTTCCCCCTCACAACATTGTCATTCCTATCTACATTAACATTGTCAACAGCCCTAGACCCAATTTGAATTTGGGGCAATTTATGTAGGCTTCACGTCGAATCGAGAAGAAAGAACGACAAAGAACCATTTTTTAATTTGTTAACAATTCTGAACCGAGACATTCGTCTCCGGCGCATTTGCGTCGCCACGGGGGATTCTACTGACAGAGGGGGAAGAAGAGGAACTATGGTGGTCTGATTCTAGGGGAACAGAAGAGTTCGAGCAAGAGGCCATAATCACAATTAGAAAAAGAATGCAATGGTTACCTGAGTAAAATTCTTCGTCGGAATGATGAAACCCTCGCCGAAAATTTTCAGACACAGAAAAGATTGAAAGACAGAGGAAAAAAGGGTTTAAGGCGGAGAAACAAGGTATATATAAATGTTGGATTCGATTTCGAAAATCCGGCACAGAATACGAAACGACATTGACTATGGCCCAATAAGATTTTAACAGCCGGGCCCCATGTCGAATACAAAGCGACCCGGCTGGGGGGTATTGTTGTGTTCGATATAGTAACTCAGGCTTAATCGAACACGTAAGAGCGACACGTGTATTATTTAAATATTACATGCCCAATGGACAAGTATTCGCCACTCAGGTCAGGAAAAAAATGAATCAGATGAGCTAAGTCAAGAAGGTCATGAGCAAATCCGAGGACTCAGGCGGCCAAAATACTCAGAAAATCCTGGAAGACCTCAGATATCCTGAGGGTCAGCATGTTCGCACCTCAGATATCCTGAGGGTTAGTATGTTCGAAGACCTCAGATATCCTGAGGGTCAGTATGTTCGCACCTCAGATATCCTGAGGATCAGTATGTCCGCAGACCTCAGGTATCCCGGCGGTCGAGTGCGACACTCGGATATCAAAGACCGAACATCCCGAGGGCTCGGTGTGCTTTCGAGGAGGACGATGATCCAAAGCATAAAACTGACATGGTCAAAGGGGCGAACAAAGCATCCAACCGAGTAAAAGATTAATTTGGACGACCAAAAGAGTGCTTTACAAGCAAGTAAGTTCCAAGATCAACCAAGAAGACGAAGTTGAAAACGTGGCAGCATTACGTGAGTTCTTGTATGACCCGAAGTCTCCAGCTCATGCTTGCCAGAGTGCTATAGAAGGAAGAAAAAAAAAGAAGAGAAAGGTCCAGAAAAATCTCCCAAAAAAGTGATACCCACGCTTGAGAGAGAAGGAACATAAAAAATTCGAGTGATCATTTATCCCTACTAGAAACCCTAGCACCCGGAGGCGAATTCTCCAAATTATCTTCATCTGTAATGACTCATCTTCATAAGGTGTATCGAATATTGTACGTGTAAAGCTCGCAATACCACATCCTGGCTTGGTATGCCCCCAGAGTAGTCGTTTCTCAACGAACTGGGTCAACAAATTCATCTTATTTACAGCTTATCGTACACGTGCATGTTTTGTTTGTGAGTTGTTACCAAATTAGCCACATAATACTCTCAATAAAAAACGACTCGCGACAAGTAATACCATTTATAGTAAAAAACTACACCCTTTATAATAAAAAGTCACACTCTTTAGTAATATAAGTCACACTCCTTAATCAGTTTCACCGTGAAACTTGTTCACTTTATACTTTGCCAATAACATTTTGTAAATTAAGAAAGTTATAAAAAAATTCAAGTACCGTTCAAAAAAAATAAAATTAAGTACATCTAATCTAACATTATATGTAATTTTCTGCTTAAATTTATAATCTAATCTATATATATATATATATATATATATAATAGCAGAAATCGACCTAAACTTGAAAATTATTGAATTTTTCCGCCAAAATAATTATTAAATTGGGAAATAAAATTTAAAAAAAAATATTAATTAATAATAATGGATTGAAAAAAATATTTTTAAAAAATATATAATATATTTTCACAAACTCTAACATTAAATTGAAAAACAAATTTTTTGAATAAATATTAATAAATTATAATGAATAACTACTTGGAGGATAAACTAAACAATCAAGTCTTTGATATACATTCAATTAATAAAAACAACCTAGTCTTCGTAAATTCTATGAGCCGTTGTCTTTGTGAGGTCAAAAATTGTGCTACCATTATAAGAATTTCTTTAAAGACATAACTATTTTTCCTTTTTTAATAATTTTTCTAGCATTAGTAAAATTTTCTTAAAGACATATATATATATTTTAAATAAACCAAAATAACTTTTTGTAACTTAAGAAAGTTATAAAAATATTCAAGTACCGTTCAAAATAAAAATAAAATCAAGTACAAAAAAATTCAAAATTTTATAATACTTGAATGCTTGACTCAATAATGAGGGTTTGAGGAAGACTCATATATAATGACAGATCTATATTTTCAAAAATGGGGTACGAATGAGATAATTTATACATGGATTAAATATTTTAGTCCAATAACTTTTACATTTATAAAATATTGAATTTTCCTGCAAAAATTATTGTCAAATTGGGAACGGATCTTTAGAATAAAAATTAATAAATTATAACGAATTGAGAAAAATCTTTGGAAAACAATATGTAGTACATTTCCACAAACGGGTTTAATGCAATTCTGATCCAATGAGACACGGACACTCACGATTTAGGTCTCAATACTCGTCATTTTGGTCCCAAATTCATTTTCTTTACACTTTTAATCACATTGTCATGTTTTCCGTTAAATCCTATTACACTTTTAGTCCCATAGCAACTCTTCCACAAACTCTAATGTTAAATTGAGAAACAAATATTTTGAATAAATATTAATAAATTATAATGGATTGAAAAAAAATTCTTTGGAATAAAGATATATGGAATCATTGAAAAAAATATGTAGAATATTTCATCTTAAATTTAATCTGAACCTTACATCTAGTTTTTTTTAACAAAGAATCTCAACCTTATATGTTAAATTCGAAGTTCCATAAATTTCAATTTAATAAGCATTATTACATCATCTTATTTTGTCTGTTTCTTATTTTATAATTCTCTTTTTTTTTTGTCTCACCCTTTCTTGTGTCTCTTTTTTCTTCTTATTCACATGATAATTTTTATATTTTTGATATTCAATTCTTTGTTTTACAAAATTTTAATTATATATATATATATATAAGTAATTTGATGCACACGTGCCTATATGTTCCATTATCATAAAAAATATCGCCTCTTTAAAATTAAAAAAAACACTTTAATACGAATGTTTATAATTTTTTTAATATAAATTAATTGTGCAATTATAACCGTGCATCACACGGGTTTAATTACTAGTTTTATATTGAGGGGTAAAAAGAGTTATTTATTAGTATTTTGTGTGATAAAATGAATATTTCCATTTAAGAAAATGTGCAATTAAGATTAAGACGCTTAAAATGAAAATAATGCATTTAAAAATGAGACGGAGGTAGTACTCCTAATAAACAAATAAAATTAGTACTAGATAAATAATATATGATGAATTGCATTAAAAAAATTATAAAAGGAAATAAATTACACTAAACTAGAGGAAC
Organism: Stenogyne calaminthoides; assembly: GCA_037126765.1. Lineage (NCBI taxonomy): Eukaryota > Viridiplantae > Streptophyta > Magnoliopsida > Lamiales > Lamiaceae > Stenogyne > Stenogyne calaminthoides. The sequence goes on along the minus strand of JBBCBC010000021.1, from coordinate 6,594,980 downwards.
TCGAACAAGAAAAAAAGTGTAGGCATTTCGAGTTTGTTATATGTGAAGTGGACAATGACCTAATTTGAGATTGATTAATAGCTATGAAAGTGAGAGATTATTTGTAAGAAAGAGAGGGACGGCGAGGCTAAGTCCCACGTGTAATATTTGTCTGCCAAACCTCGTCCGTCCATTTTATACTAGGGGCTTTGTCTGCTGGGAATGATAAAACACGCCTTGTTGAGTTTCTCTACCATTAATTTGGGTCTATATTATAAATTTAAATAATTTAATTTATTTAACTTATATTTAATATATTTTTGTAAATCACTAAACTTAATTTATATTATATATGTCTTGGATAGGGTTAAATGTCATAAATTAAAAACAGAATTCATAATATGAATCAGATTTATATAATGTTTTTGTCGTTGATGATGCCTTTTTCCTAACAAAAAATGGCATTGGTGGTGTCTTATCTCATTTATCCTGTGTTTATCTCGCATTTGAATAATATTTTCAACTCAATAGCTAGTTATGGGTAAAAAAGCAAAAAAAAATTAAAAAAATCCTGTATTTTAAATAAAAGGCACAAAATATGTTTTCACTCGTCACTGGTGAAATTGAGTATTGAATAAAAAATATAATATTTTTTTATGTTTCATAAAATATACACAAAACCATTTGTGTTTCATAAAATATACATAAAATTCCCACGTGTTTCATAAAATATGCACAAAAACCCCTCATATTTCATAAGATATACATAAGTTTTTCTATATTTCATAAAATATGCACACAAAAAACTCTTCCCTATATTTTATAGAAGTATGAAGGGAATCCATTTTCGACATTTAAAAAAAAAACTGAATATGTAACTTGAGTTTGTTTTAAATTGATGTTTTCAAGTTTTTTATTGTACTTGTGTGATTTCAATTTTTTAAAAAATTAATATATTTAGACTTGTATATATGTAATTTTAAGTTTAATTAATTTATTTTTTGTTTAATCTAATTTATCTATATTTTTAATTAATTTATGTACATTTTATCAATTGCACTAGTTTTTCTATAGTTTTTCATTAATTTTTCAATTTAGTGAGTTCGTCCAAACAAATACTCTAAATGCAAAATCAACCATAAGTGCACAAAAAATCATTTGAACTTATACTAAATATTAGAATATATAATCAATTCCAAAATGAACCATAAATACACAAAATATCACATTTAAATATAAAAAATAAAAAGATCAATATAAGAGGGCACCTTTAGCATTGTTTTAATGAAATATTTGGGGGTTTTATGCATTTACTGAAACATATGAGTGTTTTGAGCACTTTATATGAAATACAACTTTTTTTTTTATGTATTTATTAAAACAAAGGGAGATAGTATATGCATACTTTAACGAATCACAAAATAATTATATACATTTATTAAAATACAAAGGGTGTTTTGTGCATTTTAAATACATAAGTATTTTTTGCTTTTTACCCCAATATTAATATTTTATAGATATTCACAATTTTCATTGTATTATTTAATTCATGCATTCCACCTTCCAACTTATTACAGTACCCCCAGTTTATTTTCTAATTAATTTAAATGAAAGATAAATTTGTCATTTGCTACGTAATCATGTGTAATAATGCACAAGCACAACATCAAAGACGAAGTAACAATTAACTCAAAGAGTTGCCATTTTTCGTGTTAGATCTCTATTTTCTCACTTTTTATGTAAGAGCGAGTGTACCTTTATACCAATTTTTTATTTAATAAAATTTTCTTTGGCCGTTAAAAAAAAAAAACAACTAACTCAAAGTATCAATTATCGACTTTTTACTATAACAAACAATTAATTATGTTATCACATGTTAAGCACGTTTCTCTCTTGCTTTATTTCATCTTATCACACACCCAATAGCTAGCCTACACAGCCTTCTTATTTTTTTTCTCTAAAGAAAAATAAATAGTGGGTGACGCCGTGACGCTATATATGAAATGGTATTCTTATTTCCGTTTACTAATATTAAGTTTATATTATATTAGCATATTATTATTTTATATGAATGGTTTCTGTATATACCCACCGAAAAAAAAAATCACAGTATCCGTGGCCAATTGCAAAAATATTTTGTTTGGAGCGAATAGTTGGACATCTGCTCAGGGCCCAAAGAATGTGGTGGATCATACAAAACTTAAGCCCATAAATAGGAAATTTGGGGTTTTTATTTTTTTTACAAGGTTATATATGCGCAAATACACCATACAATTCAATATATGTTTTCAATATGGGTCCGGTTATTAACATTAGGAAATGCACCCACATAATTTTTGAAGTGTCAATTATACCCTTAGTGAAAAAATCCAAATCTCTCTCTCCTTCCACGGGCTGAATTAATTTACATTTATCAGCACCCTCACCCACATCCTCCACCATAACAACTACTATTGCCATTGCCGTCATCACACGATTTTCATATTTTAATTTTCCTTCATAATCTACTAAACAAATCAAACGTCACAATGATTTCCTGCCAAATCGACAAAACAACAGTAAAAAAAATTAAATATAAAAGAGAAAAAGAGACCCATGTACGGTGGTGGTGATGCTGCACGCGGAGGCGTTGCGGGTCGGCTGAGTGCGCGGCGGCATTAAGGGTTGTTGCGCGCGCGGCGGCGTTGGGAGGCGGGGGTGCGGCACGTGGCGGCGGCTCGGAGGAGGTGCTGCGTGCAGCAATTGCTGGGAGAATGAAGCAGCGGGGAAGAAGATAGAGATATTAGGATTTTTCATTATAAGGGTATAATTGGCAGTTCAAAAATAATGTGGGTACATTTCCTAATGTTGGGGGTGTTAATAACTGGACCCTTTCAATATATATATCTTTAGTTAATTCGTGCATCAGTTGAATATAAGACTTTGTCATATTATCTAAATCTTATTTGCTCTTATTTTCAATATTATTTGCAAATGACTAAAGGATATAAGTATTAATGCATGAACTAGGTCAATTGTGTACATATATGTACTAATTAAAAAGTAGAAACAACCCCAAATTTAAAAATTATTAGATTTTTTCGCCAAAAATTATTACCAAATTAAAAAACGAATTTTTGGAATAAATATTAATAGATAATAATGAATTGGAAAAAAATCTTAAAAAAAATATTAAATCTTTGAATTAAATATTAACAAAAATAGATCAAATCTTTGGAATAAATATTAATAAATAATAATAAATTTTTTATATTATTTTAATAGAATTGAATAACGAAAAAAATAAATTTTTGTTCATACCTGGAATGAAATCGAATAATTCATGTTATACCGTGTTCCTCTTCTCCGTTTTTTATTTGTTTTACTTTTTTTTTTCTTCTTTTAATACCCACGCATTCAAATATTATTTCCACATTAAAAAAATTAAAAATATTTCACTATTATAATATATTTTAAATAAAATTATGATTAAATCTGTATATCAAAAATAAATTCATGATTAAAAATATATTGATATCTCAAAATATCTTTCACTAGATTTTTTTTCAAATTTATTATTATTTTTTTAATAAATAAAGATTGTAGTATAGAAATAATCTTCTGCAAATGATCAAAGGATATAATAACTAATAATAACAAACACTACACATGGACTATTTATAATTTTATACGGTTCTAGAGCAAATTGTGTACATATATGTATTAAGTAATGTCATGATGATAAGTGAAATTTATTATGGTAACAAATATATTTTAATAAAAACATTACTAAATTTAATACGTTTTTTTTCCAGATAGATACACTCAACATATATATATATATACTATTAGTTATACAGTTTTGATATGGAGACCACGAGTGGTCACCTTATGCAGCTCAATTGATGATTTGACTTTCCACCTCAGCTTATTATCTAATTAAATAATTTAAATTAATTTTGAAAAAAAATCCTACAACCTAAAATCTAAATCATGAACCCTAAACCATGATCCATTCGGGCCGGGTGAACCATGAACCATTCGGGTCGGGTTCTCCGTAATTTAATTTACTCATTTAAATTAAATTTTGAAAAAAATATCACTTTGCACTAATTAAATAATTTAAATTAAATTACGGATCCAAACCCGACCCGAGTGGTTCATGGTTCATGGTTCACTCTGCCCGAGTGGTTCATGGTTCACCTGGCCCGAATGGGTCATGGTTTAGGGTTCATGATTTAGGTTTTAGGGTGTATAATTTTTTTAAAATTAATTTAAATTATTTAATTAGGTAATAAGCTGAGGTGGAAAGTCAAATCATCAATTGAGCTCCATAAGGTGATCACTCGTGATCTCCATATCAAAACTGAGTAGTTATATATCTATATCTATATATTCTATGCATCTATATTTTATTTAAATATATTATTTAAATCTTATAATTAACATCAAATATAGTTTAATAAAAACTTTACTAATTTGCTACATTTACTTTTTCATAAAGAATCACTCAACCAAAAATAAATCATTAGTTAATTCGTGCACCAATTGCATATTATCTAAATCTTATTTGCTGTTATTTTCAATATTACTAGTAATTGAACCCGTGTGATGCACGACTGTAGTTGAACAGTTGTTTTAATAATGAGTAATATAATTTTTGAAAAAAATCTTTAAAAATAACATTGTAGCTAATTCATATTCAATACACAAATTTAAATTAAATTAATCCGTTAAGTACTGGAAATCTCAAAAAACGACATAATGTTAGTGAAAGCAGATAACAACTATGAGTTCATGAAAAAAAACGTAGTATTAAAATAACCGAAGTTTAAAATGATTACAGATTCCGAAAAACCTCCCTGAAAATCACATTTTTTGTTTGTTTGACTGTTTTTTCATCATTGCCACACACCAAAATCTTCAAGTCCTTCCGGTTGGTGACTCTCGAAACTGCCACGTAGGATTGACCGTGACTGAAAATCAATTTCTTAAAAAATATGCCTATATTTACAAGTGATTGTCATTGTCTCTTGTTTATCGACATTGCATATGAGACAATTAACGGAAATTGTCTCCTCTGAAACTTGAATGGCAGTCTCGGGTCTGTTGGAGTCAAGGAAAGTCTGGGGATCAATCCCATCTCACCTGAATTGCTTCTGGTTATTCAAGAACTCCGGCGTATGTAAATCGACCAGTATATCAACATTCGTATCAGACTTCCAAGCATTGCCGAAATACAAATACATTCTTGCCTCATGGTCGTTCATATTTATCATGTATTTGTTACATCGCCGCACACCAAAATTTTAATTTTTTGCGATTGATAACTCTCGAAACAACCACATACAACTGACCGCTGAAATTTGAAAATCTCGAGTCATATGATTAATTAATGATTGAAAGAAATAAAATACAAATATTTTTTTAAACCCAACAGAATACAAACATAAAACACATATAATTTGATCCCAATCCATTATATTCAAGAGTAAGTCTCCCATGAACCAGGTTCATGTCATGAACTTGGATTACTTGACTCATTAAACTCATTTTCAACACATTTTTCTAATCTAAACCACTAAACTTGACCCGTATAGTACCCTGGGTAGGGTCAAATATCATGAATTAAAAATCAAATTCATAGCATGGACCAGGTTCATAAAAGTTTTTGTCGATATTCAATTTATATATTTCTCGGGAAAATTCAAAGATTTTTCCTATATTTCAAAGATTTATTTTTCAATTTATATTTTTCTCAATCTATTATTATTTGTTAGTATTTTATTTTATAGATATATTTTTATTTTTCTCAATCTATTATTAAATATGGACAAATATTACAATTAGATGATTCTCATGAAAATTAAAGTACACAATTTATCTACACAATGACGATACATGGACTTCACTACATAAAAAAATTAAAATAAGAAAAACAAAAAAAAAAGGTTAAATTAATGGAAAAAAGAAGAAAAGACATATCCCACAGAACGTTGACACGGCGGTTCTATTGGAGAACTGAGATCCTTTCATTGAAAAAAAAAGGAAAGATTTTTTGATTTATTATATAGAGGTTGAAATTCAAAGATTGAAAGAAATTGAGATCATGCAAAGATACGTTGTTAAAAAGATTTGCAGATAAATTCATATCCCTTAAAGATATGGTATCTTAGTAATTAATCTTGTAAAGAAGTAAATGTATACATGAAAATATATACATATGTACTCTGGTGGATATATCATATCTACTAAATCTTGTAAAAATGATTGAAAGAAATATAATACAATTTTTTTTTAACCCAACATAATACAAACATAAAGCACATATAATTTGATCCCAATCCATTATATTCAAGAGTAAGTCTCCCATGAACCAGGTTCATGCCATGAACTTGGATTACTTGATTCATTAAACTCATTTTCAACACATTTTTCTAAACCAATAAACTTGACCCGTATAATACTCTGGGTAGGGTCAAATGCCATGAATTAAAAATCAAGTTCATAGCATGAATCAGGTTCATACAAGTTTTTGTCAATATTCAATTTATATTTTTCTCGGGAAAATTCAAAGATTTTTCCTATATTTCAAAGATTTATTTTTCTATTTATATTTTTCTCAATCTATTATTATTTGTTAATATTTTATTTTATAGATATATTTATATTTTTCTCAATCTATTATTAAATATGGACAAATATTACAATTAGATGATTCTCATGAAAATTAAAGTAGACAATTTATCTACATACTGACTATACATGGACTTCACTACATAAAAAAAATTAAAATAAGAAAAACAAAAAAAAAAGGTTAAATTAATGGGAAAAAGAAGAAAAGACATACTCCACAGACCGTTGACACGGCGGTTCTATTGGAGAACTGAGATCCTTCAATTGAAAAAAAAAGGAAAGATTTTCGATTTATTATATAGAGGTTGAAATTCAAAGATTGAAAGGAATTGAGATCATGCAAAGATACGTTGCTAAAAGGATTTGCAGATAAATTCATATCCCTTAAAGATATGGTATCTTAGTAATTAATCTTGTAAAGAAGGAAATATATACATGAAAATATATACATGTGTATTCAGGTGGATATATCATATCTACTAAATCTTGTAAAAATGATTGAAAGAAATAGAATACAAACATTTTTTTAACCCAACAAAATACAAACATAAAGCACATATAATTTGATCCCAATCCATTATATTCAAGAGTAAGTCTCCAATGAACCAGGTTCATGCCATGAACTTGGATTACTTGACTCATTAAACTCATTTTCAACACATTTTTCTAAACCACTATTGACCCGTATAATACCCTGGGTAGGGTCAAATGCCATGAATTAAAAACCAAGTTCATAGCATGAACCAGGTTCATACAAGTTTTTGTCGATATTCAATTTATATTTTTCTCGGGAAAATTCAAAGATTTTTCCTATATTTCAAAGATTTTTCCTATATTTCAAAGATTTATTTTTCAATTTATATTTTTCTCAATCTATTATTATTTATTAATATTTTATTTTATAGATATATTTATATTTTTCTCAATCTATTATTAAATATGGACAAATATTACAACTAGATGATTCTCATGAAAATTAAAGTAGACAATTTATCTACATACTGACGATACATGGACTTCACTACATAAAAAAAATTAAAATTAAGAAAAACAAAAAAAAAAGGTTAAATTAATGGAAAAAAAAAGAAAAGACATGCCCCACAGACCTTTGACACAGCGGTTCTATTGGAGAACTGAGATCCTTTCATTGAAAAAAAAGGAAAGATTTTCAATTTATTATATAGAGGTTGAAATCCAAAGATTGAAAGGAATTGAGATCATGCAAAGATACGTTGCTAAAAATTTTTGCAAATAAATTCATATCCCTTAAAGATATGATATCTTAGTAATTAATCTTGTAAAGAAGGAAATGTATACATGAAAATATATACATATGTATTCTGGTGGATATATCATACTCCCATCCTATTTTTGATTATCCATTTACTGTAGATACAGAGATTAAAAAAAAAAGAAATAATAGTATTAAATGGTGTAAAGTGGGTAAAATGTGTTTGGTGAAGGAAAATAATATTATTAAATAGTGTAAAGTGGGTTTGGTGGAGAGAAATAATAGTATTGAATGTTGCTTTATTGTCTTATTTGGAAATGAATAAACAAAATTAGGACGGCTATTTATGGAAAGTGGATAATCAAAATCAGGGCGGATGGAGTATCTACTAAATCTTGTAAAGAAAGAAATATATACATGGAAAATATTTTTTTTCAATTTACTAAAATATTTTATTTTAATTTTTTTTTACACAAATATTTTTGATAAGATTATCTAATCATGAAATCCTACTCATAATTCATTAAAGAATAAAATGACAAATATTTATCACGAGTTACATGAAAATTAATGTCATATGATTAATTAATGATGGAAAGAAATAGAGTACAAATATATTTTTATTTTCGAACCCAACATAAAGCATATATAATTTGATCCCAATCCATTATATTCAATTTATATTTTTTTCGGGAAAATCCAAAGATTTTTCCTTTATTCCAAAAAAATTAGTTTTTCAATTTATATTTTTCTCAATCTATTATTATTTGTAATTTTTTTTTCATATATATGTTTATATTTTTTTCAATCTATTATTATTTGTTAATATTTCCATAGATATATCTCCCGATTTGACAATAATTTTTGGCAGGAAAATTAAATGATTTCCAAATTTTGGGTGATTTCTGCTTTTATATATATATAAATTTGCAAATGACTAAAGGATATAAGTAATAATGCATGAACTATTATACGGCTCTAGAGCTACAATTGGTCAATTTTGTACATATATGTATTAATTAATGCTATGATGATATGTGAAATTAATTATGGTAACAAATTATTTTTCCTTTTCACTAACATATATGTGTTTTTCGAAACATAATTAATCATATTATAATCATTGTAATTTTTCGGTATTATTTAAAATATATATTACGGTGTGTTTTGAGATTTTCACTACTTAAGAAATGGATTTAATTTTAAATTATTTATTAAATATAAATTAGCTAAAACGTTATTTTTACAGAGTTTACCGAAAATTATATTACTCACTGTTAAAACAATTGTTCAATTATAATGCACGGGTTCAAATACTAGGATATTTTTAGCGCAGGTGCACAATAGATACCCAACTTTTATGTTTTATGGTTCCAACTTAAAAATTACTTATATATTATATATATAAAAAAATCGCTGGGATATTTTATTTCACGGCAAGGTATCATATACATTTGGTACACAAACTCTAGATTCGTACACTTACATTTTGAACCGGCTCATTTTATTGTGAATTCTTTTTTTCACTAATGACAAGATAATTTTTTTAATGGGTCACTCTTATACACGAGCGCACATGAGACTCACTCTTTATTTCACTGCACCAAGTGCTATTACACTTTCGCAATAACTTATTCAATTTCTTCAAGAACATAGAGAATCTGATCTTGATAAAAAGCCATATTTGAAGATCAAGAAAAAAGCAAAATTTGATGTAAACACAATTAGAGGCGATTTTATTGTACTTTGGGGAAAAAAATTAATAACAAAACGGGACTCAGGCTAACAAGGAATGGGACGAGTCAGGGGAGAACTCAACTGAGTCAACTCAGACTCGTTGTTTCAAGAAACACAAAATCCAAGGCAAGATTTTAGTTGAATAGAAAACAAAGGCATTTGTACTTGCAATCTTGGTGCGCACAATGAAGTCCACTATTTAAATAGCATGGCCTGTTGGCTCCAGAAAAGAAGTTGATATATATTGTGGTGTGTTTATTAATTAAAAAAGAAAAGAAAAAGGAGGCCACTTTAAAGAAAACCCTATATTCAATGCAAGCGATATTGTAGCACAAAGCTCAGGAATGTCAAAATAGAGTATTTGAATAAGCTTCAAGTTCCAAGGTGGTCTTATGCTATATCCTGTAAACCTACCTGACCACTTTGTCTTTGTGTGCGTCATCTATAAATTATATAAATGTGTTGCGACTTACGAATAGGTTTAACCAAAACTAAACAAAATTAGAGCATGATGTTTTTACATTTTTGGGAGGGGTGTTGTTCATTTGTATCAATATGGAGTATTTTATTTTATGTAAGAGATCATCTTATATAAAATTTTATCTTAAAATAAATGTGTATTCTTTTTTAAAACTGTCATGTTTAGTATATAAAGCACATGAAGTAAAACACAATTTAAAGGAGATTAAGTTTAATATACATCAAGTAAACTCCATAGTACTCCCTCCGTAATATTATATTTATTCAAACTTTTTTTTATTGACGTCTCACTATAACTGTCTCAATCCATTAAAGAAAAAAATAATACTCCACTAACTATTATTTTAATATTATTCCCCTAACTTTTCATCTCAACTACCCCAAATACCTCTCACTTTTCATCCATAAAATACTATAAACACCCACTAACCATTATTTTAATATTATTTCTTAAATAATTCAATCAAAAGAAATGTAACAAATGCAATGGGAAAGAGGGAGTATATTTTAGAATAATATAATTTATTGTACTATAATATGCAATTTATTTTGTACTATATCAATTCAAATGTAAATTAGTTGTATGTAACTAAAATACATTATAAAGCTCACGATGTACCTAATGCATATTACACATATTTAATGTAATGTACTCTCTCAATCCCAATTACATAGACTCATTTTTATTTTTATTTTGAATGTCCCAAATTATATATATTTGTTCATATAAAATAATATTTCTAGTTCATTTTCTACGCATTAATTACATTAAAAATATAAAACTTATTAACATATAGGATTATAATAGAAACATAACTTGGCTAATTTACTTTTCTAATAATATTTTTTGATCTTTTATAAAAGTTGACCAAAACTATATAATTGAAACGGAAAAAGTATTATTTTTGAAATTCTAATTAATTCACAATATCTAGTATATTTAAAAAGAGAGAAGTACTGTTAATTCACTCCAGTGAATGAAATTATATGTTTGTGTTTTTTAAACTGTTGAGAGGATTTGTTGTGTTCAATTTTACCATAAAAAGTTAGTGATAATTTTGCAGGTTTGGTGAAATTAACTTAAATATCACAATACGCGAATTCTTAAAAAAAAAAAAAAAAACTTTGAGCTCAACTAAAAAAAACTCCATACTCAACTATATACTAGACCAGGCTGAGAAAGACACACAATCAGCATCTTAATTATAATTATAAAAATAAAACAAATTGATCTAAACCTCTTAATAAATCAACACATATACATTGAAGCAAAAGAAATCATACATTTTGTTGTAAACCTAACTTTCCCAATGTTATTTTTCTTATCATGATTTTGGGTGAAGACAAAAGATTATGGGCAAAATAGTAGAGTATCTCAGAAACTCAATTACAATCTAGAAATTAATTCTTACATCATATATATATATATATATGATAATGTAGCTGGCAACAAGAGAAAGTGGAGCAAATTCATCTCTGAGCAAACAACAACAGAGTAATGCCACACCTTTTAAAACACTACTGCACAAAAAAAAGCACCTCCCACTATATTTTTTGGAGAGAGAAATTTTCAAGTAAGTTTTTCATCCACATTTTTTTTTTGGGTTTTGGAAATATTGAATATTCTTGAAAGAACTCAAATTAATTTTTGTAACATTGAATATTCTTGTGTCCATTCATTTTCTGTACCTGAAATAGAATTCAAAATCATTCTAATAAAATAAAATAAAGAACACCAATGAGAAGGCAAGCATTTACATAGGGTAGAAAATCTAGGGATGGTTTAATTTACCCAGCAGTTTATTAGAACAAGTGTCAGAAAACAATAAGAAGACCACTAGTAACAGGTACTAAATGCACGTGTTCAATGTCGATATTTCTGAAAATTAAATTGTATACCAAAACTTAAAGAAAAAATTGAAAATCAAATTACCTTTCTTGTTATACATATGGCACCTATTCAAGAAAGACCCCAAATTTATAATTAACATGAATCAAGTGAAGAGAAAATCCTAATTTATTGCATGAAAAACACTATAGCTATATGTTTACAGGGAATTAATTAATTAATTAAGCATATATACTTATATTATACATGAAAATCATAAATTATTATTGAGATCAAATAGAGGGAGCTCCCTTCAGTCCAAGCACGGAGAAGAATAGGGCGAAATTCGCCTCCCGCATCATTCATACATTCGCACTAGAACCCTAATTCCCGTTAGCTCTAGTGTGTTTGAATGAATGAGTCGGCTGCAAATTCAGAACCCTAATTTTATCACCCATCCATGAGTGGGCTGAAGGAAGCTCACTCAAAACCATCATCAACTAATTACTAATTAATATTTTCAAATCTATAAATCAATTCAAGTTAATTATTTTAAGCTTCAAAATGTTAACTAGTAGTACTAAATTAGAGGGCAAGAATCCATGTTGATTAAAGCATGCCATTATAAGGTTTAAATTACTGCAGATTAATAGCTACACATTCAAGTTATATTAGCTGCATTACCAATTTAAACTTGAGTCTAAAAGGAAAAAAGATTATAACTTAGTAAGCTAAAGTTGGAAAAAAACCAGAAAAAGTAATTACCTGAAATAATAATAATAAGCTGTGGTGGAGACAAAATACACATTAACCTAGTACGTATGCTACTACAAATAAAAAAAAACAGTAATTAATTAATTAAAATGTTGATCTCCGTGATAAAGCAATTATATAAAAAATATATATAGTTTCTTCAATTAATTTATTCCAAATGCTTGCATGAACCCTAACCCTAACACTAGAATTAAACACAATCCTTTAAACACGACTTCCTAAATAATCAAATCACAAACCTAATATCAATATGCTCAGATCCATCATATATTTTGTTTAAATTAGAAAAAAATATGAGGTCGATCCAAATTAATAATTAAGAGACATGATGAGTCATTACCCGATCGATCAGGGGTTTGAGCTTAATTTACAATTAGAAAAATAAGAAAAGGAGATAATTACCAATCAACTAGAGTAGAGATTCTGTTGAGAGCTAGAAAGCCAATTAATTTCCAGTACTTTAATTCAGCTCTCTAATATCTTGTGAAAGGGAAAACATGATCTGCAATTAATAAAGTTGTTAGCATTTTAAAGGAAGGAGATGGAGTGAGAGAAAGTGAAGATCTTTGGGAGGAGAGAGAAGAGAGAATTGATATAGTATAAATGATGATAAAATTAGGGGTGTGAGTATATATATATATATAGGGGATGAGATGATTGGTTTATGAGACAAGAGAGTATGTGTTTGTATATATATAACATATTTACCCATCCATCCTTGACACTATTTGGAGAAGGAAAAACAACATGTGTACTGCCCTAATATTTGACCAATGCTTCTTTAGTCTACAATTCTTTTGGGTATGTTTGTTTCGCGATTATTACTGCCGAACTATGAACTTTACAATCTCAAACTCTATTTTATTTTGAAACTTAAAGTAAGGATTTTAAAATCCTATTAACCCTACTTTATTTCATCAAGGATTTTAAAATCCTATTAACCCTACTTTATTTCATCACCTACTACTACTTTACTTTTTATTCTCTCTGTACACTCACATCATCTATTTTTTTATTCTCTCAATACACTCAAAATAATATAATAATATCACATCAATCAACTTTTTCATCATCCTATCCTATAAAATCCCAAAACAAACATACTCTCTATGTCCTGATTTTGATTATCCACTTTCCATAAATAGTCGTCCTAATTTTGTTTATCCATTTCGAAATAAGTCAATAAAACAACATTCAATACTATTTAATATTATTATTTCTCTCCACCAAACTCACTTTACACCATTTAATACTATTATTTCCCTCCACCAAACTCACTTTACCCACTTTACACCATTTAATATTATTATCTCATACTTTTTCTTAATCTCCGTGTCTACAGTAAATGGATAATCAAAAATAGGACGGAGGGAGTACATTTTAACTATTCACCAAAATTTTGAAATTCTAGGACTTCAAAGTCCGGGATTTCCCACTCCCACAATAAACCCAAAACAAACATACCCTTTGGGATTTTGGATGATTCTGAAATTCTATGAATTTTAAAATTTTGTTGTATTTTAAAATTTTATGTTTATTTTAAAATTTTAATAATATTAAACTTTTATTTTATATGCTAATAATGATTAAAATTGTGATTATATGATACTGAGTTATACAAAAAAAGTGATTGATGAAAAGTATTAAAAAATTTTGTTTATTTTGAAATTTTAATAATATTAAAGTTTTTTTTATACGTTAATAATGATTAAAATTGTGATTATATGATACGGAGTTATACAAAAAAGTGATTGATGAAAAGTAGGAGGTAGAATGGATGAATATCCGGGAAAAAAAAACTAGCACTCTGATTTGAATTTTGTAAAATTAAATATATAAATGTATTTTACAAAAGTGAATATGAAATGAAAATTCCGAGCTAATGAAATGTGGATCTCAAAATTTTAAGTGTAATTTATGCTCGTATTTTTATCTCTAGCTATAGTAAGGAATCTTCTGTGTAATAATATATTTTTTCTTGTTCATTTACAATAGTTGGAAATATTACACAATTAATTTAAAATTATATTTTATTAATATAATTGTAACTGCAAATTGTGTATAAAATACATTTGTGACGTGCAGTAATTAAATTAAAGTTTGTTTAATTTTTGGGGGATGATTCCGCTACAATACTCTTGATTCCTCATCTTGGAGTATTAAACCAAATGTGATATGATATAATTTCACACTGGTACGAAACCAATGGACCTCGTAGTGCCTATTTGGTTTGTGGGATTCACCGGAATAGATCTGAATTAATATTTTAATTTGTAATTGACTGTTTAATTTATAAAATAAGGATTCAAGATATATTTTTAGTCTGCATATAAAAATGTATTTAATCGGAATATGTCTATTCCATTGAAAGTGGGATTGATCGGAATTAATATTTTAATCCCTATATTATTTTTTCAGTTCAAAATTATATATTACAAAAAAATGAAGAATTACCTACAAAAATATTCAAATGACTATAAAATTTTCCAACAAAAATAATTTGATCCTTAAAAAGTAAGGATTACCTACGATTTACATACAAATTTTTAGAATAATCTATAAAAAAATTACCTACACAAAAATTCTTTATGCAAACAAATTAACTATGAGCAATCTGCTTATACATTTGTAATTTTCGTAGGCAAACTTACCTACACAATAATCTCCTAATCAATGTACATTTTTCGTAGACAATTATATTAGTTTAAAAATAGTCTATATAATTAGAAATTTTGTAGGCAAGTCATAAGTAAGTCTTACTATTTAAGGACGAAATTATTTTCGTTGGAAATTTCTTTGGCATGTTAGAAAATTTCGTAAGTAATGCACTATTTTCTTATAGTGATAATTGCAATTTTACAATCCAAATACATATTTTGATTCAAATAATTCAGTCCAATTAATTCAATCCTACCCAATCCAACCATAAGTAATCAATCCAATCATGTGAACCAAACGATACTAAGTGAATAAGTGTAATTGTATTAATCTTTAAAACTAACGACCGAACTTGCAATTACATACGACTCCGCTGATTTCTCATTCAAATTTTCTTTTTCTCCTCCCCGAATAAATGCATGTGTATTGCACATTTGCAAATTTTCTTGTTCACAGCACACTCAAATTCAATAGTCTTTGATTTTATAATGCTGTATCCCAATTCCATACCAAATACAAACATCTTAAATTCTTCAAACACTCAATAGTGACTCATTTCAACACACTAGATGAACTCAAAGAAAAAAAGAAAAGAAAACGACTGTTTCATTAGTCAACGTTCCATTTATATATTCCAAAAGTCTTCCGTGAAAAACGTCTTGTTTGGGCACATTCCTTGTGCACGATCTGGTGCAATTTAATTTTATGAGTTTTTTTTTTAGTTTTAATTTTTTTTTTCAATTTTAATTTATTTTTAACTTTAATTTTAGTTTTAGTTTTTTTCCCCTCGATCCGGACCCATATTTGGCCCGAGTGGTTCATGGTTCACTCGGCCCAAGTAGTTCATGGTTCATTCGACCCGAATAGTTCATATATGATTTAGAGTTCATTGTTTAGAGGTTAAGATTTAGAGTGCATAATTCATTCAAATTAAAATTGAATTCAATTGCACTAATTTGAATTGATGCATGGGGTGCATAGGAGAGTGACTCAATTTTTTGAAATTTTAGTGATATTTTAAAAAAAAGTTCATAAATATTAAATTTTATAAAAGTATTAATTTAATGAAGGTTCTTTTAGATACCTCAAAATAAGGATAGATGTGGAGTAGAACTTAATTTTATGTATTATTATTATTTATTGAGTGTAATTATAATGATATTAATTAGCTAGTTTATAAGTTTTATCTATTGAGTAAGTATTCTGCATAACTTGTTCATGATAAAATTAATTTTTTAACCGTAATTATTCGTTTTTACAACCAGTATCACATATTCCATTAAACTATATTAATTATTTTTATAGTATAATAATATTGATGTGAAAGCTGGAAATAATGTTCCCTCTAAATCGAATTTTCTCAATCATGTTCAAGCTGTAGACCCCAGTGGGCACGACAGGCCTCCTACAAATGTGTATTTTTGTACTTTTTCTTCCTCCTTCAGATCATGGACACAGCTCATTTATGCTTGTCATCTGGTCCATTTTCATGATTTTTACCCTTTTCTTTTGTTACTCCTCAAGTACCCTAGCATTTTTCCCGCCAATTTTTTACTCTTTCTATTTCTTTCAACCACTGGCTCATGTTTGACTAGATTAATATTCACAGTAGTAACTTCACTTGTCATTCGAGTCAAGTACTTGAAATTCAAATTAGAGATAAGTTCAAACTTGCTTGATTATATTGACGAGTTGAAATAAGAGTTGGACTCCTTACCTAGTCATGATTCGTTAGTAAAGTGTTCATGAGTCATGATTGAGCCTAACCGAGTCGAGCCGAGCTCTTGAACTCCTTTTTTTTTTTACAGTTCAAATTGGGCTGTGTTGCCCATAGCCTTGTCCAATCTTAATGATTTATAATATAAATGAATTAATTTCACACCTCTTTACAAGTTTAAACTTTAAATGAAATAAAATTCTTTTATGGTATATTCCAATTGAAAACAACTTTACCTATATTAAATTGTCCATTTAATGAATAGAATAAAAGAATTCGGCACACAAATAAAGAACAATGCACGAAGCAACGAGAGTGTCTTTCACCGCATTTTTCATTTCCCTTCCCCGCCACAGCCATGTGTATGTACTAATTATTACTTCCTCCCTCCACAAAAAATATGCTCACTTTTTCTTATTTGTCTGTCAACTAAAAGTGTATTAATTTCTTTTATGGACACATTTTTTTTCCACCCTCCAATCACACTTAATTTTGTATATTGTCATTGCACTTTACACTTACACAAAGAAGAAGAGATGCTTACGGTTCCGGAGCCGGCGGTTCCAAAATTTTTGAAGGTGCCGCCGGTTCCTCTTTTTTTTTTTTATTATAATTTTTTGATCTAAAATTTGAAGAAATGTGCATGTAGATGACAAATTATTATTATGAGAATTTAAATGAAAAATTACAATAGTTAAAATATACATAATTTTATAATTAGACATTTATAAATACATGATAATTGTCTAATTGATACATCATCAAATATTGCTATATTAGAACAATATTAAAATGTAATAATAGTAAATTAGTAAAATTAGTAGAAGGCTAGTAGTACATTATAAATGATTATAGTCATTAGATTGAGTTGAAGGAAAATTAAACCATTAAAATTAAATATATAAAAAAAACCAAAAAATCGGCGATTCGCTGTTATAGAAATAATGGAATCGAAACTGAATCGTATATCTCATGATTCTGGAACTGGAATCATGGTTCCCTTTTTTTTTTTAGCATGTCTAACTGGAGGAGGAGGAGGAGGAAGTCAAGCGACTTTAATGTGGCGAAATATGTTTGGAAGCCAATTTAAGACATTTCCCTTTAAAATATGAATATCCATTCATCAGAGCAGGTTGGAATGGCAGACGTAAGAAAAAGTTTTCGTGCGACTCATTATTATGCTTTTGAAATTAGCTTTACCAATATCATTCATAATCCTATATTTGAATTTAAATTCAGGATGACATCTGCATAACATATTTCTCAATTCTCACTGGCTATTTCTCTTCGAGGCTAAATTTTTATAATACATTTCTTTGGCCATAACATAAAAAACATTACTGGATAAAGAATATAACTTTCGTGCCATACCGACCGCAAATATTATCCACCAATTATCTTGTCATCTTACTAGCTTATGACCAGACATTTGAAACATAGATATCTATACCTAGACAAGTGTACGTGACATTTATTTTGGAAAAATTCTTAACTTTGAAATTTAGGAATTTTAAAATTTTAATAAATAATTAAAATGTATTTTTATTTTAAAATTTTATAGGAAGGTATGATTGAAAAATTGAATGATGTTGTTGGAAGATGAATTTAATAAAGAATGATTTTGATTAGATTTCAAAACCCCTGAGTATGACATGTTCAGGATAATCCTGATAGTTGAGTCAGGATTCAGTTTTAGAGTATTCAGGATGTTATCTGCACAATGTATAGTCAGCAGATATAGATCAGGATAGGTTCTGAAGACTCAGTGAGAAACTGAGAATCTGAAGACTCAGTGAGAAACTGAGATACTCAGTGAGAAACTGAGATACTGAAGACTCAGTGAGAAACTGAGAAACTGAAGACTCAGCATGAAGACTCAGTATATCTGTGAAGATTCAGAAGACACTGAAGACTCAGAAGACACTGAAGACTCAGAAGACTCTGAAGACACAGAAGACAGAAGACTGAAGACTGAAGACCAAGGATATTGAAGGCACAATAATTACTGAAGACTCAGTAATGTACTGAATGCTCAGTATAATCCTGAATGTTCAGAGGCACTGAAAATATCTATCTGAATGATTCAATACTGAGAAGAACGCGATTCCTTAGAAAAATAGATATTGCCCAAGACATTCTCCATGCAGACAAAAGGAACTAAGACAAAGTGTTGTTAAGGTTATATCACTCAGAGATGTAACCAAAAAGAGCCGTTGAGTTTGTCTACATTTAACTGGAGACAAAAGTCAAAAAGAAGAAGACAACACTGTACCTTACTGACACTGACAGCGACAGGTCACTGAAACATGTCAGTAGTACTATGTTCCAGACTGCAAAAAGTGATGACCAGCTACATGAAAAGCAGTTTACCTAAAACGTGCTAGGGAGTCTCAAACCCTAAATATAGCCGTTCATCACACACCATAAGAGGAAACTCACGAAGCTATCTCTTCCAACAGATAGTTTTTCAAGAGTGACCTTGGTGTATGCCTATAAATACTTGTGACCCTCTACATTGAAGGTTACGGGAAATTTGTAAGCAACTCAAGAGCTCAAACTTATTATTGCAAGTTGAAGCACTCGAAAACCCAAGAATTTCCCAAGTGCTTTATATCGAAGAGAGCTCATTCCACTAAGTCTAGCTTGATAAGATATATCCAAAGCTTAGTCAAGATATCATAGCCTTTGCATTGTTCTTAATTGTAAAGGATATCTCATCCTAGTTGGAAACCAACCAAGAAACCCCAAACCCTTTGTAAGGTAGTTTGAGTGTGATTGTTGGTGAGTTGGAGTTGTAAAGAGTTAGTAAACTACATTGAGGTAGTCAGAAAGCTCTAGAGAAGAAGTGAGTAAACTATCTTGGATAATCAGAAAGCTTGTGTGTGTTTTGAGTTAGTAAACTACAGAGGTAGTCAGAAAGCTCAAAATAGAAAGGTTAGTAAACTACAGAGGTAGTCAGAAAACCTTAGGAAGTGATTAGTGAATTTCTCTGAAGAGGTCAGAGAGAGTGGACGTAGGAGCTTGAGTCTCTGAACCACTATAACTTGCTGTGTTATTTGCTTTCTGTTTTGCTTTGATTATCTGTTGCATATCTTTAAACTGAAAGCATATTTTCACGGATACTCAGTTGGAATCAATCCACTGAAGCTGCATATAACTGAATCACAGCCTAATCAATGTTCTATTAAAAAGGAAGGTTTTCAGCAAAGCATAAAACGAGTATAAACTTAGGGCCAACCATTCCGCACACCTGAGCAGCTAGAACAGATAGTTAACAAACTGAACTTACTCTTCTGAGGGTTCAGTAAGTTAGTTATCTGATCCAAGCAGCTCAGGATCTCTGAAAACTCAGGATCAGTTGGGATTATCTGAGGTATCTGAAAGCAGTCCAGGATCACTGTCTCAGATAGACTTTGACTCAGAGCGATATGTGCTTCTCAGGACCAAATTATCAGGACAACCTGACCCAAGCTGACCTCAGTAAAGAAAAGTTTTAAAATCACTGAACACGTGTATTCCCCCCCCATACACGTGTAAGACTCGTTTGCACCGGGACCAACAAATTGATGTATTATTATTATTATTATATTATTATTATTATTATTATGAGTGTATTGAAAAAATAAAAAGGTAGATAATATGAGTGTATTGAAAGAATAAAAAAAGAGTAATGATAGATGATTAAGTAGAGTATGATTAATAGGGATTTCAAAATACATACTTCAAATTCCAAAATAAATGTGGATCGAAATTACAAAGTTCAAAGCCCGCCCAAAATAATCTCAAAACAAACATACCCTAAAAATTAGTGGGATGTTATAAATTAATGGTAAAGTGAAATAAATACAATAGTAGTAGTAAAATGAGGATATTGATATTGTAATATAATGAAATGTGTGGTCGTTGATTAAAAAAAAAGTGTTTAACAATAATTGACAATTTAAAACTTATTAATAGATATATAGGTGCAAAAAAGATTATACATAAATATGTACAATGGCACATTCTGTACAATTTCAACTGCAAATATACAATTATTTTGTATTTATTAGAATTTTTTTAAAAATTTGTACATACCCACAGCTATTATTCAAAAGAAAAAGTAAAAAAAAAATATCAAAGGTTTGAGGTGAAATGTAATTACAAAGATTAGTGGGATGTTATACCTACAACCCATTTGTTTAGTGGTATGAGATTTGAAATGATATAAAATCATGTGATATATTGTACTTACACATGTGATAAATTTTAATTTTTTAGAGCCAGTTTGTTATGTGGGAAAGAAAGGAAAACAGAAGAAAACAAATCATATCCTACATTTTTAAGCGTTTGATATACTTGATGACTTTTCCTTTTAACCCGAAAGTCCGCATTTTCTTTTCTCATTTTTACATGATTATACATCCCACCTTTTAGGTGATATTTATAATACCAAACATTATCCCTCCTAGGTGATATTTATAATACCACTTATTATTTAATCCATCATAACACACTTAAAAAAGTCAAATATATCACATGAATAAATAAAAAGTATCACATCATTTCATATCTTTTCATACCCCATACCACATAACAAACAACTCTTAATTTGACAAATGGGATTCTTATACATTTGAATTTAAAGTAGCTTATACTCCACACCACACAATCTATGGACCCTGAAAATCCTCAAGGAACACTACATGTATATAAAATAGAAAAAAAAATAGACAAGTAAAAAGAAATTCAAACCCAAAAAACTTGAAGAAATTAAACCCAGAACAGGGGAGAAAGACAGATGCATATGCTCTCGCACCAAATAAAACTTGTGGCGCAGAGGTTCTATTACTATACCAGTGTATCGACGACACCAATCAGAAAGGGAAAAACAGTCTCTTAAACGAAGTTTTTTCGAGCTCGGAGAAAGAGGTCAGCTGATTGACAATGCAATCAAAACATTAAATTTACTTGGCAAATGACCATTTTTTGCGGAAAAAGTATTTCAATTCCGTATTTCAAAGACTCAAACTACAATGTGTTCGGAAACTGACACCTATTTCAGGATTGAGGAGCCTTCTTAACCATGAATTAATTACAAAAGAAGTTGAAGACCTATAATGGTTGCGTAAAAATGTAGTCAAGTAAAGATCAGCGAGCATAAGTTACAAAGAATGCAAATGATCTCAGTTAACTATTGAAAGCGCCAAAATTATGTACTCTATTTCTCATTACAAAACATGCAACTCAAGCCTCTAATTTGATGGCTGCATCAATGGCATCGACAGGGGAATTTTGCTGTGTCCAAAGCTGGGAGTATCTGCCCGATTTTGATAAGAGAACATCATGGGGTCCCTGTTCTACGACTCTTCCGTTCTCCAAAACTATGATCTGCCATTCATAAATCAGTGTGTTAGGTAGTAACCCATTTTCTCAGCAACTCAGAACAAAATTGATATATACATATGGTAAGTTTCCTACGGTGTCCAACATCAAACATAAACTACTTGTATCATGCTATTTGATACAAGTATTTTATGCTAATGTTGGGCTCCATAAGAAACCCACCATCAGGCACCATATAAAAACAGCATACAGAAATGTATAAGTTGTTTCATTAAAAGGTATTAGTTGATCTATTACACAGTATTAGTTTTTCACAATAAAGTGGTAGTTGCAAACTAGGTGCACTATAAAACTGTTTACATAAGACCAATACTACCTCATCATAATAAATATTAGTTATATATACAAAACAGCATTCGCATCACTATAAATAAAAAAGGCATACCTCATCACACTGCATTGCTGTTGTAAGCCTATGAGCAATAAAAATAGAAGTTCGATTATTTGCTAGGGCTTTCAGCGCATTTAAAATTTCTGCCTCGGTTGTGCTATCAAGAGCACTTGTAGCTTCATCACAGAACCTAAAGCACAATAATTAATTTAAATTGTCAAAAGGATACACTGCTTGTCCCACACATCTTACACATTAGAGAGTAAGCAATCATGTGCGGATAGACCATGAAAACCACAAATAAACAAGAGAATCAATCTAATTCCCAGCCCAGTGATTTAATCAGAATTTTTTTAATTATTCAGCACATAAATATCTCTTTCATGAAAAATACATATATCAAGCAAAAATGGTAAGGAACCAAAATCACATAACTATGAATTAAACCAGTTGCAGAAGCAATAGATGCTTACAATATCGGAGGTGCTTTCAAGAATGTACGTGCAAGCGCTACTCGTTGCTTTTCGCCACCACTTAACTGCGAAATGGGAGAGTAAATAGCATTAATATTGATATTTAACAACGATTTAGAAATCAGCACAAGACCAAGCAAAGTCAACTATTTACAATCAACATACATTTTAGTACTTCCATTCATATTTATAAAGTTAACATGCACACTTGAAATAATGGAACAGGAGAGGGGAAAACACAGACAATGCAATATACAAGAACACAAAGGCCAATAAACTTCCATAATACAAGATAAATTTGGAACTCCAGACAGTAGCTGTAAAGCATGTTGCTTCCGTTAATTTTCTTAAAAGACTGAGACCACAAAGGTGATGCCAAATTATCATATGCAGCAACAAGGACAATCTGATTATTTCATGCCAGTGGTGAATTGATTCATTATCAGGAGAAAAAGGTTTTATCTTCTCTAATACTGATGTCTGATGATGATGGGAGACATACCTTAAGTCCTCTTTCCCCAACAACAGTTGAATATTTCTCTGGGAAGTTCATTATGGTGTCATGAATTGAGGCTCGACGAGCAGCATCATATACCTAATGTTAAAGGCAAATAAGTAGAGAACCTATAGAGGGAACAATCACTTAAAATAGAAATGTTAATTTAACAGCAAACCTCCTCTTCTGTAGCTGAAAGGCAACCATAGTGAATGTTGTGAAATATAGTATCATTGAACAGGACCTGCCAGCCAATCACAAGTTTTACAACATGGAAAAATGATATTACTATCCTATACTACTGACACAAATTGATGGGTATTAATGTAAACTCACAGTATCTTGAGGAACAACACCAATGAATTTCCTCAGGCTTTCGACAGTTACTGCCCGGATATCTTGACCATCTATTTTTATCTGTCGATTGTAAAGGTTCCGATCACATTTAACGTGTAACAAGAAATAACATGATGGAAAGAGACTGTTTTGAGACTTTTATATCAAGGATATTGTGTGACATTTATCTTCTTATATTTTTATTCATGAGCTAACAAAAATAACAAGCACAAACAAATAACTGAAGAGAATGAAGTGCTGGAGATAAAGCTATAGAAAATGATGAAGGGAAAAAAAGAAGTTTAACAATTTGTATCAAAGCAAGAGGTTTTGGCCTTACATGTCCAGAATGGGTGTCAAAGAATCTAAAAAGCAATCTCAGAATGGTTGACTTTCCTGCAAAATAAGTGCCGATACGTTACAAAAATAACCTTGGAGGAAAATAAAATCTAAATTCACAATTATTAATGAAAAATAGAGAATAGTAGACTTCAATGTCACTTGCTATATACCAAGCCAACAATCTTGTTTACAAGGTATATAACTCAACGCATCACTTGATGCAAACAAAACCACTTTCTGGCATTAATAAATGAATTTTGAAAAACGTACACGGGGTGGAAATTGGAGATGGACAACAAAATTAATAGAAAACAGGCTCTCCCAAGAAAAGGGACTGCAAAAATGTATTACGATCTCTAATCGTTTAGGGCTCCTTTGTTTTCATTTTCAAAAGCATCAATTCTGTTTTATACCAGTACAGAAACTCAAATAATGTTTGTTGATCCGATCCTCGACAACAATGCATCTTTTCATTTCACTAAAACACTTCTCAACCCCATTTTCTCATATTTTCAAACCTATATCATAAATTTGCAACCCTATGATGCACTATGCATATATGCAAAACTACCACTGTCAACATTATCTAATTAACATATAATCAAAGTTCAAAATACATCATTTTCAGTAGGACCCAACTTATATTATTCGAACGAACATTAAAAATTGACACCTCCAATGACACCCTATTAACCATCGATATTAAAATATTACATTTAAAAAAATTACATCACGCTATAAGCCTCCCACTTTGAAATCATCCCACATTTATCATTATAATAATAAAGATCAGTCCTAAAATATATAACCAATAATTTCCAAACTTATAAATTATTCTTTTTTCCTGTATCAAAATAAGAACCAGAAAAGAGCTAATTATCATACTTAAAGGACCCAAAGCAGACAATTACAATCACGAAAATAAAATGATCATCAAATTACCACTTCCACTTGTTCCGACAATAGCTACACTCTTCCCAGCTGGCACAACAAATGATATACCATCAAGAATCTTCCTGTCTGGTATATAACTATATAAGAGCACATATTAAGCATTAATACGAAGCATTGTATAATCCTGATCCAGAAATCTAGTCATGCTCATAAAAGCACAATATTTTAGCCACCACTTGAAATGATAAAATGAACCAAAAAGAAAGACATTGCAAAGCCGTTATATTTCAGTTATCCTTTTATCTCAAAGGTCAGCACTCATATTCACAAATTCTGATTGAACACTTCAACGAGCAAACTGTGACAGAATGATTCAACAATTAAAAGAGAATGCTGGAAACCTGATCTAAGTCCATTCACACTGAATTGTCATATAGAAGGGTGATTGCAGATGAAGTTGGCATTGGCTTGAAATATTAGGCCTCATTTGCTTTAATTTCTATAACGACTTTTTTTTATTTATCTATTTCAAACCCAGGAAATGCATTTCTTCACCCAGTTTAAGAAATACAACTTCGTTTTCTTTCCAAAAAAATGTTTTCTGCATTTTCTCATGCATCTACCAAACACCTTTTTTTCTGAACCCACAAATTATTCATATCTTCTTAAGCACACAATATCATATAACAAATATAATCTGATTTTAAAGCCTATATAGTCTACATAGATATACAACTAACTCGGAACATATTTTCTTTTTACATGAAAATTGAAACCTAGTGAAAGTCAACGTAAAAAATAATGGAAGCATGAAAATGATATTGACCATGAAAGCAAGTAATTAAACAATGCTTCCAGCAGAAACCACTCAGATACAAGATAGAAAATGATTCATTCAATGTCAGACAAAGGTGTCCATAGGTGGGGAGATTAACCGAAGTAAAAATCATGCATGTGCAAATTTAAGTCTAGGCTAAAGCTGTTCCCCAAGCTGCAATTTCCCCCTTATCCTTTCAACTTCTGATCCTGATCTAGTTAATTTGGCTCTTTCTTCTCACCTTTTCTAATGAAAGAAACATAATCTAACAAAGTTTCTTAATAGTAATAGTATCTCCTTAAAAAAATGTGTAGCCTTGTGTTGTTGAGTGATTAAAGGTCTTGATATGTTTTACGAACATGTACCATTTTTAAAAGATCCAGAAGATTCTGTAACACTATTTTTAGCCACAGCTAAATTCTAAAAAGAAAGTCTTTGAGGTGTACCTGAAGTGAACATTCTGAAATTCAATACTACCCCCACTTAATTGCAAAGGCTTTGCAGAAGCTTCATTCACGATGTCAGACTTTTCCTGAAGATATAATGAAAGCATTCCAGTGATTAGCATTACAAGATTCATTATTTAGATACAGAAATAATTACATGATTATTACAAATGTAAAGATCGATCACAGGAAAAAAGTTTCTGCATAATTTCATAAAGATCAATCACAAGAAAAAAGTTTCTGCATAGTTTCAAAAAAACCCAGTATATAATCCTCAGCAAGAACTTAGTAAAGAACAATAAAGAAGCAAAGATGGAAAGGAAGCCTTGTATACCTATAGGAAATGGAAAACAATAATAGCTAGAAAATTATTTAATACCTCCAGTAATTGAAACATGGATCTCATGTCTACCAGACTTTGAATTGTTTCTCTATATACACTTCCAAGGAAGCTGAGTGGAAGAGAGAGTTGAAAAAGTAGCCCGTTTACCATGACCTACGAGAGAAACTTTACCATTGTGACTTCAACAATCGCATAAAAACAATATTATGTTTCCAAGAGACATAAACCAGGGTAGGACTTTCTGAAAGAACATTTTTACCAAGTCTCCAACAGTCATGTTCCCTTGCATAATGCCATTTGAACAGAGAACCATAGCTGTTGAGATAGCTGTGCTAAATATGAGATTCTGCCCAAAGTTCAGTAAGGCAAGACTTCTTTGAGTTTTTAAGGCAGCGTCTTCATACCCTGAAAGATTATCATCATTCATCAACTGATATTTGTCCTATGGAAAGAAAATTAGCAGCACAACTAAACGCATGGTATTAATTATAATATTTTTTAACATCACTTGACCTGTATATGGCTAAAATAACAATTGATTAATCAACATAGAAATTTTAAGGCAGAAACAACTTACTCTCAAGAAACTCATCATATTTATCAGCTTCATAGGCCTCATTGTTGAAATACTTGACGGTCTGAAAGAAAAAAAAAAAGCAAGGTATAGCATTAGTATATATCTTCTTCAAATGTAGAATAGTTCTCTCACAGATGAGTGGTGAATTCACCTCATAGTTAATTAAAGAATCAATTGCGCGTGTACTGGCATCATTATCAGCTTTATTCATTACCTTCCTAAACTTGGTTCTCCACTACAAATAAGAAAAGTGAAAAGCCACGATTATAAAATATCAGATAACTTATCTCAGAAATAGTTTATGCCTCAAACAGCCTGTAAGGAAAACACATCAAAATTGAGTAATAGAAGAGTCATTTCTTGAAAGGAAAATGTAATGAAGATAAAGAGACCACAAAAGATCAACTGGATGCCGATTTTCTGTTTAAAAAACAAAAGAGGTAATACCTGAGTCACAGATAATGTAAAAGCTATATATCCTGCCATGGACAAGGAAGTAATCCATGCAAATGTAGCTCCAAATTTATAGGCAAGGATGCCGGATACCATTGATATCTGGAACGCCACACACTAAGACTGTTAAAATTGTGTTAGGGAACAAGTGAATACATATTAGTTAACTGTTGACTAGATTTCCCTCGGTGTTTACTTATCACATGAAATTAATGAGAAATCAGAGAGAATAATAAGTCATGACACTATACCTCTAATATTGTAGGTACAACATTGAAAACCATTGATGAAAGAACAAAATTTATAGCACGGCTTCCTCGATCAATAATTCGATTAAGACCACCAGTTTCTCGGCTAAAAACAGAAACATATATGTGGTCAAGGTTAACACCAAATTCTTTGCAGATCAAGAAGCATTTACAGAGGAGCTACAATATCATCCACTTATGGTAAAACTAAGCAAAAGAGAGTAGGAAAAAGTTAACTTCAAAGAAAAGTTAAATGAAGCACATTTGAGAACTTGAAGACAGAACTACTCTAATACTTGTACACAACAAAGAAGGTACCAACAAGCAACATTCATCAGCAATAAAGCTGTAACAAAGTTTATGAAAAATACCTCAGGTGGTATCGCAAGTCAAGATCATGCAAATGCGCAAAGACCTGCAGGACAAAGGTGTCAACAATATTAGACACAAACGGATTTCTAATCAAAACTTTAATCATCTGTTGGATTGTTCTACGATTGAAGAGGTCATAAATACATATTAAAACTTCATCATTAGCTGTTAAGTTCAGAAGAACTATTCAAATGTTAAAATTGTTAATTTGCAGGCACGACTGTCTCAGTTATCATCTTCATGCTAAACAAATGAGAAAATCCACCAATCATACATTAGAAAGTTTTATTACACTTTCATAAGGGTGATCACATTTTGGTAATTCAAACCAAACTCTGGTGTGCACCAAAAATGAACCAAAGATTTCATGTTCATATATGGTTTTCATATCAACCATACCTCTATTAAGTCCAGTTTTGGTTTTGCAAGTTTCATTAGATATACAAATTTTTTCATGTCTATTATCAACAATTATATCAATTATTCAAATGCTATTTCTAATTTATTTATTCTTCAATAGAAGAGATTTCAAATAAAACACTGCCAGCATGGCTCAATTATGCAATTAATTTTATTCGATATTCACTTGAAATAAAGACTCCCTCTCCTTACAGAATGCCTTTGTTAATCTTAGAACTTCTCTGCAATTTCTCCTCCCCCAATAACAACTTTTTATCTTCCAAACAGTCAAAAAGAGAAAGAGAGACAAATACCAAAGAAGTAGCAACTAGCAAATAAGAATATTAGCCATCTATAAACCATTTGCTCTTAAAGACTAGGGCAATAAAGCAGTACACAGTTTAAACATAGGAGAAAAACGTGAAGATAACTTCGTCTATTACCTTCCTGGAAACCTGCCGTATTGTTCTCAATGCCACCTTAGAGAATATTGCAGTTCGCAGTTCTAAAGCAAGAGAGTTGTAGTTAGTTCCATTTGAGAGATAATAGAGAATATATGTTTCACTCTACAGGCAGTTTTTAGTGCTAGACGATGCGAAGTGACATTTTAAAGGCAAAACCATCATTCAGTCCCATAATAAGAATGATAAAGTACCCCACAACATACCATTGAAAGCAGCTGCCCCTGTTCGTGCTATACCATATCCAACCAGCACTGCAGCAGGGGTAACAAAAACGGCCAAGGAAGTAGCATTAGCGGCTGTAAACTCAGCAAGAGAACTAGCATTGCCTGTGGCTGTTGCCAACCAATCAACGGCTAGCTTGAACAAGAACGGCACCTGAACATTAATCACCTACACACACCCATCCCAAAGTAGAACAATCGAATTATCAAAAACTTTGAGATCACAAGTATAAAGCGTAAATAAAAGAGTAACATCGGTTTATAGTTACTTTGGCGCCAATGAGAAGCCCTAACGCAGCAACAACTCGAAGCCGAAACTCGAAATTATCCTTCATCCATAAGTATCTGGCAATGGTGGCGATGATTTTAGTATTGGCGATTCGCTCCTCGGAAGCTCCTGTTTTCTTCAACGGCGTCGTTTTCTCTTGCTTTGGCGGTGGAGTTGCCTCCGTTGAGTAGAAAGCATTCCCACTCGACGGAAAACCCTGGTCGCCATTAATTCCCTAACATAATTCATTATAAAATTTAATCCAAAACCTAAAACCTGACTGAATCTACAAAATTTCCAATTGTAAGGCAGAGTAAAACCAAAATAAACTTGTTACCGGATTTTGAGGAGGTTTGGAGGGAAAATCGGAGAGGAACGCGTTAACTTGAAGGACAGAACGCTTCGGAATTCTGATTGTGCTCCAAGACCTGATGGCGGAACTGTGATTGGGCTTAAGAAACGATTGAACTGTATGATTAATGCGGGGAGGAAAGGAGCGGTGACTGATTATCCTCCAGCACCTGGACGCAGCTGCTGCCTGCATAATTTCGCTTTTTCTCTCACTGCATTTGAAACCAAAAGGGAATGGAGAAGTTTACTCCAAGTGTTTGATAAAATGCCGAGAGAGAGAGCAAAAGGCGAATAAGCTTTTCTTTGTTTTTTACAAAGACGAATCAGCTTTGTCAGCTTGTGATTTCAGGCACGGCAATTGAAGGTACTGTAGATGGTGTTTTTGGTGCTGGGAAGTTGGAACTAATGAAATAATCACACTAAAATTGCGACGTTAGATGAAACTGCAGGAAACCGTAGAAGATATTCGCATAGAGAGTTGCTTACTCCTTTCGGGCTAAACAATAGTATGTTGTTAATAAATGTCTGTATACGCTTTTCCGTCAAAATATTAAGTGTGGAGTATTATACACAAAAAATTTCAATGTTTAAAAATATAAAGTATTTTCTAAATATTGATCGTTTTTGTTCATAATAATAATAGTTTTTATACATAATAGTGAGAGTTTTTGCATGTAACAGTGATACTTAAATAATCGAATTTATAGCATGAACCAGATCTATACAAGTTTTTGTCTTAAGTTTGAGAGGGATAGTTATTGATTTGTACTGTATTATATCTAGGGTAGGGATATGAATAAATCGAGTTTAAGTAGGTTTTTAGTTGAAAGGCTTGGGCCTGGTACATATGTGTTAGACTCAAGCCTGACTTGTTATTTATGGTAGGCTTTTTAGTAGGCTTAAACTTGACCTTTTTAATAAACGAGTCGTGCCTAAAAGCTTGTAAAAAATTATTTTAAGCCTATTTCACTTTAAATATAATTTTCTTAAAAAGTATATTAAGATTTTGATAATAAGATTGGTTAATTTTATTCTAGTTTTAACAAGATTTAAGATTTATTGATGTTTAAGTTTACTTAATTGAATATTTTATTGAATCATATATTAATTATATAATTATATCAATACAAAATAATTAATTAAAAAATATATATATAATATTTTTTATTGAATATTATATATTTAAAAGGGCCGGTTGAGCTTAAAAGACTTTTTAAAAAGCCTAAACCTAGCCTACATAAATAAATAGACTTTTAAAAAAGTTCAAACCTGACTTGTTTGCTAAAAAGATTGAGTCGAACTGAGGTTTACTAGGACGAGCCATAGCCCGTAGGCCCCTGTCGGATAGTCTAATTTGTTCCCCATCTCATACTTGAAACTGTCTAATACGATTTTTTTTGTCAAATACAGTTAATTATGTATTGTGTAGTCACATTAAAGTATTCGTGAACCTTGTTCATGATCATAGGTACATTATTTTAAAAAAACCGAAAAAATTATAGCTTATTTTTTAATGGGAGTTGATAATTTGATTAATTCAATAACTCTAATACGAAGTGAAAAATTACTCTCCACGTACAAAATTTTGAATCTAAATTATTAATAGATATAATTTTTTTTAAAAATTTATAAATAGGTGCTAAATGATTGCTCATATATAAGTACATTTACACGTTTTGTGCAACTTCGACTGTATATGTGCAATCATTTTGTACCTATTAATAAATTTAAAAAAAATTATACTTAATAATAAATTAATAATAAATTATAATTTTGAAATATATTTATTAGCACATCTCTCATACGAAATATTCATACTTGGATGAGGTTATATGAACTGATAATTTCATCCTCTATTTGTTGTCATCATTCTATTTCATGAACCATTCATTCAGTGAGTATAATAATATAAAAAAAAAATCTTAATCGTTTTATTTTTACTGTACAATTTGTTTGTAATTATCATTTTTTAATATAATAATTAATACTCTCTGTTCCAAAAAGATTTGCCCAATTTTTATATTTGCAAACCTAGAAAAGAAAATTTTCTTACTAAACTTTATCTCCACAATATTCACATATTTACACTAAATGTCATTACTTTTGTTGCCCACATATACACTCAATCTATTTAATTTATTTACTTTATACATATAAATTTAGAGTGGATTTCTTGTGCACTCAAATACACCGTGCACTCATACAATTGAATAACCAATTTAAAAAAATATTTAACTCATTGAATATATTAGACATGTTCTGTGAATACATGGGTAGAGTTAGAGCGAGTGCAAGGATCTTATATTCGGGCACCAGTTGCACTTGAGCTTTTGTCATAAATTTACTATATTATCACTCAACACTCCACTCATTATACATTTTTCTTAATATGCGTGCCATAAAGTTGGGACAAATATTTATGGGAGGGAGGGAGTCCTTTTAATTTTTAAATAAAACTAGTACTCCACGAACTAACAAATACTACATTAATAGAACAACTGCCACTTCTTACCAATATACACAATGTGAAATTGGTTTATCATAATACATTACAATAGGAACGCCTTTTTTTTAAGAAAATAGCTGCAAAATGGAGCCAAAAACAAAATTCCTTATCTTCATACATTTTGGACCATATAATAGCCATACTAGAATCTCCAATCCCCTTTATTCCTTTCTCCCAATTCTTGCTTTCATTTTCATCTTTTAATTTGTGGCACTCTTCTTCCTCCATTTCCACACATAAAAACCTCATAAACCTTTTCAAAAAATGGCAACAGCAACAGCAGCCATAATTCCACCTTCATTCATCCACACAAAGAAACACCTCCCACCCTACATCACAACAAAAATAAGAAGATCAACAAAACACAAAACCAACAAAGTTTTAACAACAAGATGTAGCAAAGGCATACAAGACTTCATCGGAGGGGACCTCGTAAAGCCCGATATAGGCCAGTGGTTATCGGACGTCGAGGAACACAAGGCCTTAGCTATATACCCCCCGCACGAGGGTGGCTACGAGGGCCGATACCTTAACAGGCTCGTCCACCAGGGCTACCATTTCTTGGACATATCCGCACGCGGCTTGGGCGATCCCGAGACCACCCTCACCAAGTTTCATCCTGTTTGCCCTGTAAGTAACCCCCCCTTACCCAGTTTCAAGTGAACAGTATTAGTTGTTTAACTGAAAGGTATTAGTTGTGTAACAGAAAAGTATTAGTTGTGTAACACAGACAATGTAATGTTATGTAGGCTCATGTAGGGAAACAGCCTATAGCAAGGTGGTATTTCCCTCCAGAGGTTGATTACAGGCTCTCTTTGTTACCCCCAAATGCAAAAGGGCTTGTGGTTTGGGTTATTGAAGCTAAGGTTAATTTGCAGATTATTTAAACTTTTTTTTTTTTCATTTTGGTGGCAAATAAAGTTGAATTTTATGTTTATGTGATTTTGCTTGTTTAGGTTCTATCAAAGGCAGAACTGCAGTTTCTTGCCATACTTCCATCACTAAGACCACAAGTGAGGGTCATCGCGGAATGTGGCAACTGGTACGAATCGTAACACGAACTTGTACACGTTACACCTATCAAAATATTACACGACATGACATTACTTTTGCAAATTGCAGGAGGAAGTTTATGTGGAAACCACTGAAAGAAATTGCGGGATTACCCGCAGGAAGAGCAGAACAAGTTTGAAATCATAGACTTTGTAAATGTGAAATTAAGCACCAAAAGGCAACAATTGTAAATTGGCCACCAGCATAACTTTTTTATACTCATGTAACAAAAACCATATCATATTTTCTGCTTCAGTACTTTGTGTATCAATCCTGGAAAAATGCCTATTTTTTCATTCTTCCAATACTGATTGCTATGAACACAGGTTGCTGTAAATGCCCAATTCTAAATGCACCAAATTTTAAATGACATATAGAAAGTGTAATTAAATAGGAAAAATTAGTAGAATGATAATTGTGATTAACTGTACTGCATCATGTCATAACAGAAGATATCACGCGATATTTCATATGAGATTAATTTATTTTTTGAACAAATTTGTTGAACTAATTTATAATTGAGACATTTTTTCGAAGGGCAGGCACGCACATTAGCACATGGAGCACATTAACATTTAAATATCATAAATTTAGATTTTTTTTTTCTAGGACCCCAATTTAAAGCTTAATGACATTTGTTCCTGACGTGTTGTCCAATTTTGTTTACCAGAATCACCCAAATCCGAGCCAATATTGACATATAGGTTATTGAACATTATAAAATAATACTAAATGATTATGTTTTTTTTTTTCAATGTTAGTCAAAAGAATTCTATTAATTTGTTTCAGATAAGTTATATGGTGAATTCGTTGATACTTTTTAGTGTACAAAGTATATTGTTTAGCATACAAATATCACTATTTGGCAATTTTGAGAAAATAAATAAATAACACATACAATTTAATACTCCCTCCGTCCCAATCATAATGACATTTTTACTGTTCATAAGGATTTAGTGGAATAGTGATAAAGTGATAAAGTGGTGGGGTAGAAAGAGTTGTTTATTAGTATTTTATATGATAAAGTGATAAAGTGATGAGTAATTGGGGGTACAAAGTGTTGTTTATTAATATTTTATGTGATAAAATGATAAAGTAATAAAGTGTGTAAGTAACTTTACCATTATGATTGACACGAAAATGTGGGGTACTTTACCATTATAATTGGGACGGAGGGAGTATATGTTTTAAAAGTATCTACTGTGAATGTGAATGTTAAAATGTGATACTTTGAAAAGAAGTTCACTTAAACTTGTTTCATGGAAGACCCAATACTCTTCATATTTATAAAATTAAAACTTAATTGCTTTTAAATCACGAAATTAATCTTAATTGCAATTTAAATATAAATTTTTTACAATTGAGAAATACATCATCAATTTTTATTTTTTATTTTTTTATTCCAACTTCGAAATTCATGTACTGTGGGGCATAGATTTTATCTAGCTATGGTCGATCTTATGGATTTAATTGATGAGTATACAAATCAAATGAAAAAGAAATGCTAAGATTCCTTGTGGTTATGTCGAATAAAATCGACGACTTGTATTTTTTCGAAGAGTATCTTCATAAATTCCGCGTAAATTGGTTTTGGTTGTTCTGATTCGATTGTTTTTCTGATAACTTTTCTGACGTTTGTGTTTAGCTCATGCTGTCATTCGTTGGTATGATGAGGGATCGGGATGAGAGATTAAAATTTATGAATAAAAAAAATTAAAATAATATACTACCTCCGTCCTGGAAAAACGTACACATCTACTTTATTATCGAGTTTTTATAAGCGAGTTGTTTATTAGTATTTCAAATGATAAAATAATTTTTAAAGAGGGGTATTATAGATCTACCTCTCATCTATTGCATGCATCTTTAAAAATTATTTTATCATTTCAAATACTAATAAAAAACTCGCTCGCAAAAACACGTGAAAACAGTAAACGTGCACGTTTCTTTGGGACGGAGGAAGTATATATTAAGGAGTTTAATTTTTTTATTTTTCAAAAAATAAAATCTCATTAATTATTTTTATATTTTAATTTATTTTAAATTTATTTACAATTTTTATAATACTAGTATATAAAAAAAAAAAGTGTTTGCATTATAGAAATAATGGTATCCAAAATCCGGACTAAAAAGAAAAGAGAATAAAAAATAAATATCACTCGTGCAAATTGACATAATTGTCTAATTAGTCTCTTAAGTTCGAGTCCGCACTACATCGGGCCACCTATTGAATTTAGGGATTTAATAATTAAACACGACTAGGGATTTAATAATTAAACACGACTTTCAGTCATGAAGAAAGCAAATGGTCCGGTAACTCTAGTACTAAATATATTCAGTCCCATATATAATTGTCTAATTAGTCTCAATATCTTTTAACAATGTCCAATTAAGTTTCGAGTTTGGCACGATTGAATTTAGGGATTTTCAGCCATTGGTCTCAATATCTTTTAACAAACAATGTCCAATTAAGTTAAAATTATTGTAATTCTAACTTTTGTAATGATTATTTCATTTAAGAAAAAATAGGTGGTTTTCTCAGATATTTATTAAGTTTTCATAATTGGGCAATTACTGTGTTATATATAACAGTCTCATACATGAGACATGTACCCACAAATCAACCCCATTCCTTTTTAAATTGTTAAAAGCGATGTTCTCAAATTATGTTCTGTCTCATTATAAAATCACCTCGGTCTTTCATAAATTAATAGTCCCTCTGTCCATGAATAAATTTCTTGTTTCTTTTGGACACTAAGATTAAGAAAAATTAATAAAATAATAAATGGTGGGCCAAGATGGTGAATTTGGGATGAAAAGTAAAGAGGAATAGTGACAATTTTGTAATATAGGGTAAAAAAATGAGAATAAATATATTGATAGTGGAGTGTTACTTTTTCTATTTATGTAAACATGAAACTTATTGTTGGACGGATGAA
This sequence comes from Stenogyne calaminthoides, assembly GCA_037126765.1. NCBI lineage: Eukaryota > Viridiplantae > Streptophyta > Magnoliopsida > Lamiales > Lamiaceae > Stenogyne > Stenogyne calaminthoides. The sequence goes on along the minus strand of JBBCBC010000021.1, from coordinate 6,558,247 downwards.
AAAGGATGAGGAGAAACTTATAGGTGGACGGAGGGAGTATAACTTGTGATACCTAAATATTTTAATAAGTAGTAGTATTACTGAGAATAATTTATTGAGATATTTTTCATTATAATATTATATAATTTTAAGATATGAATAAATACTTAAAAAAAAAGGAGAATAGATATTTATTTATAATTTTTTGGATTTCTTATAACACTATTTCTCTGAATTATACAACTCATCCCACGAGGCGATTAAGATATTTTTGGTTCAACGATTGACATAAATTCTCTGTAAACCTTGATAATTATTTAAATATTCTAAAAAGTTTCTCAAATTATTCGAGAACACCTTTAATATTTTAGAAAGTTGATTAAAAAGATAAATTAAAAACCGTGTCTTTTTATGGTTCGATTCTCTTATTCCACTTTTTGTATCCCATTAATGTTTCACTTTTCTAAATATTTAACACATGAACCCAGAGTATGATGGTTTGTTGGATATTTTTTTATCATTTCACGTGTCATTCATCTATATTATGAAATACAAAATGGAACACCAATTATAAAATAGGTGATCTTATTTCGTCTTTTTAAATGTATTAACTATTATGGAAGATAATAAAACCAATAGATTAAAAAAGACACACTTGCGTAAGACGACCTCATTGTAAGACGGAGCCTAATTTAAGCACAATACTTTAACATTTAATGAATATGTGTTGATTTGTGCTAATTCTTCATCTCATGCATGAGACAGTGTCGTACGCGTATTTTATCTAAATTAAATTATACTTTCATTGACCAAGTGATATAGACTTGAGACTTAAAAATATACTCTTCTTTAGGTTTCAAGTTCGAAACCTTTTAAGTGGAATTAATTCTTTAGATGAGTCATCTAAACCGAGCTTTGACTTGAAATACTAATTAAAGACACAATTATCAGTTATCACGAGTAGTACTACAACTACAAGTTCATCACATGTATCAACACATTAATTAAGAATTAATGCACAATCAATTTGGCTTATTGTATATAAGATGATCAGTGGTCACGTGACAAACAGCTGGTCACATGCACAACTTTTAACATAAAGCCAGCTTATTTTAGTGTCAACTCTCATGTACATATTAACCGTACGTGTGCAACTGTATACAGAGGTGAACTCATGTTAATATAATTGAAACGTATAAACAAAAGTCGTCCATGCTAATATAATTCAACCGCAACTAACTAAAAATATTGTTAAAAAATAAAATGTACATGACGAGTGCTACGAGGCATGATGCTTATCTTAACAAAAGAATAAATAAAAAGAATCAATTGAAATACTAATTAAATACAAAATTATAAAGTACGATCCACTAGTAGTAATTAACAACTAAAACCCCCCACAAACTCTCTTTAAATATATAGCAACAAGCTATAGCTTGCTAAGTACCATTCAATTCAGCCATTAGCTTACAAATCATTCAATTAATCCAACAATATATTTATAATGGCAATCTCCAAACTAGGGTTTACGCTATACCTAACCCTAGTTTGTGCTAGCATCGTCATCGTTTTCACAAGCAGCGCCATGATAAGGGCAGGAAGATCTTGTTAAGCAATGCGCGATATATGTTCAAAATTATTAAGGATAATTGATATGTATATTAAGGATAATTGGTATGTAATTATAGAATAGATCTTGTATTTAATTCTGTTTGACATTTCCTTAATACTCGGTCAATATTGTTGTAATTGTATCTTTATATATAGTGGAAATCCTCTCATCACCTCATTAACGGTGATATTCTAATTATCATCACATGGTATCACGATCCTACACACGATCATATCCCTAATTTTCTGCCGCCGCCGATCATCTCTTCCGCTCGCTGGCTCTCTTCGTTGGACTGGTCCCCTCCAACTCCTTAACTGATTTCTGGACAGGTCCCCTCCAGTATCATTGTCTCGCGCGATTAACCAGTTCTCGCAAACCTAATATTCTGTTCTCGCAACCCTATTGTTTGATCGCGACCCTACGCTTCAGGTTTTTCAATGGCGGCACCGTCTTCTTCCACCACCGATCCGCTCCCTGTCAATACCATGCTCTCTATGGTGCCGATCAAACTTGAACCCTCTACTTACTTGATGTGGTATCGTCAAGTCATTCATATGGCCGAGTGCTTCGATCTAATGGGTTTTCTTGATGGATCAGTTGTGGCCCCATCCCCTACAATCACGATTGATGGCACCCAACAACCAAATCCGGCGTTTCTTGCGTGGCGTATGAAAGACAAGAAATTACTTAGCGTCGTCTTCACGTCGCTCACTCCGGATGCGGCCTCGGAGGTTCTGGATTGTCAAACCTCTCATTCGGCTTGGTCGACGCTTCTTGCGGCGTTCTCTGACTCATCCGCTTCTCACACCCATCAGCTACGTGAGGAGTTGCTTTCTCTTCGGAAGGGTGATCTCTCGGTGGACGACTATGGCCGGAAATTTAAAAACTTATGTGATCAACTTTCGGCAATTGGTCGCCCTATTGATGAAACTGATAAAAGCCATTGGTTCTTATGAGGTTTAGGCATTCAATTTGCCTCGTTTGCTGACACGCGAATGGCGCTAACCACATTGCCTGTGTTTCGTACCTTGCTTCATCAAGCTCGTCAGTTTGAGATGATGTTGCGTGTTATGGGAAGTGGTTCTCCATCTTCGGCGGCGTTCACGGCTTCAAACTCGGGAAATGGCCGTGCAGGTGGTGGCCGTTCCTCAGGTGGACAAGGTCAGCCTAAGGGCGATTCTGGTTTCTCTTCGGGCAATCAGGGGTTCAACAACAGAGGCCGAAATTTTTAGCACTCTAACAATCGTCCGCAGTCTACAGGGTTTCGTGGTAATTCGGGTAGCAAACCGGGTAATCAGGGTGGCAATGGGGGTCGTCGTACCTATACTCCTCGTTGTCAGATATGCAGCGGTGAACATTATGCGAATAAATGCCCTCAATTTATTGTTGCTCGGAATGCTGCCTCTTCTGCCAATCTTGCTCAGGCCTTTAATTATTCTTGTCAGGTTTCTGATTCCACTCCTGATTGGTATTTGGACTCTGGTGCTTCTGCGCATATGACGAATCAGACATCTGCTTTTGACTCCTTCGAGCCTTATACTGGTAACGGTTCTGTTATTGTTGGTAATGGTCCTGTTTTCAATATTTCGCATGTTGGCACTTCTAAATTATCTGGGGATGTAAACTTGTTGGATGTATTGGTTGTGCCACATATTACTAAGAACTTATTGTCTATTTCTAAGTTGACTGCTGATTATCCTGTTGACGTTGTGTTCTCTGATAAGTTCTTTGCCATTCAGAACCGGGTCACAAAGAAAATTATGGCTCAGGGAAGGTGTGATAAAGGTTTATATTTGCTTGATCGGGGTGTCCCGGCGCTAGTTGCAGCAATTAGGAATAAAGACTTGAAGGCTAGTTTTGATTTATGGCATCTTCGTTTGGGGCATGTCCCGTTTACTATTATTTCTTTATTGCAAAAGTTAGGCCAGTTGTCTATTACTTCTTCATTACCAAATCCTACACTTTGTTCCTTTTGTCAGTTGGCTAAGAGCAAACGTTTACCTTTTTTGTTGAATGAAAAACGTGCTGATGCAGTGCTTGACTTAGTCCATTGTGATCTGTGGGGCCCGACTCCAGTTGTTTCATCTGATGGGTTTAAATATTATGTGGCTTTTGTGGATGATCATTCTCGTTTCTCTTGGATTTATCCCCTTCATGCTAAGTCTGAATTTTATGATATTTTGGTGAAATTTCATGCCTTTGTCTGCACTCAGTTTTCCCAAAAAATCAAGGTTTTCCAAAGTGACAGTGGCACCGAATTTGTGAATTCTAGAGTCCGTGAATTTATGTCACTACATGGCATTCTTCATCGTCTCCCGTATCCATACACTCCTCAGCAGAATGGGCGTGCAGAACGTAAGCATAGACATATTTCTGAAACAGGTCTTTCTATGTTATTTCATTCACATGCTCCTGTATTGTTGTGGTTTGATGCATTTGCCACTGCAGTTTATGTTATTAATCGCCCCGCCTTCATGCATCTTTGTCTAACAAGTCTCCCTTTGAGCTTCTTTTTGGATAGATTCCAAACTATGCCAATTTTAAACCGTTCGGTTGTCGAGTTTATCCATTTTTGAGGGACTATGCTGAACACAAGTTGGCACCCAAAAGTCGACCTTGCATCTTTCTTGGGTACAATAGCACACATAAGGGATTTCGTTGCCTCGATCCAGCTACTTCTCGGGTTTTTCTATTGAGGCATGCTCAATTTGATGAACTATGTTTTCCTTTCTCTGAGAACTCGTCTGCATCACCGCTGTCCAATTTGGATATCTCAAGTTTTTTGGATGGTACTATCGTCGTGCCCACGCCTCTACCGCCATCCGTCCGTCCCTTGTTATCGCCACCTGTTTCTCGTCCCCACATCATTTCTTTGGACGATGAGGAACAGCTCCCATTGCCTACTGGTGATCGAGCAAGCCACCGCCCTTTAACCCAAAGCCCACCATTAGCACCACTAGCCAACCCGGCTCCGGACCCGCTCATTGCGGTCCTCGATCCACCAATCGGTCGCGGGGCCGTCCATCCTATGGTGACGCGTGCCCGTGCCGGGGTGTTCAAGCCTCGTTACCCGGTTGATCTTTCTTGCACTACTTTGCTATCCTCTCTGACTGCTAGCTCTGAACCTAGAGGTTTCAAATCCGCTGCCAAATCTCCAGAATGGTTGTCTGCTATGCAGGAAGAGATCGATGCTCTACGTCAAAATAATCGTGGGATCTTGTACCTCGTCCTTCACGTCTTAATATTGTTGGTTGAAGGGGTTTTTCGGACCAAGTTTCATTCCGATGGCACTATTGAGCGTCATAAAGCTCGCCTCGTGCACGAGGGTTCACTCGAGTTTCGGGGTGATTTTCATCATACATTGATCCGGTTGTCAAGTGCGCTCTTCGTTCGAGTTATTCTTGCTCTTCTGCCATGCGATCTCGATTAGTCGTTGCATCAGTTAGATGTCAAGAATCGTTTCTCAATGGATTTCTTGACAAACCGGTTTTCATGGCTCAACCTCCCGGATTTGTTGATCCACGCTTTCCGGATCATGTTTGTCGCCTAAAAGAAGCGTTGTATGGTGCGAAACAAGCCCTCTTGCTTGGTTTCAACGATTTAGTATATATCTCTTGAGCTTGGGATTTGGCCAGAGTCGATCTGACTCATCTTTGTTCTATCTCATTCGAGGTACTTTTATTCTCTATCTACTCTTATACGTAGATGATATAATTGTCACAGGAAATGATGGTGACATGCTCAAAACATTCATTACACGCACGCATAAGGAATTTGCTATTAAGGATTTGGGGTGTCTTAACTATTTCCTTGGTCTTGAGGTCTCGTACACTTCAGATGGTCTTTTTGTTGGCCAGGCCAAATATGCTACTAACATTTTGGAACGGGCAAAACTATTGGATTCCAAACCGGTTTCCACCCCCTTGCCAGCTGGAGAGGTTTTGGTAAGTGATGGCCCACCGTTCCATGATCCCACTTTATACCGCTCTTTAGTCGGGGCCCTTCAGTACCTGACTATTACCCGCCCGGGTTTATCGTATGCTGTGAATGTTGTTAGTCAATTTCTTCACTCACCGACAGATGATCATTTTAATGCTATTAAGTGGATCTTACGTTATGTGAAGGGTACAGTCCATTTTGGCTTATCCTTTACTCGCCATCCAGAGTCTGCTGTCATTGGGTACTCTGATGCTGATTGGGCCCGTTGCATTGAGACCAGACGATCCACGTATGGTTACTCGATTTTTCTTGGCGGAAATCTCATTTCTTGGAGTGCGAAGAAACAACCTACAGTGGCTCGCTCAAGTTGTGAATCTGAATACCGTGCTATGGCAAATGCAGCAGCGGAGATTGTTTGGCTCACCAATCTTCTCGGTGAGCTCCGGGTCAAAATCTCCAATCGTCCGGAACTCTTGTGTGACAACAAGAGTGCTATTTTTATCAGTCAGAATCCAGTTGCTCACAAACGAGCAAAACACATTGATCTGGACTATCATTTTGTTCATGAATTAGTTTCCTCTGGGAAGATTTCCACGTGTTTTGTTCCATCTCATCTTCAGCTGGCAGATATTTTCACCAAGAGTCTGTCTCGACCTGCTTTTGAGCTTCTTCGTTCCAAGCTTCGGGTTTGTCTTCACCCCACGCAACGCTTGCGGGGGGTATTAAGGATAATTGATATGTATATTAAGGATAATTGATATGTAATTATAGAATAGATCTTGTATTTAATTCTGTTTGACCTTTCCGTAATACTCGGTGAATATTGTTGTAATTGTATCTTTATATATAGTGAAAATCCTCTCATCACCTCATTAACGGTGATATTCTAATTATCATCACAAAAATTTGGTCCACAAATAAAGCCGTCTCAAAACTGCTGTAACGCTGTCCAAAAAGTCGACTTCACGTGTATTTACGAGAATGTAACCTCTGAGACCCAAAAAATAGTCAGCATGGAGAAAGCCGTCTTTGTTGCAACTACTTGTGGCAAAATAGTGCCTCATGGAGCAAAATGTGGCAGTATGGAATAATTTATTTATTGCTTCAATTTGTTCATACTTTAATTTTAATGTTGTGGTGCTAAATCGATTAAATTAATTATTGTGATTTTGGTGTATGTTTTGCAGGTTATATATAGTTCCGCTCTAGATCATGCATGGTTGATCAGTTGCTGATCAATACTTTGTGAAATAATCTATCTTAATTTTCTCTGTAATAGGAGAGTATTTGCAGTTTATGATTTTAATTGTATGAGTTAATTTGGAATTATTGATAAAAAAATTGTTTTCACTTTTCATATATGAGTATATCAATTTACGTAACCATATGTGATCATAGGAAAACATATTTATTAATAGGCATATGTCCACACCCGTCCTATCCTGCCATTAGGCTAAAAATTTGTGAATTCTTCGTGGGTCAAACAAAGTCGAACATTTTTTTCCAAAAAAATCACGCTAAGACAAAACAGGAAAGCTCGCTCCCAGATATATGATATTTAGGCAAAAATATTGTGCTACTGTTAGGACAACTAAGTGTTATTGTGTTATTGTAAGGACAACTAATGGACACTTGTCTTTTTAGTATATATATATATTTATTTTTATAGTAGCACATTATATAATGCATTTGAAATTGTGTTACTATATATACACAAATGTGTTTCTGTAAAGAAAAAAATGTGTTATTGTATGCACAAAACGATAATATTCCATCCGTTTCCCCTCCAGTTTTTTATCTGCTTCTCTTTTTAACTTTTCACCAGTTGTCTTACGTAAAGGCTCACACCGTCATATATTATATATACCATTGAATTAATTAAAGTTTATATTTTATCTATCATTACGTAGTAACACATAGTACTTGTCTTTATAGTACGTTAGTAACACAAACTAGGAATAAATTTTCCTATTTTACCTTTGTACGAATTTTTGGGTTAAATCGGCTTGACCCGATTTATCCCATGAATTCTTACAATTAAACTAATATTACATGTACAACATTGTACAAAAAAGTTTCTCATTAAATCATAGTAAGATTATATATATTTTCAGAAGACTCCGGCCCAAAGCTTTAATCTCTTTAATATAATAAATTAATAATTGTTTAAAATATAAAATATAACCAGTACAATTTAATAAACTATATATTTTTTTAAAAAAACAAATTTAATTGAAGCTCATATTTTATATTTCATTGCATTCAAAAGGCCAATCGTCGTAACCCAAAATAATTGTTTAAAGCTCGTCTATTTACATTGCATCCAAAAGTCGAACGTGGTAGCCCAAAAGGTCCTAAGACGAGAATAGTGTTTGTACGATATAACAGTATATGTTTCTATCATGATGCCGGCGGGCCCAATTTGGTTTGGTCATTACTCGTGTACAATAAATTTACTTTTTATATTAATTCAACGAATATTATTCATAAATTAGTATTCCCTCTCTCTCCGCAATTACTTTCGCACCATCTTTTTCCCGACCGTCACTAATACACATTTGGGCTTGGACAGCTGTTAAAAAAGCTTTTAGAGAGCGGTTATAACAGTTGTCCAAGTAACAACTGTCCAAGCTTGTACAACTATTAAAAAACCCCTGTCCAAAAGTTGGGCTTGGACAACGGTTTTCAACCGCATTGCAAGAGGGGGGCTTGGACAGCGGTTATTAACCGTTGTCTAACATATTTTTTTTTATAATTTCGTTTATTATGTTAGATAGACAGCGGTTATTAACCGTTGTCCAATATCTTTTTTTTAAATTATTAATTTATATTTTAAAAATCCTATAGTAAAACTATAAACCAAAACTTATATATACGTACAATACCATAAACCATAAACCAAAAATCCTATAATAAAACCATAAACCAAAACTTATACCACATATATATATACCAAATCATCAAATAAATAAACATACACATCATGAAATAAATAAACATACAATCATAAACATACGTCCAATACACCAAAAATATGAAATATATATCATCACAAATATATAATTTAATTACATGCTACCAAAATTTCAAACAACGATCACTCAATATCGTATGAATATAAGAATCAATTGTAAATGTACCCTTCCAATCGTTTTTCCATTTCTACAGTCTTTTCTTAGAGTAAGACTTGAGCTCACGTTCATAGACAAACTGCAAACAACGAATCAATCAATATAGTATGAATTTTTATTCAATCAATAATAATTTAAATAAATTGATAAATTAACTTACATTGAGAGGAATGTTCGTTAGAGAAGCGCGGATTATATCTTCAATAAAACAACACACAAAATGTCCACAATGTTCATTATCTCGTTGCCTCGGAACCTGTTGATTAACAATTATAATCACGTATTACAATTATGATTTCTTTCTATTAATTTGATAATTTACTAAATTAAATTTACCTTAATGTTAATCCAGTTCACTTTATTTAACTTAGATGTTGAACCTTGACTCTGAAGGCGACTCTGATATATCGTCATCACACTATTATTATTATAATTAAAAAATAAAAATAGATTAAATATGCATAATTTTAAAAGTAAAACAAATCATTGTATAGAATATTATGAACTTACGCTTCCATATATGAAACGAGATCAGGGCGATTTGAATAAACTCCATCCTGAGCTGGGTCCATAAAATACACACTTAATGTATTCATGTGTATGGCGACCAGACCCAATGGTTCCTATATTATATTGAGAATATTAAAATTAAGCGCAAATTTAGCATATATATGTGCAAATATTATAAACATGAATACAAATTTTAACGAAATGTTTATCACTCACCCTACATTTGTTGGCCAAAAAATGAGATGATCATTTCCCGGTTTGATTCAAAGATATGATTAACTAACCCATCTATGGTGCATGCCCTATCACCCAATATGCAAGACACACTGGGGGAGGCGAAGGAATACATTCCACTTGCTCGGACATCTCTCGAGAGATATACCTCACTCAAATATCTTTAACCAACATATATATCGCTTAATTAATATTTAAAAAGAAAATTAAACTATCTGAGAAAGTGAATATTGAGAATTAGTAAACACATACCTGAGGTAAAGGGCTATGGTGGTTGCACTCAACCACTCGCCATTCAAGACTTCACGCACATGTTCCTCACTGACGAATTCTTGAAAAGTATTCTGATGAAAGTGAGCAAGCATGAGAACGCGTGACGATCTCGAAAAGCATTAGGCGATACCATCGGTGCAGCACCTAAGGCATACATAATCATCGTGATCTAAGTCTCAGGTCATGGGATAACCAAAAATCTGGCCTTGATGGAGTCCCTCGTTCTCCCTCCGATTTGTCTATGATACCTCTCGATTTCTCTTTAGCCTTTTGTGGTGATTTCTTCCGAGACATTTGTGGTGTCGGCAGATTCTACAATTAATTTGCAATATTATTTAGAACCACAAATAAGATAATGAACTTTAATAACATATATTTTACCCTCATGGTCTTTAGAGACCAAGTTGCTCGGCCATTCGATGAAGTGCCCGACCCATTTTTTCGACCGTGGCGGCTTCATCGATTGGTTTTGGTACCATTGAATCCTCTTGTCGATTCACGGGTACATCGAGTGTGACCCTCACGAAACCGGGGAGTGATGAGATGACCATGAATCATTCCATGGGAGCCGTGGCAACGTTCTCCGGGCCACCAACCGATCGGGATCCTCCAAAAATAAAAAAGGTAGCAAAAGGTCGTTGGTCATTCGAATAAGATATTTAGTTAGAAAATTTTAATACACTAGTCTTTAATTAAAACAAATGTGAGACATTCATATCGATGCACGGGAGACGTTTTTGAAGTGCCTCAATAAAGTAGATCCTAGGGTTAGGTGAAAACATAGCATTAACGACACTATGTTCACGACTTGCTCCACTCGACGACATTCCGTGGCTCGTTCTTCTTCTCTCGGACCTCAAACGTTCCACATCTTTAGACAACTTGGCAACTGTTCGTTAGTATACCCACCATATTCTTGGCTTGAAGATCACGTGTCATTTCTAACGATGTCTTTCGTCACGCCATATCCGACACTAATTGTGGCGGCGGGATGCTCTCGGCTACCTATAGCCAAATCCAAGCAGATCATCGGGGGCGATAATGCGGATGTCGTCGGGCGTCATGGTGCGAGATAGACGCGCTCCCGAATCACAAAAACAAAAGATTATTATTTAATTATTTGTTTATAAATAATAGTTTGTAATTGAAAGATAAATTAATGGATAGATTACCACTTCTTCGATGATGCTCTGTGCACTGAGATCGTGAATATTCTAGTCTCGACCCTTTCTGGTAGTCTGAAATAAGTCAAAACGGGTAACAATATGCTCACTCTCTCCAGTTTTTCTTCTTTCTTCTTTCTACGATAGTGATGAACGTGTTCCTTTATTAGATATATTAAAAATGAATATATAAAAAAATTAAAAGTTAGGATTTTGATCTCACCATATTTTCTCTTATTCGTGCATAACCTTTGTTCGAGCCACGATATCGCGCCTCCATCGACTTGGCTTGATCGTGATTTTTATTACTTCTATTCTACAGTATAATAGAAATATGATAAACACTGAAAAACTATATGCATTAGAAATTGAGGAAATGTCATTGATCAATTTTACCTGGAAATCATCCTCCATAGCTCTGCTCACAAAGTCCTCCCAGTATGGAGCCACCATAGGGCTATTCTGATACGCCGGAGGACGACTAGTCGAGTAAAGACCAGTTTCCGGATCTCGTGTGTTACTTCTCAACCAAGTCCGAAAATTCTTGGCCATTACTCCAGCTTGCGATAATATTTGCTTCTTCTTTGTGTGGTCAAGACCTCTGAATGTAGTCTATACGCATATAACATAACAATTTAGTAAATTTAAGGGTCATACTAAAACTTTCAATAAATATATAATTAACATACCATAAGTTCGTCCCATATTCTTTCCTTCAAAGGAGTCAGTTTGGGGCTACGCCAGTCCTTGGCTGGCAGCACGATAGGGATCACGCTCTTGATTGCAGCTCCAATGTAGAAGGACAACAACTCACTCTCTTTTCCTATTGCCTGTCCAAACTCATTGAACGATAACTACAATAACATAGTATTTAATTATGTTCAACGATCAATCAATATATTTATCGATTTCAAACTGTTCAATTGTAATAAAATTACCTGAAGTGTTTTTCCCTTGCTACGAGCTCTCTTAATAGATGACATGGTGACTATACCCCGAGTGCGCTTCTCCCCAGAGCTGCTAGTGGTGGTGGGAGCATCAGTGTCACACTCTCTCAAGTCATCAGGATGCTGTCGATCATATGCACCATGATCATATGCGCCATGATCTCCATCAGAATATCCATCATCATCTCCATCATCTCCATCATCTCCGGGATATGGCAAACGAGACATGATCCTGTAAAGTAGAAGAAACAACATTTAATAAACAAAAAACAAACAATATTCAAAACTATGCTTAAATCCTCACACAAACATATTATCAAACACCTTGGGTGCATCAATTGTTCATATCTAAATTAGCATAAAAAATCAAGCCAAGCCACACAATATATATTCATCTCTAACAAGTTGTTCATCTCTAACACTAACAACATTAATCCTAATAAATTAACACTAATTTATGTTTAAATCCTCACACAAGCATATTATCAAATACCTTGAGTGCATCAAACACCAATATATATACAACAATATACATACAACAATACATACAACATGATATATATACAACAATATACATATATACACCAATATACATGATATACATATATACACCAATATACATACACCATACATACAATTAAACAAAGCCACTAACAACAATTAAACAAAGCCACACAATATATATATATATATATATAAACAATTAACAATATATAAACCAAGCATCAATTGTTCATCTAACAACAATTAATCTTAACAAATTAGTTAATTAATCAAACCAAACACAATTATATAAACATTTAATCCTAATATATATATACATACTAACATATATATACATATACACAATATTAATTCAATATATATATATATATATATATATATATATACATACATATATATATATATATAGAAAAGAAAAATTACCTATGGAAGGAGAAAGAAAGGCTAAAGGGAGCCTTGGCGGATGGTTCGATTTGGGGAGAGGGAGGAGGAGGCTAGGGCTTCACGGTTCGCGATTTGGAGCTAATGGGAAAGGCAACAGCATGGTGGAAGGGGAAAACAATGGCGGAGTTCGATTTAGGGTAGAGGAAGGAGAAGGGAGCCGATATATATCACCGCAGGTTTAATTCACGATTTGGGGAAAATTTCATTTGGTTCGCGATTTGGGTGTATATATATTAATTATCCGACCTCTTGGACAGCGGTTCGAACTGTCATTTGTCCAAACTGATGTTCCCTTGGACAGCGGTTCAAAACCATTTGTCTAAAATATTTGCACTGGCCGGTTCTAAACCGCTTTCTAAGTGTTATACTTGGACGTGGTTTTGAACATTAATTTTTTTTTTTAATTAAAACCGCTCTCCAAGTCAGAGCTTGGAGAAATTTGAAAAAAAAATATTTGTCAAGTCTTGTTGTGCAAACTTAAATGTGTAGTAGTGCGTTCTAAAATAATTTTTACACTCTTAAAAAAAAGTTCTTCATAAATTTCATCCCAACAATGTCCATAATTATAAACAAAATTTCATTATTTTTTGCCCTCAAAACTTTATTCAATATTACGGGACTGAGGGAGTAATATACAAGAATTCTATGTAATTAAACTTTATAGTCATCGAATCAAGATAGCATTCTTTAAATAATAATATTTCAAGATTTTTTATTCAAATTCTAAAAAAAAAATTGTATGTAATGGTATATTGGAAAAAGAGTTGTCTCAGACTCTCAAATCGTAGAATTAATATTTTGCTCTAATTTAAAAATAAATGGCACAAAAAAAGTATTATTGTTTGATAAATAGTGGAAATATTTAGAAGAAATTTATAGGAGGGTATGTTGTTAATCTAAGTGTGATAATGATTAGCTTATTTTAATATTTATTAATATGTACAAAGTATGATGAAAGTGAATTGGTCGTATTTTTTTAATTTTTCATTAATCTATATATAATTAGTCATGTAGAAAAATGACCGTTTGATATTTCATTAAAATAATAATTTTCATAGTTCCAATTACATAATTTGTAGAGTTTGGATTAGTTCATGATGATGAATGTGTAAGGGAACAGCTAGCAAACAACTTTTAGCATAAAACCATCCTATTTAGAACTAATGGCGCAAGAAAATGACAATTGAAATACTAATTATAAAGACACAAATATCACGAGACTAAGTTCACATGTATCAACACACTAATCAAGAATTAATTCACAATTAGTAATTTGTCTTATTGTTTAAGACGAGTAATTGTCACGTGAGCCCACTCAACTGCTCACACAACTTTCAACATAAAATAATTATTTTAACGATTAATGTCACAAAAAATGAGAATTGAATTACTAAAGACACAATTATCACGGATAAAGATCACATGTATCAACATATATACGACTAATTAAACACATCCAAAAAAAAAAAAAAAGCTCTGTTTAAATAGCAACAAACTATAGCTTGCTAACCATTGAATTCAACCATAGGTTGCTAATATCATTCAATTCAATTCCAGCAATATATTATAATGGCGATCTCCAAACTCGGGTTTATGCTATTCCTAACCCTAGTTTGTGCTAACATCCTCGTGTTTACAACCACTGTTGCCTCAACGCAATGCCAAGGCGACATGCAAGGTCTTATTGCACAATGTGCCGGATATGTTACAAAACAAGGTCCAAAAGAGGCGCCGTCTCAAGATTGTTGTAACGTTATCCAGAAAGTCGACTTCTCATGTGTTTGCCAGCATGTTACCCCGCCAATCGAACAAATAATTAGCATGGACAAAGCCATTTATGTTGCAGCTTCTTGCGGCAAACCAGTCCCTCATGGAACAAAATGTGGCAGTATGGAATTGTCATATTTGCTATTTCATTTATTTATTGCTTCAATTATTGTTCCTATTTTAATTTTTTAACTATGTTGCAAAATTGATTAGTTAATTAATTATTATTTTGATGTATGTTTTACAGGTTATATAGTTCCACCGAGCTAGAGGTCATGCATGATGATCAACGAGAGTAGAATGAAGTGTGAAATGGTCTTAATTAATTTTTCTATGTAGTGAAAGAGTATTTTCAGTTTATGATTTTCTATGAGATGTGATTTGAATGGCAACGAGTTGTTTTTAGTTGGATTCTCTGTTCCACTTTTCATATTCTATTGGTGTTTTATTTGGTTGGATTTTTAACACATGAACTCAAAATATGGTGGTTTCCTGAATTGTTTTTATTATTCTACATATCATTTATCCATATTATGAAATACAAAGTGGAACACCTATAATGAAACATGTGATCTCATTCCTGTTTTCACTTCTACATAAGTATGATCGATTAATTTATTTAACCGTGCATTGTGATCATAGAAAACATTTATTAATAGTCCCCGGAAGCAAATTAATGACTTAAGGACAATTGCACGACAATTCATGACTTATATAATTACAGATGGGTAAATATATATATAACATTTTAAAGTTAAATGAATGGTACATCCGTGCCTATTTCATCAGCTCTTAGTGATCCGAAAACTATCATCCACCTTTCCAGATTTTGCATTCACAAACTGAAAAAAAGAAAAAAAAAATTAAGTTCAACATTCTTTTTTAAAGGAAAAAAGTTCTAGCTTATTAGTTAACAATTAATCAAATAGACATTGAACTTGTAATTAAGAACTGACCTCTACTTTAAGATCTTTCTTTGTGGCGTGTGCTCTTATGTATCCATACTCGGATATCCTAACCAAACTCCAGCTGTTATCCTATACTAATTAACGAAGTAATTAAATTAATCAAATCAATTGTGGGTTCTCTTGTATAAGTAAAACAATTCATTAAACAAGATTGGCAAAAACTTTTGCGAAAACTCTTTTTCTTTAAGTATATATCATTATTGTGCTTACGAAGTGTCACTAGTGTACATATATAATATCATTATTTTTTATACGAGTTGTCACTTCTTAAAATCAATCATGTTTTAAATAGTGACACTTTGTATGCACGTACAACAGTGATACTAAAAAAAAGAGTCACAGAAGCGTCTTACGTTTTGGGTGAAATCGTCGAGTTTAAAACCAGCCATTCCTATGTATTAAGGATAATTAATTATATATTAAGGATAATTAATATGTAATTAATAGATTAGATCTTGGTCATTATTGGTCATTAATATGTAATTAATATTATTAAGGATAATTAATTATATATTAAGGATAATTAATATGTAATTAATAGATTAGATCTTGGTCATTATTGGTCATTAATATGTAATTAATAGATTAGATCTTGGTCATTATTGGTCATTAATTCTTGGTCATTATTGTTGTAATTGTATCCTTATTTATAGTGGAATTCTTCCAATCACCTCATTAACGGTGATATTCTAATTATCATCACATGGTATCACGATCCTAAACACGATCCTAAACCTACTTTTCTGCTGCCGCCGATCTCTTCCGCTCGCCGGCTCTCTTCGTTGGACTGGTCCCCTCCAACTCCTCGACTGATTTCTGGATAGGTCCCCTCCAGTATCATTGTTTCGCAAATATTCTGTTCTCGCAACCCTACGCTTCAGGTTTTTCAATGGCGGCATCATCCTCTTCCACCACCGATCCGCTCCTTGTCAATACCATGCTCTCAATGGTACCGATCAAACTTGAACCCTCTACTTACTTGATGTGGTATCGTCAAGTCATTCATATGGCCGAGTGCTTCGACCTAATGGGATTTCTTGATGGATCAGTCGTGGCCCCATCCCCTACAATCACGATTGATGGCGCCCGTCAACCAAATCCGGCGTTTCTTGCGTGGCGTATGAAAGACAAGAAATTACTCAGCGTCGTCTTCACGTCGCTCACTCCGGATGCGGCAACGGAGGTTCTGGATTGTCAAACCTCTCATTCGGCTTGGTCGACGCTGCTGGCGGCGTTCTCCGACTCATCCGCTTCTCACACCCATCATTTCGTGAGGAGTTGCTTTTCTTCGGAAGGGTGATCTCGATTGGGCGACTATGGCGGGAAATTTAAGAACTTGTGTGATCAACTTTACGCAATTGGTTGCCTTTATTGATGAAACTGATAAAAGCCATTGGTTCTTACGAGGGTTAGGCATTCAATTTGCCTCGTTTGCTGACACTCGAATGGCGCTAACCACATTGCCTGTGTTTCGTACCTTGCTTCATCAAGCTCGTCAGTTTGAGATGATGTTGCGTTTATGGAAGGTGGTTCTCCATCTTGGCTTGGCGTTCACGGCTTCAAACCGGGCAATGGTCGTGCGGGGGTGGTGGCGTTCCTCGGTGGACAAAGGTCGGCCCTAAAGGCGACTCCGGTTTCTCTTGCAATCGGGGTTCAACAACGAGGCGAAAATTTTCAACACTCTAACAATCGTCCATGATCTCTGGGGTTTCGTGGTAATTCGGGTAGCAAACCGGGTAATCAGGGTGGAAATGGGGGTCGTCGTACCTATACTCCTCGTTGTCAGATATGCAGCGGTGAACATTATGCGAATAAATGCCCTCAATTTATTGATGCTCGGAATGCTGCTTCTTCTGCCAATCTTGCTCAGGCCTTTAATCACTCATGTCAGATTTCGATTCCCTCGATTGGTATTTGGACTCGGTGCTTCTGGCGATATAATGAATCGGACATCTACGCTCTTGAATCCTTGGGCCCTTACTCGTAAGCGGTTACATTATTGTTGGTAATGGTTCTGCTTTAAATATTTCGCATATTGGCACTTCTAAATTATCTGGGGATGTTAAATTGTTGGATGTATTGGTTGTGCCACATATTACTAAGAACTTATTGTCTATTTCTAAGTTGACTGCTGATTACCCTGTTGACGTTGTGTTCTCTGATAAGTTCTTTGCCATTCAGAACCGGGTGACAAAGAAAATTATGGCTCAGGGAAGGGTTGATAAAGGTTTATATTTGCTTGATCGGGGTGTCCCGGCGCTAGTTGCAGCAATTAGGAATAAAGACTTGAAGGCCGGTTTTTGAGTTATGGCATCTTCGTTTGGGGCATGTCCGATTTACTATTATTTCTTTATTGCAAAAGATAGGCCAATTATCTATTACTTCTTTATTACTGAGCTCCTACACTTTGTTCTCTCTTGTCGGTTGGCAAAAGCAAACGTGTACCTTTTTCGTTGAATGAAAAATGTCTTCGATCAAATGCTTGACTTAGTCCATTGTGATCTGTGGGGCCCGACCCCAGTTATTTCGTCTGATGGGTTTAAATATTATGTCGCTTTTGTGGATGATCATTCTCATTTTTCTTGGATTTATCCCCTTCGTGCTAAGTCTGAATTTTATGATATTTTGGTGAAATTTCATGCTTTTGTCTGCACTCAGTTTTCCAGAAAAATCAAGGTTTTCCAAAGTGATGGTGGCACAGAATTTGTGAATTCTAGAGTCCGTGAATTTATGTCACTACATGGCATTCTTCATCGTCTCTCGTGTCCATACACTCCTCGTGAGAATAAATGAGGCGTAACGCAAACATAGACATATTTAAAGCAGGTCTTTCTATGTTCTTTCATTCACATGCTCTCTGTATCGTTGTGGTTTGATGCTTTTGCCCTTTGCAGTTTATGTTATTAATCGTCATCCTCATCATCATCTTTGTCTAACAAGTCTCCCTTTGAGCTTCTTTTTGGATCAATTCCAAACTATGCCAATTTTAAACCGTTCGGTTGTCGAGTTTATCCATTTTTGAGGGACTATGCTGAACACAAGTTGGCACCCAAAAGTCGGCCTTGCATATTTCTTGGGTACAATAGCACACATAAGGGATTTTGTTGCCTCGATCCAGCTACTTCTCGGGTCTTCTTATCGAGGCATGCTCAATTTGATGAACTATGTTTTCCTTTCTCTGAGAACTCGTCTGCAACACCGATGTCCAATTTGGATTTCTCAAGTTTTTTGGATGGTACTATCATCGTGCCCATGCCTCTGCCGCCATCCATCCGTCCCGTGTCATCGCCGCCTATTTCTCGTCCTCACATCATTCCTTTGGATGATGAGGAACAACTCCCACTGCATACGGCACCTCCGGCACCGCCGCCTCCTAACCCAGCCCCACCGTTGGCACCACTAGCCGATCCGCCCCGTAACCCGCCTCTGTTGTGGTCCCCGATCCACCGGTCCGGTCGCGGGGCCCGTCCATCCTATGGTGGCGCGTGCGTCTTTGGGGTGTTCAAGCCTCGTTACGGTTGATCTTTTCAGACCTTTGCCTTGCTATCCTCTCGATTTGCTAGCTCACGAACCCAGGGTTTCAAATCCATTGCCAAATCTCCAGAATGGTTATGCGCTATGCAGAAAGAGATCGATGCTCTCGTCAAAATAATCGTGGGATCTTGTACCTTGTCCTTCACGTACTAATATTGTTGGTTGAAGTGGGTTTTTGGACCAAGTTTCATTCGATGGTACTATTGGCGTCATAAAGCTCGCCTCGTGTACCGAGGGGTTCACTTTCGGGTTCGGGGCTGATTTTTTTCATCATACATTCAAACCCGGTCGTCAAGTGCGCTCTTTTATTCGAGTTATTCTTGCTCTTCTTTGTGCAATCTCGATTGGTCGTTGCATCGGTTAGATGTCAAGAATGCATTTCTCAATGGATTTCTTGACAAACCGGTTTTCATGGCTCAACCTCCGGAATTTGTTGATCCACGCTTTCCTGATCATGTTTGTCGTCTAAAGAAGGCGTTGTATGGTTTGAAACAAGCCCCTCTTGCTTTGTTTCAACGATTTAGTACATATCTCTTAAGCTTGGGATTTGGCCAGAGTCGATCTGACTCATCTTTGTTCTATCTCGTTCGAGGTACTTCTATTCTCTATCTACTCTTATCGTAGATGATATAATTATCACAGAAATGATGGTGACATGCTCAAGACATTCATTGACGACGACGCATAAGAAATTTGCTATTAAGGATTTGGGCGTCTTAACTATTTCCTTGGTCTTGAGGTCTCGTGACACTTCGGATGGTCTTTTTTTGTTGGTCGGGGCCAAATATCTATCGACATTTTGGAGCAGGCAAAACTATTGGATTCAAACCGGTTTCCACCCCCTTGCTTCATTTGGAGAGGTTTTGGTAAGTTGATGGCCCACCGTTCCACGATCCCACTTTATACCCTCTTTAGTCGGGGCCCTTCAGTACTAGACTATTACCCGCCCGGATTTATCGTATCTTTGTGAATGTTGTTAGTCAATTTCTTCACTCACCGACGGAGATGATCATTTTAATCTTTGTTAAGCGGATTTTACGTTATGTGAAAGTGCAATCCACTTTGGCTTATCCTTTACTCGGCATCCAGAGTCTTTGTCATTGGGTACTCGATCTTTGATTGGGCCGTTGCATTGAAACGGGCGATCCACGTCACGGTTACTCAATTTTTTCTTTTTGGAAATCTCATCTCTTGGAGTGCAAAGAAACAACCTGATGGCTCGCATTTCGAGTTGTGAATCCGAATACCGTGCTATGGCAATCAACAAGGAAATTGTTTGGCTCACCAATCTTCTCGATGAGCTTCAGGTCAAAATCTCCAATCGTCCTGAACTCTTGTGTGACAACAAGAGTGCTATTTTTATCAGTCAGAATCCAGTTGCTCACAAATGAGCAAAACACATTGATCTGGACTACCACTTTGTTCGTGAACTAGTATCCTCTCGGGAAGATTTCCACACGCGTTTTGTTCCATCTCATCTTGAACTGCGGATATTTTCACCAAGAGTCTGCCTCGACCTGCTTTTGAGCTTCTTCGATCCAAGCTTCGCGTTTGTCTTCACCCCACGCAACGCTTGCGGAGGGGTATTAAGGATAATTAATTATATATTAAGGATAATTAATATGTAATTAATAGATTAGATCTTGGTCATTATTGGTCATTAATATGTAATTAATAGATTAGATCTTGGTCATTATTGGTCATTAATTCTTGGTCATTATTGTTGTAATTGTATCCTTATTTATAGTGGAATTCTTCCAATCACCTCATTAACGGTGATATTCTAATTATCATCACACTATGACAACATGAACTGGCGCAGTGTAGTTTGCGTTATGGTACGTGTCTATTCCATTCCGATCCTTGACAGGAAGCCCTAGGCATTGTTTTTTATAAATAGCACAAGTTCTCTCGTAGTTGTGAACATGCCCAAACATGGCAAAATCAACCTGCACCTCATGCTCCCAATTATATGTAAATCAAAGTACTAGATTTATTTATTTTTTGTAAAAAAAATTACTACCTTATTTGCTAGTAGCAATGGCTCCACAACGTTGACGAAATGAGGGTTAACGTTGGGGAAAATTGGTAATCCAGGAGTGGATTATACATCGATCTATGCCTATTTATAAAGTCCATTTCGCAAACTTTAAGTAACATTTTTTATGTCAAAATTAATGAGGAATATATCAATGTTGGAGAAATATCCAAGTTAAATACCCTGTGAAAATCAGCCAAGGGGTTCTGGTTCTGTCGACTGAAGCCATGTCCTTGCTCATCCATTCATACTGTGAAACAAAAAATTAGAAGCTGAGTACAAAATAATTGAATTCTTTCTGCATAATTTTCATTAGCACAATCAATTTTTCTAATTTTTGTTTTCCTAATAAATTTATATTTAGAAATTATGTAAATTTTTTGTTATACATGTATTTTTTTATTTATTAAAAAAATTAATATTCTTTTAGATCCGGCCCTTGAGCAAATGCTGAGAATCCTAAAGGAACAAGCACGGATACCTGTTCTGAATTCACGTTAAAATCATGCTCGGTTGAAATCACGGTAAAATGAACACTCCCCTGTTCTATAGAATACCACGGCTTATCCCGTGCCAGCGTTGGCATCGGAAAGTAAGTTTCATAAGGAACGCCACATTCTCCACCCTAATCTGGAAATAAGTACACCGATCCAGAGCCAATATAGTCCCTGAAACCAAACACTATCAAATGGCACGAAACTAACTAATACAAGAAATTTGACTTTTAATGACACAGATTCTGTCACTGTAAACTTCTTCATCTAAAAGTCTTTAATGACAGGAAACCATCTTTTAGCTGGAGAAGCTTACAGTGACATAATCTCTGTCATTAAAGGTCAAATTTCTTGCCAGCTAGCTTTGACGGGACGATGATCGATACCTCTCGTGATTACCGATTGCGGTCATGTAAGGAACTTTTGAGGCCAAAGGGTTGATAAGCTGGAGAAAATAGTCCCATTCAACTAAGAAGCCTGTGGCGTAGCTGATGTCCCCAATGTGGAATATAGAGTCCACATTGCCAGATGATACTTCGCCGGCCATAGCTTTGGTCACTGATACTGATCCTGGCTGTATATTATCCAATTCTCAATTCCTTGATCCTTCAATTAATTATCATGAGGTATTAGTGATAATACTATGAGGTATTACCTGAATGTAGTGTTCTAGAGAGGAATCAAGGGGAGCTTTGCCCATATCACCATAAGCAAGGAACTTGAGCTCGTTTGATCCACCTGCTGCTGGTGTTTTAAATGTCATTTTATCACTCCATCCAACTGAATCACTGCATTATAAATCATATATCCACTTCATTTACATGTAAAACAAACATTAATAATGTCTCGTGGAATATTATAACTCAATTGCTCTGCTGCTGCATCTTCATTAAAATTTGTCTAATGAATTAGTTTTTTTTCCTTTTTAAGATCCACATTACAATAAAAACTTATGTGAAGTCGACGTCACGGTGAACTCTATTTTTTTCAATATCACTGTTATGCACAAAAATTATTACTGTTATGTATAAAACAGTGATAGTTTTCATTCATAACAGTGATACTTTTTATACATATGCAGTAATAGTATTCATGTATAGACCTGATTCACAAAAATGTTACTCCCACATAAGATGTAGTCCACCAATCGGGGTCTATCACACCCCTCCTTAAAAGTCATTTTATCATTTCAATTACTAATACAAAACTCGCTCGAAAAAATGCTTGTAAAAGTCAACTGTGCGTAAGATTGGTGGACGGAGGTAGTATCAAATAGGAAGAGACAGATCCAGAATTTCATCCCAAGGGGGCGCAATTTTCCATTCAGTAAGGATGGCGAAATTTTAGAATTCCAACGACAAAATGAGAAAATTTTACGATTTTAAAGCATAAATATAATTTTTTATATATATATATTGGCCGAGATTAATTGATTTCGCATGCATATGAAATAATTTGATTTTCTAAACGAAGTTGGTGTGATTTTTGGTGAAATTGACTGCCAGTAGTAGCAGCATATGTGAACCCAACCAATAGCATCTTGTGACATTGTCACACTGTGAACTAAATAAATAGTAGCTCCTTCTTTCCAAATTAATTCACATTAATATGTACACGAAAATCAAGGAATTAAAATTATTTTTTATTTTATTGAAATGATAAAGTAAAAATATTTTGATCAAATCAACTTTAATTGTGTGATAAATTGATAATGAATTATTTGTGTTAGTAAAAGTAATGACATAGGACCTAAATAAGTGTATATCATGAAGGTAAGGATTATAAATAAACTTTCTTTTGGGGTGGGGTGGGGTGGGGGTGGGGGGTGGGGAGAGTGATCATAAAATCGCGTGGGTCGAGTGGAGTGCAATTTGTAATCTTAAAAACAGGGGAGTGCTTGGGGCTAGGGATGTGAGATTTTTCAATAGGGCTCTTTTGGGTAAATGAATGTAGAGGCTTTTAAGGGAGAAAAAATATTTGTAGGTCAAGGTAGTGGAGTCTAAATATGGGGGGAGTGGGGGAGTGGGTCTCGGGCTGCCCAAGCCGGGGAAGGGAGGAATTGGTTGGGATGGTGGAGGGATATAGTGAGATACAGTCTTTGTGATCGGGGGGATTGGTTCAAGGGTAGGTTAGAGAGGGTGTTAGGAGATGGTAAGGATATTTTGTTTTGGGAAGATACGTGGATGGGGTGGAGGGGAGTCTCTTAAGTCACAATTTTCGAGACTTTTCTATTTGAGCTGGAATAGGGAGTGTAAAGTGGGTGACATGGGGGTGTGGAAGGAAGTGTGGTGTTGGAAGAGGAGATGGAGGAGAAATATTTTCGATCGTGAGGTGGAATCCCTTAACACTTTAATATCTTTGATTAAAAGGTCACTAGTGAAGATTGGAGTAAGAGATTCTTGGAGATGGACGGGCTCTTCGAAAGACATCTGCAACGCGAAAGAAGCATATGGCTCACTCATGACATTGCAAGAAACAAACTAGATTGATGAGGTAAAAGAAACAGGGTTCAAACTATTGTGGAACAAGCTTTCACCATTGAAGATTATTGCTCATTCTTGGAGGGTGTTTTGGGATAGATTACCAACTACATCTAACTTGCGGAGAAGAAACATTCTAAACACAGGCCAAGATTTGAAGTCTGTACTCTGTGGTGAACAGGACGAGTCCGGGAAACATATTATGTTCGAGTGCGCAATTTCCTACGAAGTATGGATGAAATGTTTTAATTGGCTTGGAGTGTTCACCGTGTTGCATTCAAATTCGTTTTCAAATATCATTGCTCATAGTCATCTTCTAAAAGGAAAGAAAGGAAAACATGTGTCAGTTGCAATTTGGCAATGTGTCGTTTGGCTATTATCGAAAGAAAGGAATGTCGTGATTTTTAAAGGAGGTACTTTTCCGGTTGAAAAAATCTTGGAGGAACTAAGAAGTCGTCTTTGGAGTTGGTTAAGCATGAAGTTTGTGGGAATAATGTTTTTAAGGACTGTAACTTAGGAGGGTTGTATTTTAAGAACAAAAATTTTACGAGCTTGGAAATGTAGGACAATATATTTTAAAACTTGTAAATATAGGACAATATATTTTTAAATTTGTAAAAATAAGACAATATGTTTAAAAAATTTGTAAATGTAGGACAATCGAGCCCGAATCTCACATGATATTTCAGCCCGATTTGGGCTTATTCGGACTCAATTGTCCTACATTTACACATTTTAAAACATATTGTCCTATATTTAGATATTTTAAAACATATTGTCCTACATTTCCAAGTTAGTAAAATTATTTTCCTTAAAACACAATTCCCCTAAATTTATTGTCCTAGAAACACATTTTTCCCGAAGTTTGTAGATTGTAGTCGTTATACGTTTAATGATTAGCTCGTGAATCCTAGAATGGTTTTAGGTTGTTAATGTGTAACTGTAAACTCTTTTGGGTATGCCTCATACCCCCTGTGATCAATAATACTCCCTCCGTCCCAAAGATATATCCACGTTTACTGTTTTTGCGTTTTTGCGAACGAGTTTTTTATTAGTATTTGAAATGATAAAATAATTTTTAAAGATGCATGCAATAGATGAGAGGTAGATCTATAATACCCCTCTTTAAAACTTACTTTATCATTTGAAATACTAATAAAAAACTCGCTCACAAAAACTCGACAATAAAGTAGGTGTGCATATATTTATGGGACGGAGGTAGTATTCTTTTTCCGATCAAAAAAAAAAAGTACATTTTTTTTTTTGGTGAAAACTAATATTGGACAAATAAAAAAAATGTGAAAAAAATGGAGAGAAAATAAAATTTACCTTCCATATCTGTAGGAGTAAGAAGTTGAAGGTTTAAGTGGTGTCATCACAGCAGAGTGGATGTAACCAGGATCATGCCACCCAAAATCAACTGCAGGACTTACTATCGGACCTGAACATATTTTATACTATAATTTTGAGAAATTAATATAAAATATATATGTTCTTTTACCTAAATTAAATAAAAACTGAAATGCTATAAAGTGAAATTAAAAAGAATTAGGCGTTTTCAAAACTTATAAGTGATTATAGTCACCTAGAATTGTGTGCAAAAATAATTTAAAGTGTTTTATTTTTCTTTTAGTAGTTTAAATAAGCTTTCATAAGTTATACGTTATAAGTTTTTAAAAGATGATGTTTTTAGTAGCTTATTAGTCTTTTTTTAAAAAAAATTAACTTTTCTGCAAACACTAACAACTTTTTTTTTCTTATAAACACTATCAACTTCTACTATTAATCACTTTTTCTATAATCATTAATTTAATCACTTCTTTAAAATGATAAGTTTTTGCAAACACTCCTTACTTGTGCACATGTCAGCTTGTGAAAAGGTGGTAACAGAGGAAGTTGCAGTTTAGCCATTGTTGTATTGAACTTGTTGCGGATGTTGATCCCCACTCACCCATCTTAACTTCATCTGCCGTTGTTATCCCAAAACACAAAAACTTTATTATTACAATAAATAACTATTAAATATTAATTGATGAAAAATCACTTTATGAATATATTAGGTGGGTCATGAGTCGTCGATGAGTCTGTGCTAAAGAGCATATATTAGAGGTAACAATCTGCTTAATCCAAACAATTATGTTCGAGACTGTAATGAGATCACATGTTTCATTTTAGTGTTTCACTTTGTATTTTATAATATAGATGAATCATGAATGACACGTGAAATAATAAAAAATATCAAACGAACCGCCATACTCTGGGTTCTTGTGTTAAAAATTCAACATGTTGAAATACTACGAAAATTAAGTGGAACCATGGTATTAAGGGAAGTGTTGACTAATTCATATATTTTTGGATTGTACATATTCTTTGTATCTTGCATTTACTTTGTATTTAATTTTCCTTTAATTTGGTTTCCTCTAATTACGGAAACTTCTTTGTACATGATTGTATATATTTCAATCTTCCCTAATCACCAAACAAGGGTGATTTCCTAATCACATTCACATGGTATCAGTAAGGGAAAGATCCTAAACCCCTAATCTCTACACGGCCGCCGCCTTCTGCCGCCGTTCTTCCCCTCTGTTCTTTTTCCGGCACGGATCGCACTCCCCCCACTCACATTCACTTGTTGCTCCTCTCTCCGTCAATCCGATGGCCAATCAAACCTCTGTCGATCCTATGCCAGTTAACACCATGATAAATATGGTGCCTCTCAAACTCGATTCCGAGAACTACATGATGTGGCGTTGTCAGTATCTCACCATGGCTGAGTGCTTCGACATCACCGGCCACCTGGATGGAACAACCGTCTCTCCTCCTCCCACCATCAATTCTGGTACAGGTGTTCAAATACCGAACCCTGAGTTTGCTTCGTGGCGATTAAAAGACAAGAAACTTCTTGGCGTTATCTTCACGTCGCTATCCAAGGATGCTATGACCGAAGTCCTCGACTGCAAAACCTCTCGTGCAGCGTGGCAAGCCCTAGAGGCTGTCTTCTCTGATTCGTCTGCCTCTCGTGTTGGGATTATACTGAAAAATATGCTTTTACTTCGTATAATTGAAACTGAATTTCCAGACTTATTTACTGAAATAAATTGTTTATCACTGATGCTTTAAATATGATTGAATGTTATATATATTTACTGCATAACTGTTCAATAATTCGTACGTGTTACACTGTAGTTAATTTAGTGATACCAGATCACAGAAGATTAAATTAACAGTCCCTTGTAACTAAAAGTACGCCATTCACGACCTAGATGGAAATGAACAACCATCGCGAAAGGTTGAGGTGTAAGGCTCAGATTGGTTTGTCTTGACCAAGAGATTACACTAGTGCATGACTGATGCGCTGAATAGGACCTACAGGAGGATAAATTCTTCAGAACTGAACAAGGAAGAATTAGACCTCAGTGGTTTGTTGTTTCTTAACCTTCGTCCCTTAAATAGGATCACGTGAGATTGGTAACTATTGCTTTGACTTATCATGGGTAGCGAATCAGAGAGAGATTCAATACTTTTTATCTTGGACAATATTATTGGTCACATGTGATTGCTAAGATTTAATACGAAGAATCGTGTGCAAGTACGCTTGCTTGATTTGCCCCCTTGGGAGGTTCATAAGCTTTATTATACCAAATCTTGCAAGTAGAATTTGTTTCCGGTATGGATAATAATGTTGAACCGTTCCTCGACCAAGGACAAAAGATATTAATTAACGGAAAGCTATTTCAGTGGCTTGAATTAATTAATGGGCTAGATAATCTTAAACACGGGAAATAATGACCGGGAGCCATATTGACTGTAATATGGGTTAAGATGAATAGTGCAATATTAATTATGTAGTGAGATTAATTAATATTTATGGGCTTGAATAATATTGTGGCTCAATATTAGATATTCAAGGTCCATTAGAAGGTCCAATCTTAATTCTCCTAAAGGCCCCCTGAGTAGCCCAACATATAGTCCAATAACTGAAAAAGGTGATTAAAATAAAATAAATATTGTTGCTTAATTTTTCCTATTATTTCGAAAATTATGGATAAGAGGGGAGAAAGATTTTCTTTGAAT
Source organism: Stenogyne calaminthoides (assembly GCA_037126765.1). NCBI lineage: Eukaryota > Viridiplantae > Streptophyta > Magnoliopsida > Lamiales > Lamiaceae > Stenogyne > Stenogyne calaminthoides. The sequence continues at coordinate 6,530,156 of JBBCBC010000021.1, read as the reverse complement.
TTTGTTATGGAATGAAGATATGTATTCTTGGAATACAAGATTATCTCATTAAATTCAAGAAATCTCTCACTTGGTTATTCATAATAGAGATTTCGAAAATTTTGAAATATAGTGGACAAGAAAGATTTTCTTGATTTTCTTGAAAAGATATTATGGAAGATATGTATTTCTTGAAGTACAAGAATATCTCATAAATTTAAGAAGATCTAAATCTTGGAATCTTGATCCCTAATATTTCGAAATATTCCATAACAAATAAGAGAGTGGGATTTTGTGGAATATTTTAATTATGGAGAAAAGAATATATGAGATATATTCAAGATTTCTTGGAGATCAAGAAAATATTTTTTCCTCCTTATTTCACATGTAATTTTCGTCCCCCCCTCCTCTATAAATAGGGGATGAATGTTTCATTCCCAGTAACACCCGAAAATTGGTTTTTCGGAAAAATATCAGCGTCGATAAAATATTTGATATTTTGTAACGTCAACAGATTGTATTTTTTTGAAAAACGACAATTGTGAGTCGTGTACAATTCCATGTGCTGGAAATATTAGCAAATCCACATAAGTGGTGCAACAAAGTTTATTTTTTCCTTTTGTTAATTGTTCGCGAGTATCCTTCCACCGGATTGTCGAGCAAGGGCTAAGGGAATACTTGGGAAGTCCTTTTGGTTAGTCCGTCCGACCAAAGTCACTGCCATCCCGAGAGGTACGTTCACGTAAACCCGTAGATTCCGCATGCGTAGGTTTTACGTGGCTTTTTATATGCATGATATGTTGTTGCAATTATTATTTGAATTAATATATGATTAATTCATGCTAGTAATAATTAATGAATTAAATTTGTATTTAAATATTCACCCCGAATAGATCTGTGTAACTCATTCCCCAACAACCGTATCGAGCCCTTTTTTGGACTCAATTTTTAAATTGTAATTTAATTCGTGGACATTAAATTTGAAATTGGATAGTAGAACTGTGTTAGATCTGTTTTTGGGTATCCAATTGTCATGGATTTTAATGTTTTATTTTGCATGCATATAAACCGTGGTTTTTTTTTTCGATTCGATTAGATTCGATTTGTTTTGCCTCGCGAGAAAATCCACCAGTAGACCAGGATTTGTTTGGTTTGATCAATGTAATAAACTAGTCTAGATCTAGGTTTATTTATTTTTGTAAATAAATTGTAACCGATCGGGAACAAAGAGATGAAGAATTAAAGGATTTAAATCGTGAATCAGGGCGTAGGGCGGCATGGGCGCTGCTGGCCGGGCACGCATGGGCGACAGGGCGCAGGCCGGGCGCCGAGCGAGGACGAGGGCCGCGGCACAGCGCTGTGCGCCCAGCCGAGCGGACGGGCGTGGCCGTGATGGGCGGCGAAGACGCGAGAGCATTGCCGGTGACGCGGGCAGGCGGAGGCGGGCGAAGGCTACAAGACGGATCTTGCGATGCACGTCCGCCGCCGAGATCGCCGACTTCGCCGAGGCGCCAAGTGGCGTGGCTTTGCCAGCGGTGCCGAGGCTACCTAGGTTGTCCAAGGCCAAGTGGCCGCCGGATCTTGGCGTGCATCCTTTGATTTTGCTGGCGTGGCGGTTCGAGACGAAGTATTTTTTTCGAGATGAAAGAGTGGGAGAAATTGAGGCGTGTTTCTTCAAGATCAAGCCAAGAAAAATCAAACCATGACAATTGGATAATTTGTGCCCAATATGTTTATTTTTTCATTTTTGCTTGATTTATTTGTGATATCTTATGCTTTGTTTAATTTGTTTAAATGTGTTTGCATGAGGGTTGCCAAATTGAAAAATCTCAACTTCAAAATTACTAAGTATGTTTTAAATAATTAATTGACAATTTTATTAGGATAATAAAATTGAATTAATTTTGACCTCCATGATTTATTTATTTGTGAATTTTTTTTTGGAGAAATTCCCCATTGAGACGGTCAAAAGATAGGTTTCACATGAATGAATTCGAGCGGATGATTGTGGGTTATTACTAGTGGCGACGATGACCCCCCACGAGGCTCGATCAAAGCGAAATAGTAATCAGTATTTAATCATGGTTATTACTTAGGTATAAAATTGATATGCATATACTTCCCTCAAGTCCTGTCAATTTTATATTGGTCAAGTGGGAGCCAACTATTAATCTGGATATTAAAGGTTTGTAAATCGTACTTGTTTGTAACTCGCTTGAATGTGTTTAAATAATGACCCACCCCACGTGGCTTATTTAAACTGTTTTGAGATGTTGGTCGATGCATGTTCATATTTTTTTGAGATTTTAAAATATGATGAAATGTGATCGAACCTTGTGATATACTTGTGCTATAAAGATATAGTTGTTTATTTGATTCAAAGATGTCGTTACCTTTTAATCCTTTGTTATTATACTTTAAAGTCAATACAATATGTATGGAAACTATATTGATTGGAAAATTATAATTGTCCTAATCGCAAAAAGCACAAGTGGATTTTGACACACAAAAATCGGATGAGCCAACCGACGAGTCAAAAACATGCGGGACTCGTCGGATCACCTTCGGCGAGAGATGTCATCATTTGAAAATGGTGGAGGAAAAACTTCGTAAGGGATTACGTCCTCAAAATAGATGGCCCATCCGAACAAACCGGATTTCGAGTACAGATTATGATCTAGAGACTCGAGATGAATTTGGTCTTCATTCTCTGCCCGAGAAAGGTTTTTTTGAGCCTTTTGGCCTCGCTAATTTAATTTGTTGCAAACTTTTGGACTCGGCAGAAATGATGATAAGGCACCAAACTCAAGCTTTGATGACAAGTGGTCCATCTTCATCTTCTAGGCCAAGGGTAGGCAAGATAAAGAAGAGGACCAAAGTTCATAAGCAATAAAACTCAATTTGTTGCCAAGGGCAATGGTAAGATGAGGAATGCTTGTTGAGTCAAGGAAAATCAAAGAGGAAGTGCTTAAGCTGCGGAGAGAGAGGACAATGGAGGAGGTTTTGCTTTGTTTCCAACCCCAAAAGGGATGGAAAGAAAGGTAATTCTCACACACTAGTTGTTGAAACTTGTTTAGCGGCGTATACTTCTCATTCGTGGGTGGTTGATACGAGATCCACTAATCATGTTGGCTTCACGGGTTCTAAATGATCCGGCAACGTAGTGGGAGTGAGATCCTCATCACCTTCGGGCAACGTTATTTAAAGTAGAAGACATTGCAATGCTACGTAAGTGGCAGATATTGCAATGCTACGGTAGTAACGATTATTGCAATACTACGCAAGTAGCAGACATTGCAATGCTACATGAGTAGCAGTTAAAGCAGTGGGAGAAGTGCACCTATCTTTTGAAGATAAAGTTTTTTGAGATTATCTTTGTGTTCCCAGTTTTAGAAAGAATTCACTTTCAGTTTCTAAAATTCGATTAAAGGACACTAAGTTTCTTCTAATAAGAATGACATCATTTTTTGAAATGATGAGTGTATCTGTTACGGGACATTGATGGAAAATCTCTATACAATTAAGCATGCACACCACTCACTTAAATGTATCCTATAACACATCAACTGTTTCCGAGAAAAGAAAACGTTCATCAGACGTGAACGAGACACTTCTTTGGCATCTAAGATTAGGTCATATAAATCCAAAGAGGATCCAAAGGTTGGTGAAAGATGGTTCACTGGAGCGTCTCCAAGTTGAACCGATTCCAACCTGCGAATCATGTTTGGAGGGTGATATGACCAAGATGGCATTTGGAGCCAAGGGGAATGGGGCTAAAGAAATGTTAGAGATCGTTCACATAGATGTACGTAGTTCAATGTTAACCAAAGCAAGAGGAGGTTATGAGTAATTTATTGATGATTACTCAAGGTACATTTTCCTTATGAAGCATGAATCTGAGACATTTGAGAAATTCTAAAGAATTTAAGGCTCAAGCAGAGAATCATATGGAAAAACGTATCAAGTCTCTACGATCTGATCGTGGAGGCGAATACCTCAGCGATGAGTTTTTGAACTACTTATCTGATGAAGGATTGTATCCCAGCTCACTGCACCCGGAACCCCTCAACAAAACAGGGTTTGCAGAGCGAAGCAACATAATTATTTTGGAAATGGTTAGATCAATGATGAGTTATGCGGATTTTCCCAAGTCGTTCTGGGGTTATGCCTTGGAAACAGCGACTTACATTCTGAACTTGGTGCTATCCAAATCGGTTCCCAAAACTCCCAAAGAATTGTGGACCGGGCGCAAGCCTAGTATGAGACACATGAGAACTTTGGGGTGTCCGCCTACATGTTGGACAAGGAAGCCGGTAAGTTGGATCCTCGATCGTAATTAAAATTTGTTTGTGTAGATACCCCCAGGAACAAAAGGGTGTATGTTCTATAGTTCAAGATCAAAAGGTGGTTAACAAAGACCCACTTTAGATTTTTGGAAAAAGACTATATGAACCAAAAAAACCCGTATGAGATTACCTTAAATGAGCTTAGAGGGCAAACCTCGGTCTGCCGATCGTATCTTAGATGATATACCAAACGACGTTTTTCAACCGAGCCTCGTTATAGTGGGAGGGTTGTTAGACGACCCGAGAGATTCATGGGAATAGGAGAGTCCTCGGACTTGATTCGAGGAATCGAGACCCATGGACATATGATGAGGCACTCCAAGATAAGGATCTGATTCTTGGTAAACAGCAATGAAAGTCGAAGTGGGTTCTATGTTTCATAATAGAATGTGGGAGCTAGTCGAACCACTTAATGGGGTCAAACCCATTAGATGTTAGTGGGTATATAAGAGGAAAAGAGGATCGGACGGGAAGGTTGAAACCTTTAAAGCAAGACTAATGGCGAAAGGTTATACTCAGAAAGAAAGGGATCGATTATGAGGAAACTTTTTTTACAGAAGTAGCCTTTTTTAAGTCCATCCGTATTCTCTTATCAATTGCTGCGCATTTCGACTTTGAAATCTGGCAAATAGATGTCAAGACAGCTTTCCTTAACGGAAGTCTTGATAAGGAGATCTATATGCAACAACCCTATGTTTTCATTGAAACAGGCCAAGAACACCTAGTTTGTAAAGCTCAAGAGGTCCATTTACGGACTCAAACAGGCATCCAGAGCTTGGAACCAAAGTTTTGATCATGTAATAAAGTCTTATGGGTTTGATCAAAACGAGTTTGAAAGTTGTGTGTATAAAAAGCGTGTCGGAACTGCATTGGTATTCTTAGTACTGTACGTAGATAACATTGTGATCATCGGGAACGATGTGAAGGTGTGATCAGACGTAAGGGCATGGTTTCAAAACAGTTTGATATGAAAGACTTAGGGAAAGCCGGACACATCCTTGGGATCAAGATTACTCGAGATCGCAAGAAAAGAATGGTCGGGTTATCGCAAGTATTCATACATTGACACTGGTTTTAAAACGAATCAGCATGCAAGATTCCAAGAAAGGATTCGTACCTTTCAGACTTGGAATCCACCTATCCAAGAAAATGTCCCCTAAGACGCAAAAGGAGATAGATGACATGAAAGACATTCCTTGTGCTTCGGCTGTAGGAAACCTTATGTATGCAATGTTGTGTACGAGACAAGATATATGCTTTGCCATAGGCATGGTAGCAAGATATCAGAGTAACCCAGGAGCGCTTAATCGATTTACGATTAAAAACATTCTCAAGTATCCGAAAAGAACTCGGGATAGAATGTTGATTTATCGATCGATACTCCAATCCCCATCATTTCTACGGACTCGGATTTCCAATCGATATAGATTCGTAAATTATCCGCCTCGGTTAGTGTGTTTCCATTTGGGAAGTGTAGCCATCAAATGGACGAGTGTGAAGTGTAAAATGCATCAATCGACTCAACCATGGGACTCGGGTAAGTAGGCGCTTGTGAAGCGTTGAAAGAACCGATTGGGCTCTAGATCTTCTTAGTGGACTTGGATGGTGTTCTCAATTTGACTAGCAATATCTCGCTATGGGCGGTTGCAAATTCAAGAGAACCAAGAGTCCACGAGTCAAACAAACACATTAAAGGAAAGACATCTTATACGAGAAATCGTTAGAGAGAGATATAGATGTGGCAAAGATAGCGTCGAGGGCGACCTAGCAGATCCATTCACAAAGCGTCGCCTCACGAATACATTCGAGAGACATGTGAGTGGAATGGGTGTCAAGACCGTTGTCAATCGCTTTGAGTATAAGTGGGGGAGAAATTATTAGGTTCGTGTAGGTGACATTAGATGTCACGGACTACTCGAGACGTGTTGTAGTATACTTAAAAGCGGACTTTGAGTATAAGTGGGAGATTGTTGGGATTATCTTTGAAAAGTATGCTTTTACTTTGTATAATCGAAATTGAATTTCCGACTTATTTTTGAAATAAATTGTTTATCATCGATGCTTTAAATATGATTGAATGTTATATATATTTTTTGCATAACTTTGTTCAATAATTAAACGCGTGTTACATTGTAGTTAATTTAGTGATACCGGATCACGTAAGATTAAATTAACGGTCCTTGTAACTAAAAAAAGTACGCCATTCACGACCTAGATGGAAATGAACAACCATCGCGAAAGGTTGAGGTGTAAGGCTCGGATTGGTTTGTCTTGACCAAGAGATTACACTAGTGCATGTGATCTTGTTGAATAGGACCTCTGAGGAGGATAAATTCTTGAGAACCGAACAAGGAAGAATTAGACCTCGGTGGTTTGTTGTTTCTTAACCTTCGTCCCTTAAATAGGATCACGTGGGATTGGTAACTATTGCTTTGACTTATCATGGGTAGCTTAATCGAGAGAGATTCAATACTTTTTATCTTGGGCAATATTATTGGTCACATGTGATTGCTAAGATTTAATCTGAAGAATCGTGTGCAAAGTACGCTTGCTTGATTTGCCCTTGGGAGGTTCATAAGCTTTATCATACCAAATCTTGCAAGTGGAATTTGTTTCCGGTATGGATAATAATGTTGAACCGTTCCTCGACCAAGGACAAAAAGATATTAATTAACGGAAAGCTATTTGGTGGCTTGAATTAATTAATGGGCTAGATAATCTTAAACACGGAAATAATGACCAAGGAGCCATATTGATTTATAATATGGGTTAAGATGAATAGTCAATATTAATTATGTAGTGGGATTAATTAATATTTATGGGCTTGAATAATATTGTGGCTCAATATTAGATATTCAAGGTCCATTAGAAGGTCCAATCTTAATTCTCCTAAAGGCCCCCTGAGTAGCCCAACATATAGTTCAATAACTGAAAAATGTGATTAAAATAAAATAAATATTGTTGCTTAATTTTTCCTATTATTTCGAAAATTATGGATAAGAGGGGAGAAAGATTTTCTTTGAATTTTGTTATGGAATGAAGATATGTATTCTTGGAATACAAGATTATCTCATTAAATTCAAGAAATCTCCCACTTGGTTATTCATAATAGAGATTTCGAAAATTTTGAAATATAGTGGGCAAGAAAGATTTTCTTGATTTTCTTGAAAAGATATTATGGAAGATATGTATTTCTTGAAGTACAAGAATATCTCATAAATTTAAGAAGATCTAAATCTTGGAATCTTGATCCCTAATATTTCGAAATATTCCATAACAAATAAGAGAGTGGGATTTTGTGGAATATTTTAATTATGGAGAAAAGAATATATGAGATATATTCAAGATTTCTTGGAGATCAAGAAAAGATCTTTTCCTCCTTATTTCACATGTAATTTTCGTCCCCCTCTCCTCTATAAATAGAGGATGAATGTTTCATTCCCAGTAACACACGAAAATTGGTTTTTCGGAAAAATATCAGCGTCGATAAAATATTTGATATTTTGTAACGTCGACAGATTGTATTTTTTTGAAAAACGACAATTGTGAGTCGGGTACAATTCCATGTCTTTGGAAATATTAGCAAATCCACATAAGTGGTGCAACAAAGTTTATTTTTCCTTTTGTTAATTGTTTGAAAGTATCCTTCCACCGGATTGTCGAGCAAGGGCTAAAAGAATACTTGGGAAGTCCTTTTTTAGTTAGTCCGTCCGACCAAAGTCACTTTGCCATCCCGAGGAGGAACGCGTTCACGTAAACCCGTAGATTCGCATGCGTAGGTTTTCGTGGCTTTTTATATGCATGATATGTTGTTGCAATTATTATTTGAATTAATGTAGGATTAATTCATGCTAGTAATAATTAATGAATTAAATTTGTATTTAAATATTCACCCCGAATAGATCTGTGTAACTCATTTCCCAACATCTCGAACTCATCAGTTAAGGGAAGAACTTCTTTCCTTGAGCCGCGGCGATCTCTCCGTCGACGATTATGGTCGAAAATTCAAAACTCTTTGTGATCAATTGTCCTCCATTGGCCGGCCTGTTGATGACTCCGACAAAGCCCACTGGTTCTTGCGTGGTTTGGGTGCTTTCGGTTTCTGAGCTTTACGACACTAGAATGGCATTGTCTCCGATGCCTTGTTTTCCGTGATCTTCTTAATCGTGCAAGGCAAGACGATCTTATGCTGCGGGTATGGAGGGTAATTCGCCTCCTCGCCGCTTTTGACCACTAACGACGGCCGCCGCAATCCAACTCGCGCCAACAACACGGGGTCACCCCGTGGCCCCTCCAACCGTCCTCAACAATAGGTGGCAACTCGTGGTTCGGGCCAAGATGGGGAACCAAGGCAAACAGGTGGTGGACGTCGATATGGGTCCTCGGCCGCCAAATTTGTAAATGCAGATCACTATGCCGATAAATGCCCACAATTTCTCAATGCTTTCGCCGTGCAACTTCTTTCGCAAATCTAGCACAAGCATTCAACACTTGATCGGGTATGAAACAAATAATCGCTTTTACGATCTGCCTCGACCCGGTATTTGGACTCGGTGCCTCTGCTCACATGATTTAATCGGACCTCGCGACTTGACTCTTATGAGCCATATTGCGTAACGGTTCGGTAATTGTTGGTAATGGGAATTCTTTACATATTTCGCATGTTGGCACTAGTCAGATTTCGATGATGTTAAATTGCTCGATGTTTTAGTTGTGCCTCACATAACCAAAAACTCATTATTCATCGAAGAACCCGACATCCGATTTTCAATGGACGTCATTTTTTTTTCGATAAATTCTTTGCAATCCGAATCGGGTGACAAAGAAAATATTGGTACAGGTAGATGTGATCGGGGTCTATACTTACTTAATCGAGGTGTTCGGCTTTGGTGGCGGCGATCAAGTCAAAAGTGTTGAAGGCGAGTTTTGATTTATTGCACTTACGCTGGGGCATGTCCCATTTTCAATTATTTCGCAGATTAAATAAATTAGGGCATTTATCTCGTCACTTACATTTTTTACCGAATCTCGGTGTTTGTGAATCTTGTCGGTTGGCAAAAGAGTAAGCGATTATCTTTTCGGTTGAATGATAAACGTCTTTACATACGTGCTTGAGTTAATTCACTGTGATTTGTGGGGTCCTGCACCTATTTCTACTAATGATGGTTTTCGTTACTATGCTGCTTTTGTGGATGATTATTCGCGTTTTTCTTGGATTTTTCCGCTACGTGCAAAATCTGAATTTTATGATACGTTAGTCCGTTTCCAAAAGTTTGTCTGCAATCAATTCTCTAGTACTATCAAAGTCTTTCAGAGTGATGGAGGTACTGAATTCGTAAATACTAGAGTACGTGACTTTATGCAGCTTCATGGCATTCATCATCGTTTGTCGTGTCCTTATACTCCACAGCAAAATGGACGGGCTGAACGAAAGCATCGTCATATTTCTGAGACAGGCCTTTCTATGCTTTTTCACGCACATGCACCAGCATCTCTCTGGTTCGATGCTTTTGCCACAAAGCAGTATATATCATTAATCGTTTACCATCTTCCATTTTATCTGGCATATCGCCCTTTGAGCTACTCTATGGTTCAGCTCCAAATTATGGAAATTTCAAGCCTTTCGGTTGCCGGGTATTTCCTTTCTTAAGAGATTATGCAGAAAATAAATTGGCACCGCGCAGTCGTCCATGCATTTTTCTGGGATATAGCAGTTCCTACAAGGGTTTTCGTTGCTTTGATCCAGACCTTTCCGCGAGTCTTATTTTCGTCATGCTCAATTTGATGAGCTCTTATTTCCTTTTCACGAGCTCCTTCAGCGTCAAAGTTATAGGATCTACAGATTACCCGGTTTTCTTGAGGCTTGGTCTTCATTGGTGACTCTTCCCTCGACCGCCCAGCTGCGTGCTTCCTCCTCGCCCGTCATTCAGCCGGGTACGCCGTGTTTTGCCGATGATAATGAAATGGTCAACCATTCGTCGGACTGCTCCTTTGGTTGAACGATCGCGAGCCCCCTATCGCTTTTGCCTTGACTGTGCCCGAACAACCTACACCGCCCGACCCGGCAACTTTGTGGTCTTTGTACATCGCCCTCTCATCCGATGACCCACGCGGGCAAAATTTGGGATCTTCAAGCCCCGTTATCTGTCAATCTTGCTTCCACCGCTCTACTCTCTGCTCTCGTTGCGCCTCACGAGCCTCGTGGCTTCAAAGGCTATTTGCTAAATCCTGAGTGGTTAGCTGCCATGCAGGAGGAAATTGACGCCCTACAATCAAATCAGACTTGGGAGCTAGTTCCTCGACCTCCGGACACGAACATTGTTGGTTTCAAATGGGTATTTCGAACAAAGTTTCATGCAGATGGCTCTGTTGAACGTCATAAGGCTCGGTTAGTTGCTCAGGGTTTCACCCAGATCCCTAGCATTGATTTTCATCATACTTTCAAATTTGTTAAGGCCGCCCTTTGTTAAATATAGTCTTGGCTCTTTCGGTCCGGCCACCGGCATCTTCATCAATTGGATGTCAAGAACATTTCTCAATGGCAATCTTGACAAGCCGGTTTTCATGTCTCAGCCCCCTGGCTTTGTGGATGCTCGGTTTCCGAATCATGTTTGTCACCTTAAAAAGGCTCTTTACGGACTTCGCCAAGCTCCACTTGCTTGGTTTCAACGTTTCAGCACATATCTATTAAGTTTGGGCTTCTGCCAGAGTCGTTGTGATTCATCTTTGTTCCATCTTTCTCGGGATAAGTCTGTCATTTTCCTTCTATTATATGTAGGCGACATCATTATTACAGAAATGACCTGCCATGCTCAAGGAATTTTATTTTCGTACTCATCGAGAATTTGCTATCAAAGATCTCGGCCGACTCAACTATTTTCTTGGACTTGAAGTTTCTTACACTTCGGATGGACTTTTGTTGGGCAAGCCAAGCGCGCTCATGACATTTTGGAGGCGTCTTCGAATCGGGTTGACTCAAACCGGTCGCGACTCTCTTAGCAATTTGGAGAGGTGCTTGTTAGTAATGGTTCTTCGTCCGTGATCCGACATTGTACGGTCTCTTGTTGGTGCTCTTCAATATCTCACTATCACTCGCCCGACTTATCATATCTTTCAGTAAATCTTGTGAGTCGGGTTCCTCCATTCTCCTCACAGATGATCACTTCTTGGTCAATCCAAGAGGATTCTTCGTTACGTAAAAGGGCACGATTCATTATGGTCTCTCCTTTTGAAGCATCCCGAGTATTCAATTGTGGGTTACTCGAGATCCGATCGGGCTCGATGTATAGAGACATGTCGTTCAACTTATGGTTACTCCATCTTCCTTGGAGGTAATCTTGTTTCTTGGAGTGCAAAAAAGCGACCCACGGTTGCTCGTTCAAGTTGTAAGTCGAATACCGTGCTATGGCAAATGCTTTCACCGAATTAGTTTGGGTATCTAATCTTCTTGAGAGCTTGGATGTTGCCTCCTTCTCGGCCTGTTTTGCTTTGTGACAACAAAAGTGCTATCTTTCTCGGTCGAGAATCTGTTGCTCACAAGCGGGCTAAACACATTGATCTTGATTATCATTTTGTTCGTGATTTGGTGTCTTACGGGAAACTTGCTACTCGTTTTTGTTCCATCTCATCTTCATTTTGGTCGACATCTTCACAAAGAGCCTTCCTCGACCCGGCCTTTGAGCTTCTTCGTTCAAGCTTTGTGTTTGCTTGCATCCCACATAACGCTTTGACGGGGTATTATTAAGGGAAGTGTTGACTAATTCATATATTTTTGGATTGTACATATTCTTTGTATCTTGCATTTACTTTGTATTTAATTTTCCTTTGATTTGGTTTCCTCTAATTACGGAAACTTCTTTGTACATGATTGTATATATTTCAATCTTCCCTAATCACCAAACAAGGGTGATTTCCTAATCACATTCACACATGGGAATCGAACAATTCAATTAAAACTCACATTTTTCAACGAGAAATAATCCGACTTGCATTGAGGTTAATTTCATGATCACTACTATAAATACAAGGCATAAATCTAATCAACCGATCGATATTATAAAGACGTAAACTCATATTCCATGAAAAATATGGAACCACTTTGGGCCCCCATTACCAGATTTATCATGTTTCTAGAGGTTTGATGGTTTGACCTTAATTTGTTACAGATCAATATTGATGTGCATGCAATCATTTTTTTTAAGCAAAGGAGAATTATTGCATATATTAACTCCCAGCTTCCACCCTACTATGTTGTTAAAATGACATCAAGCAGAAAACAAAGAATCGCACGGGAAACATCAAAATGCAACATAAAAATGTGACAAGGTGGTGCGATTTTTAGTTATATATAGTAATGTTAAGTATGTACGAAGAAAAAATAGTAGAAAAATCTAAATAAAATGATAGTGATGGATATATAGTTATTACGTACCGATGTGGCTGTAGAATCAATACTTGATATGTGTCCATACAAGGGCTTTTTGGGTTAGCAAAGGTGACTGATTCTGATCTTTTCATAATGCATGGTGCACCAAATCCACCCCCAAACATAACGAACTTGATGTCCGAACGAATGTTGACGACGTGAAAAGACAACGAAGCGCCACATGTCGTTAATACGCATTTCCCTGAGGCGTAGTGCTTCTTGCATTCTTTCTTTTTGCACCTCAGGTAATCTGAATCGCTGCTCAAATATTGAGCCTGCACCATGCAAGTCTCAAAATTAATTATATATATATTTTTTAATGATTCTTTTACAAAATTAGTTATATCTACAAAATCGTGACTAGTATCACTGGTTGAATTTGAGTAGGAAAATGACGAGACGACCACAATTTTGAGGTGATGAAGAATTTTAGTCACGCGGGCATACGTATAGCTAGCTTTTATTTTATTTGGACACGTACTCAATTAAATTAAATTCATAAGTCACGGAGATAATTGAACTGATGACTTACCATCTTTACAAGCATATGCATGCATGTGACCTAAGTAAATGAGCAACCTAACGACTTGTTGGATAGTTTGTTAGTTCATAAATGTGTATCGTGTGTTTCTAAGAAAGATTTGAAAATGAATTTATAATTTATATATTGTTAATTTGTTTATCATCCACAAAAAATATTTGTATTGTGCATACATGTATGTATGTGTATCAAAATCACGAGACTTAATTCTAGCTCTTATTCAAAATTTGCAAATTAGTTTTGAGTCACGATCCAGTAAATCAAGTCTATATATGAACATTGATGTAAAGTACAAAAATTATCTCTATTATGCACAAAACATATCACTGTGAAGCAGGGTTTTTTTGGACGGGATATATATATATCTCGAAGGGACTGATTAATGTTAATTACTTAGTTTTGATCCAGTGTATATATTTACCCGTAATTAAATTAAGCATTCTTACCTTAACAGGATAGTGGCATAGAAAAGGAAGAGTACTAAAATCGCCCGTCTGTGTATATATAAAGGCATTCCTAACACACGTGGTGATACTGCAGTACAAGTAACACGCAATTAACCTTAATCACCTCAAACTAATTTATTTTTATTTTTAAGGAAAAAGATTTTTCTCGGTCTTGTAATTTCGCCATTTTTGGTTTTTATCATATAGACTTTTGAATTTTAATATTCATCCTATAGCTCTACTACTTTTTTATTTTGGACCGGTTGACTTTTAAGTTTTTTCTGCAATTTACATGTATTTAAATTACATAACGAAAATTAAAATTTAAAAGTCATAAACCAAAAAAAGTGTCAAAAATGTGTAAATTATTGGACGACAATCAAAATTTAAATCTCAGCAAGATCAAAACCAACAAATGCAAAAATTATAGGACGAAAAACCATTTTCCCAAAAAGAGTAAATCAGAAGTAATTATTTGGATCCTGAATATAAACCAATTATATATATACATACTCAGAATGAGAAGGGGATATCATGGCCACCCAATCACTGGTCAACGGTTTGGTAACTCCGGTCACGTTCACCGTCACGTACACGTCATCACCGAGAGGGGCGGAGCTTATGTTCACTTGCACATACGGGTTCGGGCCGGAGCACTCGGGCAGTTGCCTCCTGTTTATGATCCGGAAGTCCGATATGGCGGTGTGGTTCCGATGCTCCATTTTGGTTCGGAGCAGCAATTCGGGCATGGGCGATTCATCAAGAGCATCCGTGTTTGGTAACACGAATAGTATAGTCAAAATAATGGGGATCAATATTATTGTACCCGCCATTTTGATGGAGAAATTGGGGTACGATACGCCTGGTTTCATATTTTTGAGAGGTGATTGATTATATATGGGGAATAGTTAAAATTTAATCGGGACAAATTAATTAAGTACGCATTGGTTGCATTGTTGAGTTGTTGATTTTGTTGATAATACTTTGGCGGGTGGCGTTAATGGTATATTACGGTACTGCTATTTAAGGGAATAGGCCTCAGAATTATCGGCCTCCTAATTGCCAACTTATTTAATGTTTACCATATGCTCAATCAATTGTAAAGATGTATTATCACTATCAGGAAAAGAATACTTTGGGAAACCGATATAAATTAAGCTGTGGATTTATTGGAATGTTACTTTTAATTGAATTAAGACAAATTTAAACTCATATAAAATGCGGTACAACTTAGCACAAATCACACACACCTCTCCCAAAGTGTCAATGCACAACTTATGCCCCGTCTCACCGTGAGACCGTCTCATGCAAGTTTTTTGGTCCCATAACTTATCTAGCTAGTTTTTTAGAGAAATTTTTTTTTTGGTCTCATAACTTATCTACTGTCCATTTTTAGTCCCAAAAATTTAATGTCCAATTTTAGTCCCACAACTAAATTGATTGTCCAATTTTTGTCACATTTTCACCGAAAAATTGGGAAAAATATCGTTTTCGGTCTCATGCAAGTTACGTGCCAGTAAAATTTAGTCGTTCTTACATTTACAGATTTTAAATTTTAATTTTGATTAAATTTATTGGATTATTTACACATGTGTAGTTTAATTGATTAAAAAGCGTAAAAAAATAAAATTAAAAAAAAATGTCAGCGTTCACGTCATCGAGGGTATAGAAAACCCCCAAATTTTACCGGCACATGACTTATATGTGATCAAAACGACATTATTCGTGATTTTTCGACAAAAATGAAACCAAAATTGGACAATTTAGTTATGAGATCAAAATTGGACAGTTAAATTTTTTGGGACGAAAAATAGACAGTAAATAAATTATGGGACCAAAAAACTTTTTTTCTCTGTGAAGTTGAGCTATTAGTTATTACACTTTTATTTGCGTTAAAGTTTTGGTGCTTATATAAAATAATCAGTACAAAAACCAAACAAAAACAATAATATTGAAAAGCAACAATTTTAATTGGGAAATATGTACATAAACAAAAAATAATTTGTACTCACAAATTTGAAAACAATATTTTGCACCACTTTAAGTTGGAAAAAGAAGAGAAAAATTAAAAAGCCACGTGGAGATTTCAACACCTTCTGTTTATGGTGGCGCAGGGATCTACAATTAATTAGTTGAGGTCTCAACAATGAAGTACACAATTGAGTATCAAAGTCAGCAGTCGGACTCGGACCACATATATCTTTGGTGTTTTTTCTCTTGTTTACGGTTCTTACATTGGATTGATTACTTTCCTTGATTAATTATCTTATACTTATTGATTGAATCCGAAATTAACACAATTACTAAATAAAAACGAAATGGCCCATTCACTCGAACGGTCGAACCTGCGAATAAAAACAATTACTAAAATAAATAAAAACGAAATGGCCATGAAGGTCTCGAACGGTCGAACCTGCGAATAAAAACAAAATAAAAACGAAATGGCCCATGCAGGTCTCGAACCTGCGACCTTCGCGTTATTAGCACGACGCTCTAACCAGCTGAGCTAATGGGCCATCTTTGTTTAAAAAATAATTCTATTTTAAATACTCATATCAACAGTACTGGATTTGGTAGTAAGAAACTAGGGTGGGTGACTTAGGTTGTGCTTGGATGTGTATTACTTTTTCATTTTAAATTTTTATGGAAATTTTGATTGGAAATTATTTTTGGATGAATAGTTGTGAAAAATGAGAGTGTGATTGGATGTGAAATAAAGTAATTATTATAGTTGATGTGACATATATTTTAAAAATGAGAGTGTGATTGAATATGATTTTCTTTTGTTTTGAATATTAATATGATGAATTGAATTTATATTGTTTAAATTAATTTTCTGATTAAAATATGTTAAATTAATTTTTTGGATATGTCACTATTGATTAATACTAATACTACTAAATTACGTAGTATTCTTAATTTTAAAATTCTAATACTTAAAATTGAAATAAAACTATCTTTATCGGGCTAGTTCACGTGAACTTGTGAGGAAAAAGACAAAAAAAAGAAAAAAATATCAAAATTGATACAATTTCTTATGAACCGTTCTCCATGGCGAACCAATTGAAGGCGCGGTTCTCAATAATTTTGGTTGATAAAATTTGCCACATGTCACATTTTAAATGCACCATATAATAATTATTAGATTTTAATATATTATCTTTAAAAAAAAATTATATCAAAATTCATAAAAAAAAATTCTCTATAAATAGAGACCAATATTGATACATTTTGAATCACAAACTCATATTCTTTATTTTCTCTTCTAATTTCTATCATTGTTATCATGGATCCAAATCATCCAAATTATTTTTCTAACTCCCAAAATTATTCAAGCTCCCAAAATTATCTAAATTTGCAATCTTTTTTTAAACCGGAAGATTATCAAAGCTCCCAATACTCTCAATTTTCACCGAATTTGAACCAAATTCCTAGCTTTGAAAATGTCCAAACATCAGAAAATATTTCCCGCAATTTTTTCAAAGATACAAATTCAAAGGTAGGAAAAACTACTTTTTCTGTGAAAGAAGATATAGCCTTAATGTCATCTTGGATTTTTGCTAGTGAAGATAAAATAGTTTGCAAAAATCAAAAGGCTGACTCACTGTGGGCACAAATTCAAAGCTTGTATGACGAAGCTCGAAAAGAAAATTCAGGGGAGATAAGTGCAAGAAATAGAGATTCATTAAAAGATCATTACAATCGACTTAGTATAAATGCTAGCAAGTGAATTGCCGCTTACAAAGAGGCATATGGTCGTAAAAGAAGCGGAATGAGCGAACAAGATATTGAGAGTGAAGCTCAATCAATTTACTCCGTAAAGGGCCCAAAGTTTGGGGACTTGCAAGTTTTTAATGAAGTTATGTGTAAACATCCCAAGTGGGAACTAAATTTAGACCGCGATTCAACACGTGTTCGTGTTGAAGACATCGAGGATAATGAAGAAAGTGGTGGCAGCTCAAATAATTTAATATATCATTTTATTAATATAATAAAAATTGATTATAGATAAATATAATTATTAAATAGTAAAAAAGAAAGATCATTTTATTAAGAATTGGGCTGTGGGTGTTTGTTCATAAAGTATGAAAAAAGATGAAGATTGGTTGAGTTGTAGGTTGTATATGTGGAGGAGAGAGAAATGTATTATTTATTAGAAGATTGAGTTGTGGGTGTTTGTTGATAAAGGTAGTCTAAAGACTCTCCACTATATATTTAGAGTGAAAAGTACTCTAAGATACAAAAGAAAAATGTAGTGACACTCCACTACAAAATGTACCAATATTACCCCTCAATACATTTTTTAATTATTTAAAAGCAAAAAAATCGTCACACTCCCCAAATAAACCCCTAATTTCGGCCCATCCCAACAAACCCACACAAAAAACTCTCTCCTCTCTAAAGATGTTTTCATAAAGAGTTTGTCTCCTTTGAAAAAATTCTCTCATTTAAAAAAGGATGGATGGACAAAAATTTGTATGAAACGGTTTCATACATAAGACGGATATAAATTAGTACAAATCAATAATCGTTCTTTTCAAAATGTTAAAAATTCATGTTCCGTCTCACCATGTGATAGTTTCACACAAATATGTGTTTAGAAAAAAAAAGAACTTAAATAATATATAAGATATTTTATATTATTACTAGTATATAATATTGAAATGGTATATTACATTATATACAAAATAATAAGGCAAACTGACTATCAGCAAACATTGATTACATAATTTTATTAAAAAATACATATAGTAACACAAATAATTATACTATTTATTATATGTAATATGCATTATATTATTGCATGTAAATCTTCAATATTATTAGAAAACAATATTACCCCTGGCATGTTGTCACATCCACTGCAGAGAGCTTGGTCAGATTTTACCTTTTGCATCGCACATGGAGTTTGGTGAAATTTTCCTCTCTCTTTTACTGTAGATTTTAAGTAAAAGAGTAGTATATTTTTGTGAACAATTTTGAATTTGACGAAAAATAATTTTTGAAAGAAAAAATGAGAAAAAAGTTTACATCCAAGCATAATCTTAGAGGTCCAAAACCCATCTCAAACATATTTCAAGGTCCATCATCTTTTTTAAAATTACTCATTGATGCAAAATAAGTATAGAAAAGACTGATATATCCTAACTTTAACTAAAAAAACATCTTTTTTAATTTGCTTTAATCTCTTTCCTGCTTTTTTCCTTCCACTATGCATTATTAATTTTTTAGGGTCCGCTTGGTTGGTTGGGGTAATGAAAGTGGGTAATGAGAATTACTTTTATTGATATTGCTTGGTAGGTTTGATACATCGATAATGGGAATAAAAGTAAACAATTGATTGTCCTCACCAACTCAACTCATCTCACATGATACTCATTGTTGATGTTGTAACCAAGCAATAACAATGCAATCAATAACCCTTAGTGATTGACACTTCAATGATACCCATTACCATTATCATTCCCTAGTCATACCGTTTTTTTTTTTAATTTTTTTTTTAGCTTCCTGTTTTTTCCCTTCTTATTAGTTTTCATCTTACATCACAATTTTGGTAAAATATAAATTCTAATATTTGTAAATTGTTCATGTTTATAAAAAGAAAAATTAACTTAAATATTTCATATTAAAATTAAAAAAATAGCAGAAATTTACATATTTAAAATTCTAAAAATAACAAAAATTCAGAAATTTACATATTTATGTCTAAAATTTCATAATTTAGATATCTTCTTCATTATTCCAACGTGAACATATTCATCTCATACATGCATATGTTCATCCAAATTGATGAACATATGCATCTTTATCTTCAATTCACTAGAAATTATGCATCTTCAACATCTTCATCCTTATGAATTACACGTACTCAGCACCAAAATGAACCCAGAAATTCAAAGAAACACCAAAATTAGACAATATCAGGACCAAACATCCTAAAAAACAAACTCAGAAAAATTAAATTTCAAAGAAACCCAGGCAGACTCATTATCAATTTCATCAAATCGCATCAGATCCAAAATCAGAGCTAACAAATTTCATGAAATTGCATCAGATCCAAAAACCCAACAAAAATTTCAACAAAATTTCAACATAAAAGGAGCCGTTCTAATCTTACCAGAAAAGACGTCACCAACTCCAGCGTGGGGAGGGTGGGCCGCCTCGGCGACGGCGTTGATTTTTTTGTTGAAGTGGTTTACGAGATTTCATCATTTACTGTTTCTTCTTCGGCTAGTGGGCTTAGCGGCGGCAGCGGAAGATTTAATTCTCATTGTTGCTTGCAAATGAAAACCCAGAAAAACAACCTTCATTGGAGCGGGAGGGCAACTGCTTTCTGGGTCGGTGGGCGGATCTGTCGCCTCAAAACACCACAAATCGCCAGATCTTAAAAAAACTCAAAAAAAAAAAAAATACCACAAATACCACAAAACGACTGAAGGGCAGAGGAGGTGCAGGCGGGGGCTCGCCGCTGCGTGGGTGGAGTGTGGATGGGGGCGGCAGCATCACGAGTCTAGCATTGAGGGGTGGGGCGAGGGGCCGAAGGCCAGTCCCGGTGGTCGGTTTTTGGGGTGGGAGAGGTGGGCCCGCGACGGCGGGGAGGGGGGTCGCCGCCGTGGTGGCGGCGATTGTGAATTTAGGGTTTGAGGGAGAGAGATAGTGCGTTTTTTTTTTTGGTGGTGTGAACGTGTGGTGAGATTTGTTTTATTAGAATTAGATTTGGAATTACACTCTCATGTAAAGGGTACAAGGGTAAAAGCCAACCCTATTTTGGACTTACTAGTTATTAAAAAAAACATGGACCTAAGAGTATTCTTCACCCTATATATGGACCTATGGGTGATTAATTCAAGAAACTAATCTCTATATACAAAACTCGCTCGTGGTTTAAAAATGTTGCAGGAAATCCACTTATATGCGGTATATTAAATTACTTGAAGCGGTATGTTTAGAGTTTTTAATGTTGAAGTATTGGTGAAGAGGGAGGTGTAGAACTTGTGATCAAAGTGGTTAGAGCATCACTACCTATGTTGTAAGGTTATGAGTTCGAGTCATCTTTTGCCCGATTATTATTAAACAAAAAAGTGAAGGATGCTTTGAAGATGACGAAGAAAAAAATTTATGCATGTTTCAGAATGCATGTCATTTCTTTCTCATAAAACGTTGTTAAGTCTTATCGCTTTCTTTAATTAGTTTTTTTAGGGTGTATTTTGTTCAAATTCTTCAATTAAGTATAAATACTAATAAAGATTTTATATTGATAGTGAATTGTGATAGAATGATGCATGCATCGTCAATGTTTTACTTTATTAATCTTGATAAAAATGCGAACAAAAAACGAAAGAATATTGGATGAGAAATAGTGTAATATAATTGAGTAGAAATGATTAGTCTTGGAGAAATAAGTACTTAATTAAGTAAAGTAATGATTAAGTTATTTTGAATTTGTGAGTCTCATTATATATACAAACTACAAAGGTATAATGGAAGTTAATTCATCATTGAAGAATATTGAACCAAATACCCCTTAATTTTGTATTACCATTTTCTTGAAATGAATTCCATTACATTATGATCACAATTGCATTACAATATTAGCAGTTAATTTCTTCAAATGAATTCCAACAGATTAATTTGACTCTTAAAACACTCAATCACCCAAAAACTGAAATCCAACTCTAGCTAGATAATCATCATGATCAGTATAATTTTATCATTAACAATTTAATTTCTACATACAGAAAAACAAAATAAAAACAATCCAATTTATAATTTCAATCATGATCTTGAATATTTATCATTAATAATTCAGTTCTCCATGTATTAGAAAAAACATTAACAAAAACAAAAACATTCCAATTAGTTAACTAATTTCATTAATCATGATCTTGATATATATCATTAATAATGTTATCAAATTGTAGTACATGTGTAGTAAAACAAAAATAATCCAATCTATAATTAATTGAATATTAATGATGATGTTTATTAAGTTCTATTGGAGATTGATGAGCTCGGCGTAGAGAAGCTGGTTCCAGGTTTCAGGTACGCCGGCGACGCACCAGTGGGTGCAGTCCATGCCTCTGAACTCAGTGGATGACCCAGAGTTTCAGAATTGGGGGTACGATGTATAAATAATTTTAAAATGTTAGTAGACAAATATTGTTTAATATATAAAAAATGCATACAATCGGATTAAAGAGTGCATATAAATATTATATGATATTTATAGAGTTTAAATAAAATTACAATTTCAAAATATAGCTGAGTCTGTCAAGTTCTCAATTTTTTAAGCGATACATGACACTATTATTTAGAATTTTTAGGAATAGAAACACGTATTTCTCAATGAAAATGACCAAGCAATCATTTCAAAAATTGATCACACATATTATTTCTCAAACTTTAATCTATCAATAAATACCATTATTTTTTAATGACATAATGCATTAAAAGACCCCTAAACTTTTAATATTTATTTCGAAAGGTTCCTAGACTGTTTTTTATTTTAAAAAAAACCCTTAAATTATATATTATTCTTGTTTCATGAGCCCCTGGTCATGAAAAATCATGGATTTTTCTAAGCCAACTTGTTGTTTCACGCTAAACTATGACACACAAGTTCAATTTTATTACCATTATATTCATATCAAACTCTAATAATAAAATAAAATGTATTTAATAAACTGTCATAAAAGGACATTATGAAACAATAAATATATAGTTTAAGGGCTTATTAAAATAAAAACAAAATAGTTTAAGGGCCTTGTGAAACGAAATTATATAGTTTAAAGATTTTTTAAAATAAAAAATAAAATTTTCAAAGTAAAAATTAATAGTTCAGGAATCTTTTTCGTGTTTTTCTTAATTTATCAACAAATAGCAACAAATTACAGATTTTCATATCCATATTAAAAATTACAAGCCGCAATTCATAGACAATACCATCAAATTAATCAATAATATAATTAATAATAATTATTATGTCTAAGAAATAGTAAAGAAAAAAAAAGAAGATCCCAGGTGTCAGAACCGAAGAAGAAAAGGGAGGAGAGAGATGAGACCAAGTAAAGGTTGTAATGGCAAATTAATAATTAATGTGGGGGAATTCATGTATGCATATAATACTAATACATAAGATATATATACAGAGAAAAAAATTGAAATGGTGTATCCAAACAAGTCCGCCACTGTCTGAACTCGTTGTACTTGCTGGGGTGCCCGTCTTTTCTGAGCTGCGATAAATATGTAATGTCCAGCAGATGAATTGGTTTAGTTGTGTTGTATTGTTGTACGGCTTTGAGAACTTTAGACGCATACTTTAGATGCCTGTGGCTCGGGACAGAAATTCAGTTTGGTTATAAAAAGTAAAAGAAATATTTTTTAGTATAATCCCAACACTCGAGACCACCTCTCAGGTTTTGTATTTTCCAAAGTCTTAATGATCTTGTCATTGTCAATGCGTTGAAGGGAATCCATAATTCTGAGAAAAGTATTTCATTGTGATTAATATAATTGTTGGTGACAAAATAAAAATAAACATATATATACATATAATAATAATAATAAAATATAAATAATTTATTGATATTTTACTTTTGTATTTGGACGGACGGTGCTCATATGCGGCTGAGCAGAAATTTTGTACAACTTTTTTACCATACACAGCTAACTTCTTTTGAAGGTGGTAATAGCACAGTCCAGTTGAGCTCATGGAAAAAAAGTCTTCACAGCGTGAATAATGGATTTGTGTTGATTGGAAACAATCATCAAATCTTTGTGATATTCATGTCCAATTGCATTTTTTAATCTATCTAAAAACCAACACCACGACTCATTATTCTCCACATCACCAACTGCCGTAGCAATTGGAAATATATGATGATTGCAATCATGGGTTACAGCTACAAAGACAACTCCCTTGTACTCTCCTTTTAAATGTGTCTCATCAATAACGATCACAGGCCTCCCGTAATTAACAAATCCTTTTATTGATGCACCAAGAGCGTAGAACACATACTTGAACCTACCTTGCTCGTCTGTTTTTATCTGTCCAACGCTATCTGGATTAGCAGCCTTCAGCTCATGCAAATAAGCTGGCAACATCTTAAAGAAATTTCCAGAGTCACCATATATCATGTCGTCAGCCAAACATTTACTAATCAACGCCTTACGGTATGAAATGGTCAACCCATGATTTAATTTCAAATACTTCAAAATTGATGTAGGCAACTTTGCAGTATGAGGGTCTTGTTGTCCAGCAGCATAGTATGACGCAATTACTTTAGCGGGCAAACTTCGTCGAGAGTTTCTATCTGGATCCATTTGACATGTGTGATATTTGAACTTCGAAACTGAAAAAAAATCCTTTTCCCCGTGACCATGAAACACAAAATCACAATTTTTTTTTTATCGGACAAAGTTAGTTGTTAGTACACCAAGCACCCAAACACTCCACAAATTCACCAAGCCACCTTATAACTCACATACTCCAATTCGCTCCCAAAGGGAATCGAACCTGGGTCTCCCACTCAATTGAGGAGCCCAGTGGCCAGGTGGGCTAAGCCACCTGGTTTCAAAATCACAATTGTTATACTTGCATTTCAAAAGCCATCGGCATGGATAAGATTTTTTTACACGGTAAGCAACTCTATTTAACATATGATATATTCCAATAGACATGCACATTTCTGATTTGCTAGTAAAAGTGTAGTCCAAATTGATTACGACGGGTACCCCATTCGGGATTTCACTAATGTTTTCCTCTTTATTAACACTAGGAATTGTGCAAGGTGAAGGTATACCTGGGATGATCCATGGACGCTTTGAATTTGGGGTATGAATTTCCGGTTAAGTATTTGACTTTGGCGTATTCTCAAACGATTCGTAATCAACAGAATCATCTGAACAATCATCACTTGAATCACTCGTACCATCCTCAATATCTACAAACTCATTGTTGTTATGACTTAGGAGATGAGGTTCATTGCCTACAGGGATGTCGTTTGAAGACAACGGTAAACCAAATACGGACCGTGGATGTGGACTTGGTGTATGATTTTCATCAGCAATTTTTGATGCATTTTCAAATGAATGAAAGTCAAGAGAATCATCAGACGACTGATCACTTGAAACATCCATATCAACATCAATTCCAACTAATATTTCATTTTCCTTAGATTCAACGATGTCATTATGTAACAGTTTTGCACGATTAATAGCATCGAAACTATCAAGCAATTGAACAAAGCCCATCTCTGTTGTGTTCGGGATTGTTGAGCAACTGCCAACAATAGCATCAACATCATGATGCACAAAATCCAGCACATCACTTTTAGGTGGCACAAAAAGCTCCGGTTTACACGATGATCTTAATACGCTTTCCAAATCTTCATAATTTTTAATAAAAGCACGCCACGGATTACCATGCAAAGAAACAACCTCAAAAATTGAACATCACCTAATTTCATGTCACATTTTAAAATGTTATTCAAATCACAAACAAGTCTTTTTAAGTTATAACCTTGATCACTGATCTGGAAAACAGTCTGCACACCTCCTACATAGGATTTACCATCCCATTTTCCATTACAATGTATGAACATATATTTTCTTCCAACCATCTGCAATGAGTGGAACCGGATGTAGAAGGTATCATACAAATGAAACATTTAAGATTTTCTATAAATTACAACAAAACAACATTCTAATGTAAATGATGCAGTCTTGTGCTATTTATACAGTTGACTATAACAAAGCTTCCTATCAAGTATCTGGACTCTTCATACTTACAATTTTAACTATTCTAAACAACTTTAAACCATAGTCAAACTTGTGAATTTCTTTAAAAGACAGTATAAATTGTATACCTTTCAGTTGACGTAGTTATACATTTCAGTCTATACACTAATACATTAGCATAAAACTATAATTAATACAAAATTGGCAATAACTATATCAATTGTGTTCTTGTATATATCCAAATCTGTTCATAACTACAATCTAAACGGTTGTAAAAAACTATAAGTAATGTGAAAAATAATTAGGGTAGTCTAAACAACTATAACTGTAATACCCGTGATATGTTAGTGGAGATAATCGGAAATCTATTGTCTCTTCTAATCAGGTTATGCCTACATAATATTTCCATAACAATTACCAATTAATACAAATGCTCAATGAAAATAGATACCAATCAATAAAAATGAACAACGAAAATTGAAATTGGGCCTAAAACGTGTTAGAATTACTTAAGTTACCTTCAATAATAAATGGGTTCTCGCCGTCGATCTCAACACACACGGCCGTAACAATGAAATCTGGACATTCGTCGGCGCTCTCACGCATAAATAGATGGACCGTCAATCTCAACTAAATAACAATGCAATGTCGATAGTCGCCGTGCTCTAAACCCAACACGACGGCCGGCAATTTTAACAGACGGATTTATGCAAACATATGAAGAAGACGACCTAAAGTCAAACTAAATTATTGATAGATATGGTAACATAAATAATAAGGAGTGTTTGGATCACTACTAGAAAAACCATTTTTAATGACAAAAAATTAATGAGAGTATAATATACTCTCACTAAAGGTGATATTTATCTACTTTTAATGACAATAAAGATACTCTCATTTAAAAACACGGAAAATTAATACACCATAGCCATGTTTTCAACTTTTTACCCTCACTAAATGTGTAGTTTATTAAAATTTTATATTTACACTTTATAAAAATGATAATTAAAATTTGAGATCTAATTCTGAAATATTCATCTCTCTCTCTGTGAGCGCAACCATGGCGGATTTTCCCAACCTCGAGTGAATCGATCTCTTTCTCTCAAAACTCCAAAATATCGGAGCAATTCCTAATCAGCATCAACACATCCCGCCGCTGCCTCCGCGTTGCGAGACCTATGGCGGCTGCGGCGCCGCCTTTTCGATCCCCAATTTTCTCTTCAACATCGAATTCTGGTGGTTCTTAATCGCGTTTTTCGTGCATCCTTTGAGGCGTTCTGCAGTCATAGCCTATTTGTTACGAAATTCAACTTGCGCGGGCACTTGTAAACTCTCTCACGCCAGCGCCATCTCCATCCTTGCTCAGCCGTGGTAGCCGTGAATCCTTCATAAGGTTAGAGTGAGTAATTGTTTTTTTTTTTTTCTGAAATTCTTTCTATTACTGTTTTGATTATTGTATAAGTGATCCTTGGCTTGTGTATTTCGAATTTTGTTTTATTGAGCAATCAGTTGTGAATACAAGTTTTAGCTCCTACTTAATCTGATGAGGAATTATATAAGTAGCTAATTGAAAAATCATTTGTATATTTTTGCTTATGTGAATGTTCATGTGTTATCTGAAGCATAAATATGTGTGAAGGACATTAGGATTTTTGGTTGCTACAGTTATTTAGCTAGATGTTATACCGCTTATGAGAATGCTCTGATTCTTTTAGTAATTCTTTTGAGAATGGTTCCATTAGTTGTTTATCATGTTCGTAGGTGGTATGAACATGATTGAAAAGATTAAATGATGTTTATTGAAATGGAAAAAAAGTGTCAAAACCTCGTTAATCCATTATGGATATATTTGAATGGTGAAACCAGACAATAAGATTATGAAAATGTAATGGATTAATTTGTGTTTTAATTTGTAGGATGCATGTTTAATCTGCTTGATGGCCTGTGCTTTTTATCTCCTTTGCAGTATAAGTAATTTTGTGTGTATTTTAGTAACTTTGGTTTGGCTAGGGATGGTCCTACTGGTATTCTGACTCACGTACCAATTGTAGTTAGACGTACATATGATCCTATTGCACATAAATTTGTTTTGAGAGGTTCAAGTTCCAGAAAGTGTGGTGTAGTATGCGTTTTTTAAACCTGCTTATCTTATTGAAATACCTTGTTAATTTTCATTTGTTTTTTCAACTGGGATTTACCAAAGTTAGGTTTCAATATGTACAGTAGTGGAATTTTTCATTGTAGTGGGTAGAACAGCCTTGCTCTGATTTAGTTTACAAGACTGTTTCTTCTGTAGTTATGGATTGAAAAAATATACAGATGGATATATTAACTAATTAGATACTTTAAAACACATATTGGATAAAATTGAATATGAGATCATTTGGACACAGAGAGGTACATTGCAAATTCGTTTATTAATTCCTATTCTTCTTTACTCTTTATTCTTCTTTATTAAGCTTTCTTTTCATTTATACGTATGTTCATTCAATAATCTGCTTCTATATTCTCTAGGGTAGCTACTTGTGAAGAAGCAACATGCTGGAGAAATACGTCTAAGAAAAGGTTTTTGTTGCTCTTTTTTATGATAATGCAATTAGTCTTAAGGGGTGTATTCAATTGGGATTCTATTGAATTTTTTTGGACTTTAAAAAGTATGTGGATTTAGAAAATCCATAGACTCCATGCAGAGTTTGACTGACTTTTTTTGTTGATTTACATGGATTTTCATAGACTTGACAGGATTGTGGAATACACTTTTTTTATTGATTTACCAGGATTTTCATAAACTCCGGTGCTGGAACTATTGATGCAAATGTATATGGAACACACTTGTATATAAAAAAAGTTATCCATATTGTTTAGAAAAATACCAAAAATATATTAGTTCAAAAAAAAAACATTATTATTCATCATTATTATTCTCATCTTCATTCTCATCATCTTCATTTCCATCACCATTATACCTCGGCTTCATTTCCCACATAGCATTAGCAATACTCGTTCTTCATGCATTAGCTTCCGTTCTTTGTTGTAGTTGGGTTTGAGAAAGCAATTCCGTCTTTGTTGTAGTTAGCTTTCATTCTTATTTAAATGAAAAGTATTACTTGTTTAAATTGGAAAATTTTACTTGTTTAAAAAGAAAAATATTACTTGTTTAAAAGAAAATATTACTTGTTTAAAAGAAAAGTATAACTTGTTTAGATGAAAAGTATAACTCGTTTAAATAGAAAAATATTACTTGTTTAAATAAAAAGTATTACTTGTTTAAGTAGAAAAATATTACTTGTTTAAATAAAAAAATATTACTTGTTTAAATAGAAAAATATTACTTGTTTAAAATAAAAGTATAACTTGTTTCGATGAAAAGTATAACTTGTTTAAATAGAAAAATACTACTTGTTTAATTGAAAAGTATTACTTGTTTAAATAGAAAAATATTACTTGTTTAAATAGAAAATTATTACTTGTTTAAAAAGAAAAGTATTACCTGTTTAAAAGAAACAGTATTACTTGTTTAAAAGAAATATATAACTTATATAGATGAAAAGTATAGCTTATTTAAATAAAAAAATATTACTTGTTTAAATAAAAAGTATTACATGTTTAAATAGAAAAATATTACTTGTTTAGATAGAAAAGTATTACTTGTTTAAATAAAAAAATATTATTTGTTTAAAAGAAAAGTATAACTTATTTAGGTGAAAAGTATAAGTTATTTAAATAGAAAAATATTACTTATTTAAAAGAAAAGTATAACTTGTTTAGATGAAAAATATAAATTGTTTAAATAAAAAAGTATTACTTGTTTAAATAAAAAGTATTACAAAGGTTTTTTTCTTCTTCTAACCTTTCGTCTTCAGAGTCCTTTGAAAGAATACGTTGAAATCTCTGGTTGTTAGAAGATATTTTGGAGAGTAAAATTTATTCATATTTTAGGAAGAGAATCAAAGAAAATCCATAGAGTATTAAAATTCATAGACTGTTGAATACATAAAGATTTTTTAAAACTTTTTAAAATCCGTATTGAATACCTTAGGATTTTTAAAGACTTTTAAAAATCCGAATTGAATACCCTCAGACTTTAAAAGTCTAAAAAAATCCTACAGACTCCACAACCAATACACCCTCTTTAGACTACGCCTTCATTCTCATATTTTATGCATGTGTTCTGCTAATTTTATCCTACCGATTTTGATCTTTATTTGGAACATTGCTTCTTTCCTTTTCTTCAATATCCGATTGCATACACAATGTTAGGTCAGATTATTCTCCCTCATGTAATTCTGGAAGACAGGTTTCTCTTTCTTCTTAAAGACTTCATCGAGTTGTGAATCAAATTTAAAGTGAAGCACAAAAAACCGAAAACACTTCGAGCACCCAAACAAGCAGTGAATCAAGAACATCTCTTTGAAAATCAGATTTGAAATTGAGGTATTTGTTGTTTCTCTTACATGTTCTCTTCAATTTTTAGATTAACTTGTGAAAATATTGATGAAATTATTGTTTTGCACCTTTTCAGATCCAGATATATGTTTTTCTTTTTTTAATTCTAAAGACTGTTATGCTATATGTAATGAGTGACTTATATTTCTTTTAATTACTTTAAATTATTCACTTGCACTGGCATTTTAGACTGCTTGATCTCATGAATGCAACTCATGATTGTTTTAGTAATGCTAAATCATGACATTACTCATTGTATTTGTGTGGTTTATTAACAATATTCTTCTTTGGATTTGATGTGGATTCTCACTAAATGAAGAATGGTTATACATTGTTTTGATGTAGCAGTTTAGTAGCTTATTCGAGGGAATATAAGAACTGTGAAGCAATAATGGTTTCTTAAGGGAGAAATTAGGTGGAAACTTATTTTTTTGTACAAAAGCATAACTGAAGAGGTTATAATTTGTGATATAACAATTTATTAAAATAAATTCCCCTGCTTCGTTTATTTGCTAGCATATTTATATTTGAGAGTTTTGGCCTTTGCTCCATCCCCAGTTTGATTCATTTAAGTAATGGTAAAAAAGTGTTTGCTAAGATAGGACTTGTGCATTGTGTTCATTCTAATAATGAGCATAGAGCATGCTAGTTCTTTTATGTTATATATTTAGACATGTGCATTACTTGTAAAGTATTTACTTCTATTGAAGTTTCAAGGCATGATATGTTCTTCAAGGCTTGGGACCTTATTCTAGAGCGTAAAGAAAGCTGAAGAAGGAAATTAAGGAGATGGCAAAGAAGATTAATAACTTATGTGGTTTGTTTTTTGCTCAACTTGTTTTTACTAGGTATTTATATGATTATCTCTTCTTGTTAGGTATCAAGGAATCTGACACTGGTTTAGCTACTCCCAGTCAATGGGATCAGGTAAAGTTTCACCTGATGATACTAGATGGTAAATATGGTCTCAAGTCTCAACCAATAAAGTAGATATGGAACAGCACCAGAGTTGAAGACAGTAATATGTTCCTACAAAGAAAACACGGGGGATCATTTGGTGAATCGGTCTGAATTGTTCTTTTAACATTTTAAAAAATCAACCTCCTCGGCCAATATTTCATTAGTCTCCATTGTCAAAATCTCTAGCAATCATGTCAAAATTAACAAATTCATACCTCCTTATTAGAAAAGATGGTGACAGACTATATGACTATTCTTTCACTAAAGACACACAAAACATAGAAGTGCTTTGAGGAGCCAAACACCTGTAAGACAATGAATGCAAATCCAACTTCATATGAACTCCAATAAACTTGTACCACAACAAAGAGTAATCATGGCCAGGTTTGGGGGGAGGGGGAAGAGGTGCTCTAACTGACTTTTGCTAATCCATGATATCTAAAAGAAACATGAGGACAACTTCTAATAAGTTCAAACAGCCACAAAAAATTTTAAAGGAAAAAAACACGATCAAGTTACTGAGTTCAATCCATTATATTATTGTGGGAGGAAAAAACACTCATCATAAAAAGATTAAAATTGAACTTTCAAACAGGGAGTGCCATGTTTTGTATGAGAGAAAAATAAAATAGAAGAGTTAGATCAGACAAAGGAATAATACCTCTGAAGTCGCAGGAAGGTGCACAAGTGAAGTGAATGTGATGATACATCATCAATAGCATATGATCCTAAAATGCATTCACCTGGTACCTGACAGATTCAAAAGCAGAGTTTTATCCCTAAAAGGAGCTAATTATTTTGGTTAAAAAATATCATACCTCAACAATGAGACGATGGGGATATCATGGTTAATCCCATGCACACGGGGAATATAAATAAGGGTGAAACACTGTTTCAAAAGATTCACATTTGCTAGTAAATTCACAACCTCTGCAATTGTTAAAGAGATAATGTTAATTAGTAATAATAACAAAATAAAAAGGAGTATTACCTAACCTTCTATTTCAGTAACAACCAGTAAGTAAAAAATAATTAAGAGCTAAAAAATAGGATTATCAAGGAATATTTATTCATCTATTTACAAATACTTTATCAAATGTTTTCCAACAATTAATGAAAGAAGAGTGGAGATAGATTTTCAAAGAGAGTGACAACCACCGCTATATTTGATATATTTGAAGCTACTTTAGAAAAACCTAGCAGTCATTCAAAGTGTATGTAAAGGAAGTGTATGCTCTCAAAATTAATTCACACAAATGCACTACCATAAGCTTGCCAAATGTCTAAGTTCTCCACCACAAGTAAGTGTTTCAATTCAAGAATCAATAAGGACTTTTCATTTGGTTGTAATGTAGGCTCTTTGGTTAAGGTAGGAAGATTTGGATGAGTGACTCACAAACTAGTGGAGCGAGAGGTAAAGACGTCTCTAAACTTCTCAAGAGAAAGTTGCAATTGCCCGATCACAACTCAAAAACCAACTCCAACAATTTATTTGCATCTTATAAGAACATTCTTCACCACTAAAAACCATAAAGCACTTTTGAACTTGAAGCTTTACCAAACACTTGTGCACAAAAGAGTTTCATTTTTCAACTTTCAATGCTTTTCTTTTTAACTCAATCTTTTGTGCACAACTCACAATTCATCTTTTTTTTTCTCTTTTTTTTTTCTTTCTATCTTCCTTTTTCTCAAATTTTTCACTTCACTTAGGCACAAATAGCCTCCCAAAATTTTCAATTAAGCACAATTCAACATTATTTATCAATATTGGAGCTCCACTAAGTCATAGGGATAAAATAGGCTCAACAAAAAGGGTAATTAGGATAAATTTGTAAGTTGCCAAACAATTAAAAGTCAATAGGCTCAAGTGGCTAACTACGGAAAAATTTCATTTGGTATGAAAAATTTGGCCAAGTGACTTTTCAAAACAAAGATGGCATCATATCATTTTCAAGAATTTCACACTAAAAGCAGCCTCAAACAAGACAATTGGCAAGTTCTAGAGCATTCAAGTATGAATGATACTCACAAGAAGGAAATTAGACCAATAAATATGGAAGTCTAAAGGCTCAAAAGCTCACGGGCTTGTCTAATCATGAGTTATGTGCACAAAATCAAGCACAATCTTCACATAAACAAGTAAACAAGCAAGCATCAATCAATACCATCAAGCTCAACCAAACTTCAAAAACCAAAAATCACCAACATTTAAGCCTCAACATGATCCAACCACAAGATATCTCACTACGAAACAAAGAAAAGAGAACAACGGTGCAAAAAGAATAAAGGTAAACACACAAAAATCTCCCCCCCCCAAACTTAAATGAAACTATCTAGTTGAATGCAAAGTTTGGGGAAAAGAATGTTACCTAAGAAATTTCCCACAAAGTGAACTCACAAAAGTGCAAGCCACCGCAACCGATTCATCCTCAAAAGAAGTGGGAAGTGAGCCATGGGTAGCTTCTTGAGGCAACATTGATCTCCAAATCCAAAGGTTCAAGGGGATCCTTCCTTGACCTCTTGTGCATAAGTACCTACAAAAAGCCTACAAAAAGCATCAAAGTACCCACAAAACAAGAATTATATAAAACAAAAGGAAAGCAAGTAAAATGCAACTAGCAATGACACTCAAGTGACTCAATGAACACTAAGTCACACCTAATGTACTCAACTAAATCCCCGGCAACGGCGCCAAAAACTTGACACGTATTTTTCAAAATACTCACCTCTCAAGTGTAAGAGGATCCTCGTAGTAGAAACTAAGTGCCCGGTTAAATTATCGAACCACGGGAAATAGTGAGTACGGTGTGGCCCTAGAGCTATGTGTCGGCATGTTATTGTAGTTGCGGAACGAAGATACAAGAAAAGAAAGAAAAGCAAGTAAAGAAAGCACGAAAATAATAAAATGGAACCAACTAGGTGGAGTCAAGGGGAGAGAAACGTGAACTTAGACGATGATCAACTTACAAAAATCAAACAAACGAATTAATAAAATTATCCTAGTTCATTTCTTAATCGAGAGATAAGGGCAATAATTTAAAATTACATCAATTCGTACTGGATAAGCCTAGAATCAATGTATCAAATTAAGCACCTTAGATTGAAGAGGATGAATAGACCCGTTCCCACCCGGGTAATCACACAACTAGGGGGATCTACCTAACTACACTATCTATCTATCTATTCTAACCCCTAACCATGCTTTTCCACCTGTATACAAGGGCCCAAACTCCTGTTGTCCCTTCACTAATTACCCAAATTCTCATTCAAATAATCAATGTAAATTGATGGGGTTCTAATGAGATTTACCCAACTCTCGTTGCGATAAACCAATATCCACTCAAATTACACAACCTCAACTCACACTCATACAAATTAGCACAACTATCCAACTCTCGTTGCAACAATCAAGCCTCAATATATGAGCTAATAGAAGAAATCATGCAATCGAACAATGAAAACCCACCAATCTAATCAAACAATTAAGAAAATTAACCAAGACAATTAAATCAAAACATAAGCTTAAAACTCACAAGCATCACATCATCTAAGAACACTAAGAGTTTAGTTCATGATTTTACTATCCAAATCCATAAGAAAATAAACTTCACAAAACTAACTAATGAAAAATACAAGAAATAAAGAAAAGATTGAACCCTATAAGACATCATGTGGAAGGAACTTTTTTTATTCTTGCACCCAAACTCCTTCTCTCTTCCCCCAGTAAACACCCCACCAGTGGATAGAGTGTGTGTGAAAAGGACTCTCAAAACCCTAGCTAATTTCTATCCCACTGAAAATATGAAATGTGTCGAATTTCTGAAATTGAATTGCCAATCCGAAGCTGCTGCCCTGTTTTGTATTCACCTCTGTTGCTTAATGGACCACCGAAATAATAAAATGGTGATGGGCCTTTGTCTTTCTTAATCAATTAGCCCATAGATGATGAGGCCATGCATATATATAAAAGGAACAGAGCCTCGTTTCTATGGTCAAAGATGGCGACTAGGTGGCTGCTTGGAATTAATTCCTTGCGCTGCTGAATCAAATTTTGGGCCGCTCAAATTGGCCCACATATTTTGGGCCTTGAGTATTTTTTTATTGCTCAATTACTCTCGATTTTGACTTGTTTCTCGATTTATGTCTTCGATTGACTTCAATAGATATAGGCTCGTGTTTTGCTCTAAAAATCATCATTTTCCTACGAAATAGCAAAACCCCATAGGCTCGTGTTTTGCTCTAAAAATCATCATTTTCCTACGAAATAGCAAAACCCCACCTTTCTCGACAATTTAGTATAATTAGTCAATTTTAATATAAAAAATTCATGAAATTCTAAAAAATTAAGCAAATAAAACATAAGAATTTTAAGCAATTTTCACCCTAATCAGTCCCGCGATGGGTCTGACCCACTCAACCTCTCAGAGTTTCCGGCGCTCCCCACTGAGTATGCAACTGGCTCAGATGCTACGGGTTCGGGTCAGCGCAATGGGGCTTCAGTTCCTGGTAATTTGCTCACCTCGAGCTCTCATAATTTGCTCACAAATTCTGGTACTTTGTCTGTGAAATTGGGGTCTGTTGCTAGGCCTAGTGTTGCTGGCTTGTCGAATTTTGAATTTTCTGGGACTGAGAATGTGTTTCCTCCTACTGGTTTGCCAATTAGGGTTGTTCCTAGGTCTGATTCTGTGTTTCCTTCTGATGGTTTGCCAAATAGGGCTGTTTATGGGTCTGACTATGTGATTCCTGCTGCTGGTTTGCATAGTTCCCTGCATAATTTGGGTCCTGACTGATGGTACAAATTTGGGTGATATTGCTAGTCCTAGTGTTGTTGATTTGGCGGGAGTTGATTTTTCGGGGACTGAATTGCTAAGAAGGGTTGTTTCTGGGTGTCTAATGGGTACACAACAGCCTGCTCGTGCTGTTCATAATGCAAATATTGATCCCCAGCAGGCTGCCCATTACGTTCGTAATGGTAATAAAGAACTTGTGGTACATGGTGATAGGGCTTTACAGCAAAATAAGTCATTTGCACATGCTCTAAATCCTTCGACTGATGCCCCTGTTAGAAAGGGCGAATTTCTGTCGGTTAACATCGACGATTTGATACATATGCAAGGGGTACGGGACTTGCAACACTCTATCATTGGTCGTATCCTTTTGAAGGCTGGTGCTAGACCAATTCCGACAAAATGTAAGCACAGAGTAAAAAATGAGGTGAAAAATCCTATGTGACCAAAAGTGTCAACAGATTTGACAGAAAAATTAACGGTAAGACCAAAAGTGTCAAAATTTTCGGCTTTGGGACCAAAACTGTGGGGGGCGTGTCCTGTGGGACCAAAAGTGCAAAAAACTCATTTGAGACTCCATTTCAAGCAAGAGGAAGCTCTGTATGGACTGACTCATCTCAAGGGTTGATCGCACCTAGAGTTGCCCAAAGGCAGGAAAGCGATTCGAGCAGGAATCTAATCGAAATCGGATAAACCGGAACCGGAACCGCCGGAATCGGGCAAGTGATTGAACCGGAACCGAGCAAGTGTATTTATTTTTCGTTTGGGTTAGGTTCCTTACTATACAAAACCGTGAACCGGGCGGTTCCGCTTGATTCGAATCGAATGAATTGGGTTGGGCAAGTTGTTCATGATTCAACAACCGTGAACCGCCGGTTCTCGCCTATTTTTTTTTTTATTTAATGGTTGAGATTGAGTCAAATGTTACCGTTTTTTGATCCAATGGTCGAGATTCAATATGAAAGTTACCGTTTTTTTTTTTATTATTTTTATTTTTCTAAACTCTATAAATACCCCCTCATTTGTATTCATTTTCTTGCACCAACTTGATCCAAATTGATCAATTCTTCTTCATCTCTCTAATTCTCTTGTTCTAAGTTTTAACTTTATAAGCTTCATTATAGTTCATACTTCATATATTATCTATATTGATATATTTTATACATTATAGTATATAGTTTATATTATATACACTTTACTTTATATTTTATATTACATAAAATAAAATGTCAAGAAGAGGAGGATCATCATCTTCTAGAGGAGGAAAAGGAAAGAGTCCGATGACTTCCGATTTTCCTCCACCTCCTTCTCCTACTGCACAATTCAATATTCCATGGAGTGTGGAGGAAATAGAAGCGAGTCTTGGTCCCGGAGTTATCATGGATGCCACTTTTTTCAAATGAAGAATTTCAACAACCTCATGGTGGTACTCAAGAAAGTACTCATGGTCATGGACATGGTTCTCATGAAAACGAAGAAAATGTGGAGGAGGTCATTCCACCTCAAGGCGGAGAAAGAAGATGTAGAGTTCTTGCATCCGAAATATTCATCATTCACTTCAAAAAAAGTGGCAAACGATGAGGTAAATATATTTAAAGTTTATTGTAACTATTGCACTAATGTTTATCATTTTGAGAAAGGTGGTGGATATGGAACATTTAAAAAATACTTGTTGGCAAAACATAAAGAAGTCTTGAGAATGACTACATCTCAAACGCAACTACGTGGATTCACGGCGTCTTCTGAAGGTGGTGAAGTAAGTAATCCTACTAGTTTATTTAGATATAATGTTAAAGTTCTTTAGAAGAGAATTAACTAAACTTATTTGTTCTAAACATCTTCCTTTTCGTTTTTGCAAATGATCTTCGTTTTGAAAAAATGAGTTATCATGACTTATAATCCTTTGGCCAAAAAAAAATTTCACGGTCTTCTATTACTCGTGAAATTGATAAAATGGCTAAAAAAATAAGAGATGAAATGACTAGCATGTTTTCTAGATTAACTCAAAAAGTTTCTATATGTTCGGATATTTGGAGTGATCATTTTCAAGAGCATAATTATATGGGCATTACTTGTCATTGGATTGATGATACGTGGACAATTCAAAAACGTTTAATTGCATATAGAGAGTTTGATACTGAGCATACGACCGCTAATATTGCTCTAAAAATTAAATGCGGTTTTGCAAGAGTACAACATTCTTTAAAAAATATTTTCAATTTCATTTGATAATGCAAGTGCTAATACGACTAGTTTAGATGAACTTATTGCAATTTGTCAACCATCAATTGATGGTAGATTTTTTCATGTAAGATGTTTTTGTCATATTTTAAATTTGTGTGTTCAAGATGGTTTATCTTCTTTAAAAATGCATGTTGCTCCTATTAAACATGCACTTGATTATTTGGTTAGACATCAAAAAGTTTTAAAAAGATGGGAAAGTTTTTGTGTAGTTAATAAACTTACTCCTAAAAAGTTTTCACTTGATGTTGCTACTAGATGGAACTCAACTTATAAAATGTTAAGTGCATCTTATGAGTATAGAAATTCATTATGTAATTTTTTTGCACAAGAACAATGTGGTATTACTTTATTTCCTAGTCAATGGGATTCATGTGCTACTTTATG
The DNA here is from genome assembly GCA_037126765.1 of Stenogyne calaminthoides. Lineage (NCBI taxonomy): Eukaryota > Viridiplantae > Streptophyta > Magnoliopsida > Lamiales > Lamiaceae > Stenogyne > Stenogyne calaminthoides. The sequence continues at coordinate 6,491,859 of JBBCBC010000021.1, read as the reverse complement.
TGAGATGTTGCAAGTTTTTAATGAAGCTACTACACAATTATCCGGTATGTATTATCATACTTCTATTCTTGCTTTAGATCAATGTGTTAGAGTTGCAATTACTCTAGATTGTAGTGATCCAAATGAAATATTATATAATGCTATTAGTTCAATGAAAGTCAAATGGATGAAATATTTTTTATATATTCCCAATGTGTTTATAATTGCTAAAATACTTGATCCTAGAGTAAGAATAGATGGAGTGCAAGAATTAATTTCTATATATTATGATGCTTTATTTCCTATTACAGATGATAACACCCCTTCTCCTATTGTGGTTGTCCAAAAATCTAAACAAGTTCTTATGGATGTTTTTAGAGAATATAAAATTCAATTTGGTCCTACTAGTGTTCGTGGTGCTACTAGTACTACTAGTGGACGTGGTGGTACTCAATCCCTTGGTCGTGGTCTTTATGGTAAATTTTCCCGTTTAGATAATTTTTCTAAAGAACGATATCAACAACGTGCAACGGCACAATCAAATGTTTTCTTAGAAATTGAAAATTTTCTAAATACACCTTCTTTTGAGTATCAACCGGGAGAATTAGAAAATTTTGATATTTTAAAGTGGTGATCGAGGAGATTAGATGCTTATCCGGTGTTGAGTATGATTCCAAAAGAGGTATATGCATGTCTCGTCTCAACCGTAGCCGTCGAAAGAGCATTTAGCTTGGGTGGACATATCTTGAATGAAAGGCGTTCAAGATTGACAGTTGAGCACTTGGAAAACCAATGTTTACTTGATGATTGGGTGAAAGCCGAAGATCGAACACAAGATGAAGCTCTTAGCGCAGATTCTAGCGAAGATAGTGTGATCGACGACACAACCGAAACCGAAAATGAAGCTTAAGTCTTTTTAAGATTTAAGTCTTGAGGTAAGAAACAAGGTAAGAGAACTACGTGAGCTTTGATTCTAATCGGATACGTAGACAACATAATTTTAAGTTTCTAACTTAGAATTTTCTAAGTTTAAAATTTAAAATTATGCCCAACCCCCCCCCCTTTTTTATTCTCTTTTCATTATTTGTAATTTTTTTAATTGTAATTATAAGTTGTACACTTGTATTTGTAGCATTAACAATTTAGCATGTTACTTGTAAGTTGTAAATTGTAAATTGTAAATTATAATTTTTGTAATGTATTAAATTATTGTTTAATGTAAATTTTTTGAGTTGTTTGTTATTTGTAATTTTGTATATTTAATAACATAAGATTTTGCTTCATCTTCTTTAAATTTACTTCAATTTATTTTTTTAATTTGTATTTTGATAAAAATTAAAAAAAAAACGGTTCGGAACCGTGAACCGGAACCGTTGGAACCGGATGGAACCGGAACCGCCGGAATCGGAACCGTTAAAGTATTTTACACGGTTCGGTTCCGGTTCAAACTTTTTAGAACCGGGAACCGCCGGTTCAGAACCGGAACAGGCGGTTCGAACCGTTTGGACACCTCTAATCGCACCTATACATTGAACAATATTAATTATACATCATTGCATTACAATAATACATATAGGTAAACAAGTACTATTAACTCAATACTGCTAATGATCAGTGAGTTTTATAGCTCGCCTACTTTTGGGGCGAGACTGTGAGACTCAACTGTTTATTTGTTGGCTAATATGTTTTATGATCATGATATTTTTGTTAAGGTAAGATTTCAATTCCTTTTCTTTTTTGCTATATGACCTGTATTTAAAATGAGTTGGATCCGCAGGAATTATTGCAACATCCAAAATTTCATAAGAGATCATATATAAATTTAATGTAATAATTTCATTATCACCTACTAAAAATTTAATTTGACATTACTATTTACAATAAAGTAATTTCATAAGGCTAGGTCTTGTATGCACCCGGGTGCACCGTGCACTCATAATACATTTTAGAAGCGTGCAACTTATTATGCTGAAAAGTGCGACTTATTTACACAGAAAAGTGCAATTATTTATATGGGAACATAATTGAATGCTTCTGTTTGAAATAGTTGCACGTTTTTGTTTTGTATAGTTCCACGCTTCTAAAATACACTATGAGTGCACGGTGCATCCGGGTGCACATGAGACCCACTCATTTCATAATCACCTACTGTTTTACACCGATCTTACCTTTTAATATTCTAACATCCAAGCATGTACAAACTCAAAATACAGATTTACTCTCCAAGAATCTAATATTGGATCTATCAATCCAGCATTGGCCGAAACAGAATATACCACTAGATGTTCCGGTGTTTATTGATTACACGAGAAACTTTATGATATGAAATAAATTATTAATAGGGAAATTTTAATGGGGAAACTTAGGAAGATACTGAAAAAACAGATACTTACAATTCAAATCTACAATCTGAAATTAATAAACGGCCATTTTGCTAATCCACCAAGCAAAAATGCATATATTACCCAGTATTTAAAAATAAAATAAAACATTTGGCTTTAATTTAACCCTGCAAGTTAATTTTTCCTTACACCTTTATACTTTATAACTTCTTTTTCTTAGAACGAGAAGGAAAGATTTAAATAATAATATGAGTTGGTCTCCCATGAACCAGGTATATGCTATGAACTTGAATTATTTGATATATTTCATTCATTTTCAACATATTTTTTTAAATCACTAAACTTGACTCGTATTATATACTAAATATGATCAAATATCATGAATTAAATATAAAGTTCATATCATGAACCAGCTCTATACAAATACTTGATTCTAGTCCAGCCCATAAGCTCTAGTTTTGGGCCCATACTTGATTCTAGTCCAGCCCATCAAATTATACTTTTATCTTATCGGCTGTATATTACCCTAAGTTTACCTTCTTTTGACCTTTTTCTTTTTCTTTTGGATAAGTTTAGCTCCGGTGAAAAGTGTTTATAATATAAAATTTATATTATTATATTTATTAATTAATATTATAATATTTATTAATTAATATTATAATATTTATAAATTAATATTAAATATTATAGTATTAATTTGTAAGAGTAGTGATGGCAATATCACCTTGCCTCGACTCGCATTGTTTGGATCGTCCCGCCCGTACTCACAGTTGAACGTGATGAGTTTGGGTATCACTTTGAACCTGTGTTCGGACCCGTGCTCCATTTTATATATTAAAAATTAATATATGTTAATATAATATATATAACTGATGAGGAGTGGTCCGTCACCCTCGGAAATGAGGTCCTCGATCCATATTAGATAGTTGGTCGTCATGGGTCCAAACCCATAATGAATGCATTACTAAAGGTCCAAGTCATGCTTGGGCAAGCCCAATAAACAATGATACCCTAATTGTATTTAAATGACAATATTATCCTCAGGTATGAAATATATATATATGCTCCTCCTTTGTAATTAGGTATAGGTAAGAACTCTTTTACTCATCTTCTTTAGCTCCTAAGTAATATTTTTCTTCCATAATACTGATTTATACTATAAAATGAAATCGAAACGTTTGAGTGTCGAGTCCCCGCGCCGGAGCCTTCCCCGACGTGTCTTTTGTAGGTCTGATGGCTGAAGTTCAAGTCCGACTCAATGGAGAAGATGACGATTTAATGACAGATATTTTACTATGCATCAATAACATATTACTTTCTCCGTCCCAAACTCGACTACCACATTTTCCTTTCGAGCGTCCCACACTTGACTACCACTTTCCTTAAATGAAAATACTTATTTTATCACATAAAATACTAATAAACAACTCTTTCTACCCCCAACACTTTATCACTCTATCACTTTTCCTTAAAACCGAGCACACAGTAATGTGGTAGTCGAGTTTGTGACTGAGGTAGTATATAATTTTATATTTTTTTATATTTATTAATATGTAAATAACAACAATTCAACTTCATATGCATTTTTTAGGTTACCATAAAATACAATATGGTATTTCAATTATAATGTTCTATTTATATCAACATCTTAAATTGTTAAAAAAAAAAAAATACTTAAAATGGTCGCCCCGTCCCATTTAAAGAGTGGGGCGGATCCGAATATTTAAGTACACGATCCGATCTATTGTCATCCCTAGCTATCAATTTCATAATGGATTTTACAGAAAAAGTTTGTGTTTTCTTTTTAAATTTGACCTTTTTTTTAACTTTTAAATTTGACCTTAAAAAGTTTATCAACCGAACTTTTTGTTACGCCAGCAGTAAAATGTTGAAATATGGTCTCATGTATCAAACTATAAAAGAAAATAAAAAGATAGTATGTGATGTTGCTAAAATTTAAAATATAGTCAATTTGCAAAAAATAGTATTTTTTACAATTTATTTTGCCAAACTTAGTAAACAACATAAGCCGGTCAAGAATCAAGATTATTCGAATACGTACAATTTAGGCTGCACGATGTTTTAAAATTCAGTTGTTGAATTCTTTTAATTCAAGTACGTATTTGACTGGTCATATATTTATGATTTAAAAATGATCGAATTTTGTATTTATTAGAATACAATTCTTCTGATTTTATTCCCGGTAAAATAGATGGTGCAAATTAATGCAACGATTCAAAGTCATTTATTTTGACTCAGTTTGCAGATACGGTAATTAACAGACATCTAAAATTCTAAATATGAAGTCCAGAAAAGGCAAAATGTAATTATTTCTAGATTACCAATTTATTATTATCCTACGTTGTTTTTTTTTCGAAAAATAAAGATGAAATTTATAGAAATGAGCACAAGGAGTACTCAAACCCGACCATTACAAGTTCACACGGCATACACGAACCCGCTCACAATTTTAGAGGAATGCAATCTAAGGGATGTGGTGTAATAATTCAAGCGGTTAGAACACCACTATCTATTTTGTGAGGTCATGATTTCGAATCACTATTTATTAAATTAAAAAAAAATGAGCTCAAGTCAATATTTACCCGATAAAATAAAATATTTTATGTCACTGATATACACGTAATTATGATTTATATATATTTACACTCTGTCATTATTTGTACTTAATTAGTACTTTCTCTTTCCCACGATCATTTATTATTTACGTGATGTTTAATGTAAGAAACTTTTATTAACATATAAGGAAATAAAGTGATTCTTAATTAATTTAGAGTATTGTAGACTATTCTACTCCACTATTAAAACATATAAGAGGATAAAATGAATTTTAATGTATATAATTAAAGTAATAATATGTGATGTAATTTTTTAAATTTTAAGAGAATATAATTATAAAAAATAATGTTATTTTATTATTATTTATAGAAAGGATAAGACGGAGGGAGTATATTGTAATCTAGGTTGCACGGATACGGATACGACAATACGTGTACGATACGGTACGGGTATTGGGACACATATTTTTAAAAATAATTGGGTAAAATACGGTCTGGGTACGATTATAATTTTTCAAATTATTTTTTATATTTTATTGTATATATAAATATTTTCACAATTTTTTTTAAACATGTGTCTTTGTAGTATATGCAAATTTTTAACACTTAAACAAATATAAAATCAAAAATGAGATGAACATCGTAATAAAATATGTGAGCGACTAACAGATTTACAGTAGTGTGAACGTGTGATCAGTAGAGAGAGTCTATATTTGTTTTACTGTTTGTGGGCTAATTTGAGTTAATTTAATATAAAATAAATTTATTTTAAGACGAAAAATAAAATAAATTTTACAAATTTGATCCCATGTGTACCCTATTCGTGTCTGACACGCTGATCAACCGTGTCCGATACGGTACCTAAATTATTATTAATATTTTTAATTGAGATACATAACGTCGCCTACCGGGTATGTATCCTATTTGTATCCGTGTATCCAAGTACCCACGAAGTATCCGATACTGCATTAATAAAAAATTCCGAGTATCCATGCATCCTAGATTGTAATCATAGTGGTTATTTTTTCAATAGTTTGTACGAATTGTTTTTGGTTGTCAACCGGTTTTAAGCTGCACAAAGTGGAAATGGACTGCCTTTGAGAAAAGTTCTAATTTTAACTTACCTTTAATTATTGACTTGAAAAAATTGAATAATAAATTTAACGTCTAATTATTATTTTTTTATTTTTAACATTTTACCTATAATAAATGCTCATATATATGGTTATCTCTTCTTCTTTTTTTTTTCCCACACATCCTACTGTTATTCTCCATTATTTCTAATTTTACAATTTTGATTTATTTATTACTCAAATATCTCTATTCGTTTTAATTATTCAAACTGGATAACAATTCAAAGCGGTTCTTCAATTTCCAATCTCAAATGCCTCTACTGTTTTAGTCGTTTCTTGAATTTTACAGATGATGTAGTATGATGTATTGTTGCCCAAAATTCTTAAACTCATTCCAATTTCCAACGTCATGTGCCCCTTATTTTTCTAAATTCTTAAAGACAAAAATTCATATAAGACGATCTTATATATGAGACGAGTACAAACTAGCTCAAATTAACACTTAATTTTTTAAAAGTGTTAAAAGTGTCATGTCCAAATTATATTTCATCTAATCGTGAGACCGTCTCATAAAAGTGTACCTCAACCAAGAAATAAGATGCCTAAAATAAACTTTTACTATGCATAATCTCTTATTCAATTCAGCACAATCAGTTGATGTCTTCATAAGATCAAGCGCCTAGACTTTCGTATAGAAAAACAAAGATGGTTATGACAACATTAATGACAAGGATTTGTTTAAATTCAAATTCCAAGCATAGGGTCATATTCAATTTTAGCAGACAGAATTAGTCAAATTATAAGGGTATTGTATTATACTATTATTGTGTTTGAAAATTCAATGAGAAAATACTATGCTCCCACCATGTATAAAGGGTCTTTTGCTCCAAAGGAAATTTGTTAATTATCTATAGATTACGACTGAATTTTACCATTCAACTTGAAATAATTATTCCATTGAAACTTCAGAACTTTAATTGAACAATCAGTCATACAAAGATATAGTTTATTACTCCCTCAGACTCATTTTATCTGTCATTAGAGTGTTTCACATTAATTAATAAATTCATTAAATAATAATAAATATATATGTGTGTGATCATTTAATGTATATTATTATAAAAGTAAATATGATGGCAAAATTGATAATATGATATTTAAATCTTTTATATTAGTACATAATGACATTTATTTGGGACAAAAAATCTTTTCTAGAAGGGATTAATGTGCAATGAACTTAACAATTCAATTCAAATTTAAAAGAGAAAAAATCATAAATGGTCCCGAAATTTTGCTCATATTATATAAATAATTGTGTAAGTTTTTACTTTATCAATTCTGGTCCTTTTTGTGTCAATTTTAGTCCTTTTTATCAGAAATGATCGGAAATATGTTGTAGGCCAGTAGCATACAAAATCACATGAAATATATATATATAAATGAAGGATTCGGCGAGAAGAAGAGAGCAGAATAGGTCTCGATCTCGCATCAACATAAATCACTCGTAAACAGCCACAAAAATTAATGTAATTCGTGATTTTGAAGTCACGGTTCATGGAAGAGGTGTAATTAAAACATAAAATTGATTGAGGATTTTTTTGCATCCTCGATAAGAGACTATTAAAATAAGAGTGGTGGCGACCATTGACGTGACCAGAATAAAAAGTTGAGTCAATTTTTTGATTAAATTTTAAATTTTCCCAAATGACCAAAATTGATATAGTAATTACTTACGAGACCATCTACTGACACAAACAAAATTACAGTATCATTTGTGAATTCTTTTAGTCCCTTTTACCAGAAATGATCGGAAATATCTTCAGAGGCCAAGAACATACAAAAAATCACGAAAAATATATATATAAATGAAGGATTCGGCGAGAAGAAGAGAGCAGAATAGGTCTCGATCTCGCATCAACATAAATCACTCGTAAACAGCCACAAAAATTAATGTAATTCGTGATTTTGAAGTCACGGTTCATGGAAGAGGTGTAATTAAAACATAAAATTGATTGAGGATTTTTTTGCATCCTCGATAAGAGACTGTTAAAATAAGAGTGGTGGCGACCATTGACGTGACCAGAATAAAAAGTTGAGTCAATTTTTCGATTAAATTTTAAATTTTCCAAATGACCAAAATTGATATAGTAATTACTTACGAGACCATCAACTGACACAAACAAAATTACAGTATCATTTGTGAATTCTTTTAGTCCCTTTTACCAGAAATGATCGGAAATATGCTGTAGGCCAGTAGCATACAAAATCACACGAAATATATATATAAATGAAGGATTCGGCGAGAAGAAGAGAGCAGAATAGGTCTCGATCTCGCATCAATATAAATCACTCGTAAACAACCACAAAAATTAATGTAATTCGTGATTTTGAAGTCACGGTTCATGGAAGATGTGTAATTAAAACATAAAATTGATTGATAATTTTTTGCATCCTCAATAAGAGACTGTTAAAATAAGAGTGGTGGCGACCATTGACGTGACCAGAATAAAATGTTGAGTCAATTTTTCGATTAAATTTTAAATTTTTCCAAATGACCAAAATTGATATAGTATTACTTACGAGACCATCTACTGACACAGACAAAATTACAGTATCATTCGTGAATTCTTTCTCAATTAAAAATGTAAGTCATTCCCGATACACCTAAATTATCTAACAAAAGTATGTGTGAACAAAAGTTTGTTGTGGTTGGGTTGAGAAAATTAGAGGGGGGTAAAAAGTCATTAGAACTAGTGCAGATTTATTATGTGTTAGTGACCACCAAAATTATGGTTTGGGCAAACAGAGTTTGAAGTCAGGGGTGGGTCAGCACCGAAAATTAGCTTTTTTCCAAACAGGGCCCAATTTTTTCCACACAAGACAAGAACCCAGTGTGTTGCCAAACTTTGACTCTTATAACACACTGATAGATCAATCGGTGTGAAAATCACTTCAACAACTAAACATCTTAGTATTATATATTTAATGCCACGTTTGGTTTTTCTTGAATTCTTTTTATTAACTATTAAGTGTGCGTGCTCTACTTTGTCATTTTGGTTTTGCCAGAAGGTTCTCCATCTAGATTATCTTTCCCTTTTTTTAAAAGAAAATGGGAAATGAAAGAGTTCTTGGTGGGGGTTGGGTGTTGGGGTTGAGGTGGGTGAAGTGAATTAGTGGATTATGTGTGCAGAACCAGAAGGTTCTCCATCTAGATTATCTTTCCCTTTTTTTAAAAGAAAATGGGAAATGAAAGAGTTCTTGGGGGGTGGGGGGGGGGGGGGTGTTGGGGTTGAGGTGGGTGAAGTGAATTAGTGGATTATGTGTGTTTCTGCAGGCGCCTGAGAAATGTTGGTGTTTTCTTGAAAATGGGTACTATAATCCTTTTGCTATTCATTTCGATCTCATTTTTGTCCCAAATTTTTTAGACTAGCATGCTCTTTTCGTCCCATATAAATTTTCTATTTATTTTTGTTGTTTTGTTTAAAAAATAATAATAAAAATGAAGGGTAATTTTGGATATTGAGAAAGAGAAAAAAGGTATGTGGAGTAATGAGTGGAGTAGTGAGTAACATTCTTTGTAATATTATGTGAAAAGTAATGATAAAAGTTATTGACAATGGAGTTATTTTTTCTATTTATAGAAACAAAAAACTTAGGCTGCGTTTGTTTGGGATTCACACGGATTGATTTAGGATTTTGCGCTCTCCGTTCCATACGAGTTTGAGGTTTAGAATCTGGTTTTTAAATCCCAAATTCAATCCACACCTAAAAATACCTATAAAACCTATTATTATTTTTCTCAATACATCACACTTTTTACACTTTCTTACTCTTCTCAATATAATATAATAATACAACATCAATCACTATTAAATATTGATTTGACACAAAATTAAATCTCACTCTACTCAAATCCCAAAACAAATACATAAATTTACTATTCATCAAGAATTCCAAATCCTTGGATTCTAAAACTTTGACTTGTTCCGCACACTTAAATCCTAAAACAAACGCACCCTTATTGTAGGACTGATAAAAAAAAAAGGGATAAACTTTTAGTAGGAACGAGGAGCAGGGAGTATTTCTTTTGAAAAGTGGGTTGATCCTTCCTGTCAAACCACAATGCATTGTTAACAGATACAGATTTTGACAAGGGGAATATTAATTTTGGTATGTAAATTTGGGTATGTTTTTGTCTTTTTTCTTTTTTTTTTCTCTTCTCAAATTTAGTAGTCCTCGAGGGTACGTTATTTTTGGGACTCATGGATTTTAGAACTCTAGTAATCAAGTTTCATTATAATTTATGATTTAAAATCAAACCTCAACTTTCATTATTAGAAAATACATTTATACATTTATTTTTTATAAAATTTAATACAATTTGTTAAAAAAAATTAAATAAACGAATTAATTATACACTTCTCTATAAGTTCAAAGTCTTTAGGCTTGCGCCCAGATTCCCTGGGTTCAATTCCCGCGGAAAGCAGCTCCACCCATATTAAATTATACATTATACATTCGATGAGTTTCCTCCCAATGATGGAGTAAGCAGAGACGAACGTAGAAATTTTGTTCAGGGGACCCAATTAATACTGGAGGCACACTTTTATGAGACGATCTCACGGTGAGACATGACATAATTTGAGCATGACGCATTAACACTTTGAAAGTGAGGCGGACCATAATTTGAGCATTACGCATTAACACTTTTAAAAAAGTGAATGTTAATTTGTACTAAATTGTACTCCGTTTCATGTATAAAACCGTCTAATACAAGTTTTTATCTTATTACTATTGTAAAAAGTGCCCAATTAATGCTGTTAGGATTGAACTCATGACCTCAACATGAAACAAACCTCAACCCCACCACTACAACCACCAAACACTTTAGTAATATTATCGAACCCCGTGTGGGACAAATTCTCCATTGAAATATTATGGAGGTTTGTCCTGGGGATTGAATCCTGTTGGCTCTCTCCCACAAGTGTCTGCCACTTGGACACATCCTTCAATTTACAACCCGCCCAGCTGAGGGGCCAACGACACGGGTGGGGGGAGTTTCTCGTCTCTTCCTTACAAAAAAAATATACTATCAACTGCTATATATATATATATCATATATGTCGAACAAAAAAATTAAAATTCTGGGGCCCAGTGCCCCCCTTGGTCCCTGAATAGGTCCGTCCTTGGGAGTAAGCGAATTCAGCCTCGAGTGATGGATTGTTAGGGAAATTAAATAAACTAATTAACTTCACACCTCTCTACAAGTTCCGACTTTTAGATGAGACATAATTCTTTCACAATCATATCATTATTTTTCTCACTTTTAATACAATACATAAGTAGTATTCTATCCGTCCATCAATTTTATGCACTTACACGCGTTTTTGCGAGTGAATTTTATATTAGTAATTGAAATGATAAAGTGACTTTAAAAAGTGATATGATAGATGAGGGGCTTATCTATCATTCTCCTCCTTAAAAATCACTTTATCATTTCAATTACTAATACAAAATTCACTTGCAAAAATGCGTGTAAAAGTCAACTGTGCATAAAATTGGTGGACAGAGGAAGTATCAATTATTATTAAACATTGATTTAATATAAAGCAAAATCCGACCGTATCAAGATCTCAAACAACCATATATTTTTTACTATTTAAAATTACTTTTAAATTCATATAATTTCAAAGTCACGATTTCCATTAGACATCTAAGTCCCAAAAAATTACACACTTAACGACAAATTTCGGCAAAATTGATGAGTTGGAGCATCATATGTCATAAAATAAGAATGAAAATTTTATAAAATAATTGAAATATTAAATAAATTTAGATAATATCCCTTAAAATAGTACTCAAATACAATTTAACTAATATAGTTTAAAAACTATATCATAAATAATTAAAAAATTTAACATAAATCTAAAAGTTTGATATTGATTTTTTTTCTTAATTAGTTCAAATTTATAATGTATTTAACATAAATAATTAGTTAAAAGTTCTTAATTGCGGCCACACCCACATGGTGATGTATCACTATCAAATATAGCACGGAAGTTTTCTTTTGGTAAATAAAAAAGTTACAATAAAAAGGCTAGGATAGGACGGGTACTTGACATTTCTTTTCTCCATTATTAATCTCCAAAATAAGCATAGGAGGGAATTCAGTATCCTATATATAGGGAGCTTAAAAGCACTAAATTGAGAATGCACTAAGAAAAAGAAAAAAAGCCCATAGACTTATTCAATTATGGAGATCCAATTAGTGTCCAAAATATTCCTTTCGGTGGCGGCGGTTGCCGCCGTCGGACTGCTTTTCCGGTTGTATAATGCGTTGGTGGCGCAGCCACGTAAGCTCCGGTCCGCGTTGCTCAAGCAAGGCCTGAGTGGGCCCCCTCCGACCCTTATTCTCGGTAACATATTGGAGATGAAAAAGGCAAGGGACGCCGCCGCTAAGATCGCCACACCCGCCGGCCCCCCCACCTCCCACAACTGTGGCTCCATGCTTCTTCCCTTCTTCGACGAGTGGAGAAAACAATACGGTATTTACACAGTATTACTTGTTTTTTTCTTAAAGTATTACTTGCTTTACTGAAAGGTATTAGTTGTTTTTACTGAAAGGTATCAGCTGTTTTAACTGAACAGTATTAGTTGTTTATTACTTGTTTATTTAAAGTATTAGTTGGTTTCAATGAATAGTATTACTTGCTTTACTGAAAAGTATTGGTTGTTTCACCGAACAGTATTGGTTGATTTCAACGAACAGTATTAGTTGATTTCAACGAACAGTATTAGTTGTTTCACCGAACAGTATTAGTTGATTTCACTGAACGATATTACTTGTATCTATTCCACGGTATTAGTTGTGCATGCGTGCACGCAACAAGTGTTGCTCAAAATTAAAAAATAACAAATTTGGTGCAGGGGATTTGTTCATATTCGCGCTTGGCAACACGCAAATAGTGCACGTGACACAACCGGAGATGGTGAGGGATATAACGACGTGCACTTCGTTAGATTTAGGAAAGCCGACGTATCAAGCTAGAGAACGAGGCGCTTTGCTAGGACAGGGTATTCTCACTTCAAATGGACCTCAATGGGTGCACCAAAGAAAGATTCTTGCACCTGAGCTATACATGGACAAAGTTAAGGTACTTAATTGTACATACTGAAGTCAAATTTGTACCTCATTTGTTGATCAATTTAACTAATTCAATTTACAAATTGATTAGGGGATGATAAACTTGGTTCAAGATTCAAGTATCGCGTTGGTGAAGGCATGGAAGAGCGTAGTTGAAGAAAAAGGTGGAATTGCAGACATTAAAATAGATTCATATGTAAGAAGTTTCTCGGGGGATGTAATAGCAAGGGCTTGTTTCGGCGGTAATTATTCGAAAGGGGAAGAGATTTTCTTGAGACTTAGCGCCCTGCAAGAAGCTGCTTCCAAGAAAATGTTGGTTGCAGGAATTCCAGGCCTCAGGTATACTTTTCAACAAATTATATATTGTTGGAATGTTACACTGTTCCACTATTTGGATTTGTAATAAAAGTTGTGGCGGTTAGGCATCTTCCGACGAAGAGCAACCGGGAGACGTGGGCGTTAGAGAAAGAGATCAAGACGTTGATACTGAATGTGGTGAAGGAAAGGAAAGAAGCGGGATTCGAAAAGGACTTGCTGCAAATGGTGCTTGAAGGAGCAGAGAGCAGTGATCTGAGCCAAGACGCGATCGATCGTTTCATTGTTGACAATTGCAAGAACATATACTTGGCTGGGTATGAGACCACTGCTGTTTCAGCAACATGGACCCTAATGCTCTTGGCTTCTCACCCCGAATGGCAGCAGAAGATTCGGGACGAAGTGAACGCCATCTGCAAGGGCCAAATCCCCGACTCCGAAATGATCCGGAAAATGAAACTGGTATATATATCTTACCTCGTCGTTGCAATTGATGTCTATTTCTTAAAAGTATTAGTTGGTTTACTAAAAAGTATTTGTTCTTTTTCTAAAAAGTATTAGTTGGTTTACTAAAAATTATTAATTGCTTTTCTAAAAAGTATTAGTTCTTATACTAAAAAGTATTAGTGCTTTTTCTAAAAAGTATTAGTGGGTTTACTAAAAAGTATTAGTTATTTTTTAAAAAAGTATTAGTTCTTATACTAAAAATGATAGCTGCACACCCAGAAGACCGAGCGTAAATTTTAAGTATGTGATCGATTTTCCTTTATTTTGGCAGTTAAGTATGGCGATAAACGAGTCGCTACGACTATACCCTCCGGTGTCGGTGGTGTCGAGGGAGGCCTTAAAGGACATGAAATTTGGGGGCATTAGCATTCCCAAGGGAGTGAATGTGTGGACATTAGTCACACATTTACACACTGATCCTGAAATTTGGGGGCCAGATTCCTACCAATTCAACCCAGAGAGATTTGCTAATGGAATTACTGGAGCTTGCAAGTTTCCCCATTTATACATGCCATTTGGGGTGGGGCCCAGAGTGTGTTTAGGCCAAAACTTAGCTCAAGTTGAACTAAAGATCTTACTATCGTTAATTCTCTCAAAGTTTTTCTTGTCCCTTTCTCCTGAATATGTTCATTCACCAAAGCTAAATTTGGTGATTGAACCGGCACATGGGGTTAATCTTTTGGTTAAAGAGTTGTAACTAATTATCAAGAGTTGGAATTTAATAATATACTTAATAGACTTACTGATAAGTATATTTCAGAATTACAACTTACTAATAGATACAAAAGGTACATTTGCACTTTTATGTGCAATTTTGACTATATATACAATCTCGTTTGTATCTATTAGTAATTTGCATTAAAAAATTGTACTTATAAATAATTATCCCAAGTTACGTCACTTGACAAATGCATTCCTAATGTAAGATAGTAGTGCTTAAACTTTTAAGTAAATAATATATGTATTTCAGTATTTGAGCATTCCCATATGTCATTGTTGATGTTACTATATTATTTCAAAATATTTTGTTTATAGTAATTATTTTTAGCAATTTTCCTTGTTGTAATGGATTTTTACATACTCTACATAATTTTGGGTGGTTTGAAATTGATAGAGCGGCAATTGATTAAAACCACTCAACTGTACTTCGTTATTTAAAAGAAGATTTGAATGGTTGCGTGCCACAAAATGCGATGTATGAGATGTTCTTGCACATTTTTTTCCTTTTGAGAAAGTTGATAGAAAATGTGAAAATTAATATACATAATTACATACTCCAAATATATATATATATATATATATATATATATATATATATATATATATAATTTCCTCGTTATTTAATTTCTCTTCCTAGGAAAAAGAAGAAGTATTGCATGACCCTAGTTAATCCTTCAACTTTGACCAATTGAATTAAAAACCAAAGAAAGAAAGGTCGAATAGGGTTGTATAGGAATCAAACATATTTTGTTCAATTCGATATTTTATATGAAATATATAAAAAATATTAAGGCAAATATATGAATTTATTAAAAATTATTTGACATTTAATGATTTTATTTAATAGATATAATATTTAATAATTTATTAAATTAATATAATAAACATAAAAATAATGAAAATAATTATATGTTCATTTTTGTGCACCAATTTATTTGTCCACCACTCTCCTGCTTAATCTCCACATTAATAGTGGACATATAAATTAATGTGCAGGACAACATTTTCGAGAGAAAAAAAAACTAATATATAATGTTGAATGTTGACACATGTTGAATATATTGTGAAATTATTATAAGAAAATTATATGGGAGTTTACATGCATCATGCATGTTACAAGAGACTTTTCATTGTCCTATTAATTCACATTTATGTATTTATGAACGGAGTTTTCTATAAATAAGTGATATGTCACCTTCATTTGTAAATTAATAAAAAATGGAGAAAATTTTCAGTTTTGGTATCGCCCTCCGACAGACGTAGTCATTCTTGACGAATTGTGTAAATAAATTGCTTTCTTCATTAATTTTATAATAGTTTTATTAATTTTTTTTAATGGAAATACTAATAAAAAAACTCATCCACTAAAATACGAGATAACAGTTTCCGTGAAGAAAGAGTTGGGACGGAGGTAGTATTTTTTAATAACAAAAAGTGTTCAATTTTAAGAATCAAAAGCTAGTTCATGACTGCTCAGAATCAACTTAAAAGTGACTATTAAAACCACCACTCGTATGTAAAACATATCAATAATCATACAAAACATTACAGTTCAAATCGAAGCACGTAGATGCATAATATGATCGAACATTTATCAATCTGCCACCAAGATTCAACGACATGTCTCTCAAGTCTAAAAACGTGATAGCATTCGATTCAATTGAACAATCAAGAAAACAACAACAGTCAATTTTACATACACGGGCATATATAAGGTTCATTACAAAAATTCCTTCACCATTATCAAACCAAACAAACTAACTCAAATTACTCAATCACAACTTAGACGAGCTCAATGTAAGCCATGGGCGCATTGTCCCCTCGCCTAGGTAGAGTTCTGATAATCCTAGTGTACCCTCCCTCTCTGTCCCCGTATCTCTCACCCACCTCAGCAAACAACGCATGAACTATTTGCTTTTCGTAGATAAAACCAAGGGCTTGTCGTCTCTTGTGTAGGGTCCCATCCTTAGCCAATGTGATCATTTTGTCGATATACTTCCTAAGTGCACTAGCCCTGGCTTTAGTTGTCTTTATACGTCCGTATTTCAGAAGTTGAGTCGTTAAGCCTCGTAAAAGGGCACGGCGCTGATCTGGCGGCCTGTTGAGTTTAGGCACATTCCTCCCGTGCCTCGTGGCAAAGAAACGACCACCATTGTCGATCACAGTGAAACAATGCTCAAAACTTGTGGAATCTGCATTTTTTAAATTAAAGGACTGAATGAGAAACAACAAATTTTATGGAAATGTTAAGCACATTCATCTCTAATTTGATAATGGATACAAGCTCGTTTAATACAATCATGGATACAGTTTGACATTTCCTTCAACAAAATGAAGAGTTGATCTTATGCAAAACAATTCTACCGTTCGCAATTATCAGTTAATAGTAAAATAACTAATCCGTCCCAAGATAGATGCATCATTTGCCCAAAAGGTCCGTCCCAAATTAGATGCATCATTTCCTAAAAAGGTAATAAAGCAACTTAAATCACTTTAAACTACACCCTTCAAATATCTCAAAATTACACCACATTTCATTACTTTTCCCACTCTAAAAGCAACTTTGTCGCCTTTAATTTACACTAAATGACATTACTTTTCCACACTAAAAGCAACTTTAGCGCCTTTAATTTACACTAAATGACATTACTATTCCCACACTAAAAGCAACTTTGTCGCCTTTAATTTACAACTAATGACATTACTTTTTCCACACTAAAAGCAACTATATCGCCTTTAATTTACACTAAATGACATTACTATTCCCACACTAAAAGCAACTTTATCGCCTTTAATTTACACTAAATGACATTACTATTCCCACACTAAAAGCAACTTTGTCACCTTTATTTTACACTAAATGACATTATTTTTCCCACACTAAAAGCAAGTTTATCGCCTTTATTTTACACTAAATGACATTACTATTTCCACACTAAAAGTAACTTTATCGCTTTTAGTTTACAACACATGTCCATTACTTTACCATTCAACCCTCACTAAAAAAACAATTTTATCTCCTTTGATACTAATAAACAACTCCCACATTAAAGTCCATGCAAATAGTAATGATGCATCTATCTTGGCAAGGAGGGAGTACTTTTTAATGAAACAACTAATACTATCAAATTAATACATTTTAATGAAACAACTAGTACTGTTTAAAAATACACATAAAATGCAAACCAGGTGCATGGAAAAACTGATTTACATAAGACTTTGTCCACAATGAAACTAGGAGTCTCAAATCTCAAGCAATTCAAAACCAAATATGAGAATCATATCTCTAACTAAGAAATCAAAGATCCTCTACAAATGATTAAAAAAAAAACTATTATCACATCATTAAAACTAGAATGTAGTTATTGGGCACTGCAGCTAAACATATTCTCTATGAATGCATTTCCTCATCAGCCACAATCACAAGAAGCCAATTATTCACTCAAAGAATGTAACCTCTTCTACAATTTCAGAAAAGAAACCAATCTCCTTGTTTCATACTGTGTATAAATAGTCCTTTTGATAAGGAATGCTTCCATTACTAACAAAATCTCAATAACATCTCAAAAATCACAAACAATGATAGAAAATATCTCATAAGATTCACAATCATCACTACAAACAAAGCACACACGAAAAACAGCAAGAACAACAATCGAGCCAGAGCCTGAATTCTTCCAGAATTACCCTAAATTATCCCCAATTCAATTAAAAACAAAATGACAAGAATTTCTCAACTCTAGCAACCATTTAATTAACATCACTCCACAATCAGGCTAACCGTACAAAATTCGTTAATAATTGTTTCATGGATGGATTACCTTGAGAGAAGAAAAGGGGTTGCAGAGGAGCGAGACCTACAAAGGCGTTGAGAGGCCTCGGGCCGGGCTTGGGGCGGGAGATTCCTAACCGAGAAGGGGACGGGCCTTTACGAAAGCAGACAGAAGGGCACGACGAAGAGGATGGAGCAAAAGGAAGAGCGGCCCGCAGGGAAGTGAGATTCCATGTTGATGCAGACGCCATTGTTGGTGTTCGTGGTTCTCCTGTATTCCCCACTCTTTTGAGCAATGCTATGAAGATTGGCAGATTTATATGGATAATTACACATTGGCCCCTTTCTTTTGATGAATATCATTTGTAGGGACTCTACATCTTTTATTTACTTTTATGACCCTATTTACTTTTTATTTGTATTTTTATTAAATACCCTATTTGGCCTTTGCCTTCTTCTTTCGTACATAAATTTTAAAAACACCCTCGTTCTCAACTTCTCATACATAGGGGTGGAAAAAATATCGAAAATTTTATTATATTATACTTATTATATCGAAAAATATTTAATTAATCAGAATTTTTGGTACGTCATGAAACCGTACCAAAAAGTTTTTGATACGGTAATGGTATGACAACTAAAAAAATTCAATATTTCGTTGTATATCAATATAACGAAAAAAAAAATTAATATTATGATATCTCGGTATTTCGACATTTTGCCATAAATACTCTAAAAAAAATTCGATACGAAATGATATACTGAAACTTCTGTTGGGGAATGATTCGCACAGATCTATTCGGGGTGAATATTTAAATACAAATTTAATTCATTAATTATTACTAGAATGAATTAATCCTATATTAATTCAAATAATAATTGCAACAACATATCATGCATATAAAAAGCCACGTAAAACCCACGTCACGGAATCTACGGGTTTACGTGAACGCATTCTCTCGGGATGGCAAAGCCCGTTTCGGACGGACTAACCAAAAGGACTTCCCAAGTATTCTTAGCCCTTGCTCGACAATCCGTTGGAAGGATACTCTGAACAATTAACAAAAGAAAAAAAATAAACTTTGTTGCACCACGTATGTGGATTTGCTAATATTTCCAGCACATGGAATTGTACTTGGGAATGAACTAATCATCCCCTATTTATAAGAGGGAGGGTGAACGAAATTTTGGTGGTTTTTCAATGTGGAATAAGACTTTTCTTGGTCACCAAGAAATCTTGAATATATCCTATATATTCTCTTTCCCATAATTAAAATATTCCACAAAATTCCACCTCCTCAAATAAAGGTAATTTTCGAAAATATTAGCACAAGAAACCAAGATTTGGATCTTCTTGAATTTATGAGATATTCTTGTATTTCAAGAAATACATATCTTCCATAATATCTTTTCAAGAAAATCAAGAAAATCTTTCTTGCCCATAATATTTCAAAAATTTCGAAAATTCTCAATGAATAACCAAGTGGGAGATTTCTTGAATTTAATGAGATAATCTTGTATTCCAAGAATACATATCTTCATTCCATAACAAAATTCAAAGAAAATCTTTCTCCTCTTTTTATCCATAATTTTCAAAAATTAAGAGGAAATATAAGCAACAATATTTATTTTATTTTAATCACCTTTTTCGGTTATTGGACTATTTGTTGGGCTACTCAGGGGGCCTTTAGGAGAATTAAGATTGGACCTTCTAATGGATCTTGAATATCTAATATTGAGCCACAATATAATTCAAGCCCACAAATATTAATTAATCCCACTACATAATTAATATCAGACTATCCATCTTAACCCATATTACAATCAATATGGCTCCTTGGTCATTATTTCCCGTGTTTAAGATTATCTAGCCCATTAATTAATTCAAGCCATTTTGAAATAGCTTTCCATTAATTAATATCTTTTGTCCTTGGTCGAGGAATCGGTTCAACATTATTATCCATACAGGAAACAAATTCCACTTGCAAGATTTAGTATGATAAAGTTTATGAACCTCCCAAGGGCAAATCAAACAAGCGCATTTGCACACGATTCTTCAGATTAAATCTTAGCAATCACATGTGACCAATAATATTGCCCAAGATAAAAGACGATTGAATCTCTCTCCGATTAAGCTACCCATGATAAGTCAAAGCAATAGTTACCGATCCCACGTGATCCTATTTAAGGGACGAAGGTTAAGAAACAACGAACCACCGAGGTCTAATTCTTCCTTGTTCGGGCCTCAAGAATTTATCCTCCCAGAGGTCCTATTCAATAAGATCGGTCATGCACTAGTGTAATCTCTTGGTCAAGACAAACCAATCCCGAGCCTTACACCTCAACCTTTCGCGATGGTTGTTCATTTCCATCTAGGTCGTGAATGGCGTACTTATAGTTCAAAGGACCGTTAATTTAATCTTCGTGATCGGGTATCACTAAATTAACTCTGATGTAACACGCATTTAATTATTGAACAGTTATGCGGTAAATATATATAACATTCAATCATATTTAAAGCATTAGTGATAAACAATTTATTTCAATAAATAAGTTCGAAATCGGTTTTCGATTATACAAAGTAAAAAGCATACTTTTCAAGATAATCCCCAACAATCTCCCACTTATACTCAAAGTCCGCTTTTAAGTATACTACAACACGTCTCGAGTAGTCCGTGACATCTAATGTCACCTACATCTAACCTAATAATTTCTCCCACTTATACTCAAAGCAGATTGGCAAACGGTCTTGACACCCATTCCACTCACATGTCTCTCGAATGTATTCAGAGGCAGACGCTTTGTGAATGGATCGCTAGGTCGTCCTCGAGACGCTATCTTTGCCACATCTATATCTCTCTCTTAACGATTTCTCGTATAAGATGTCTTTTCCTTTAATGTGTTTGTTTGACTTCGTGGACTCTTGGTTCTCTTGAATTTGCAACCGCCCTTAGCGAGATATTGCTAGACAAATTCGTAACACCATCCAAGTCCACTAAGAAGATCTAGAGCCCAATCGGTTCTTTCCGCTTCACTTCAAGCGACTACTTACCCGAGTCCCATGGTTGAGTCGGTGATGCATTTCGCTTCACACTCGTCCATTTGATGGCTACACTTCCCAAATTGAAACACACTGGCGAGGCGGATAATTTCGGAATCTAGATTTGATTGGAAATCCGAGTCCATGTGGCCGATGGGGATTGGAGTATCGACCGATAAATCAACATTCTATCCCGGAGTTCTTTTCGTAAACTTGAGAATGTTTTTAAGCGTAAATCGACCCGCTTTCCCTGAGTTACTCGATATCTTGCTACCATGCCTACGGCAAAGCATATATCGGTCTCGCATACGCACAATGCATACATAAGGTTTCCGGACAAATTTGAAGCACAAGGAATACCTTTCATGTTGTTGTGTTCGATATAATATCATCGAGGAAAAGGATGTCGAACATCAATTTAAAACATGCGTGTAATGTTTGAATATAATAATCATAAAATAAACAAAGAAATAACTTTGTTGACCCAAAAGATTAACCGACGATAATAAAAGTTGCTTTCAAATACAATCGAAGATTAAGCGAAACCGGTCGAGTATGTTGAACTCAAATCTTGGAAACATCTTATGAAGATGAATCGAAAAGTTATCGAACGAGTTTCGAAGCAAAATAAAAAATTATGAACACATTAATTTTTCTATTCCTCACCTCTCGTGCGTTTTACAAAGATCAATCTAGAAGATTATTTGTTTTTATGAACCAACCCTTTTTTTTCTTGCATGGTCGAAAGAATCCATTTATCGAAAATCTTGTCAAATCGATAAATTCTTAAAAAATGCAAGAAAAAAAGGGTTGGTTCATAAGAAATAATCCAGATTGAAATAGCCAGAAAAATTCTTATGAGAGGTGAGGAATAGAAAAATTAGAGTTTTTAATCATTTTTTCTATATATGAATTTTTTGTTCATTCGATAACTGCTCATCGATTCATTTAAGTAAGATGTATCAAGATGCGATGTAAGGCTCTCGAACATACTACATCACGGCTTCGTATAGGAGTAGTCTTTTAAATTGTGACTTTTGGGTCAACAATATCCATCTTATTCTTTGTTTTATTTTACCGTATGATTATTATATTCAAACATTACACGTAATCGCTTTTTGATGTTATATTCAAACATTAATCCCTTTGATTATTATATCGAACACAACAATACCCCCACCGTCGCTTTAGTATTCTACATTGGGCCGTTTGTTAAAAAATTGGGCCATGTTTGGCGCCGTCAATTCGCTAATAAACTTCAATTAGTACCCGGTGTCTATTTAAATCTTATTTCTCCACTTTAAAAATTTTTCCTTTCTCCTCTACTCTCTTATCGTCTTCCGCATTCGAAAGTTTCCGGCGAAGGATTCATTGTTCCGGCGAAGAAATTCATTCAGAATCGCCAAGATTCTTCTTCTACTTTATAATCATGGCTTCTTGCTCGAATTCCTCTGTTCAATCCGACCATTATAGTTCCCCTTCGTCTTCCCCCATTAGTAGAATCCCCCGTAATAATGTAAATACATCGGAGGCAAATGCCTCGAATTCAGGATTCCGTTGGCAATTTCGACAACCTTTTACCGTTCTTTCTTCTGACTCCGATAGAGCCCAAACGGAGTCGGATAGGGGTTTGTCCCGTAATGATTCGTCGGACGATTCTGATTATAACTCTTCGCCCCAAATTCAAATTAGGTCTAGGGTTACGGATAATGTTGATGTAGATAGAAATAATACTGCTGTAAGGGGGGAAATTTTAGCAACTGCAAATTTAGTCGAATCGAACATAGGTGTAGATGGTGGGCAAAACTCCGAAATTGGTATACCTGTTGGTGTTCTCACAAATCCAACATATAGCGAGTATAATGCTCGTTATAATTTTGGCTTGCCCGAACAACCTCATAGGATTAGTGTAGAGAACGAGTACCCAGCGAGCAAAATGGCGAGCATAATTGATGTAGATATGCTCGCTCAGCTGCATAGAATTTATGAAACCCCTAAGGATGTCTTTTTCTGGGCACCCGGTCCTGATGAACGAGCCGACCAACCCCCTGAGGGTTGTGTTGCCGTGAATTTGGATACCATGGAGGCTGGTCTTCGATTTCCTCTCCATCCGGTAATTACCCGTTTGCTCGTGGAATGGAATATCTCCATTACACAACTCAAACCGAATGGATGGCATATGGTCATGAGTTTTTTGACGTTGTTCGGCAAAATGAAACCAAGGTATTATCCTTTCAAAAATTGAACTTGCTCGGTTAGTGCACTTGACTCGTCCGAGGGGCGAGCATGGGTGGTTGTTTATGCAAGCTAACGCCAAGTGCAAAATTATCGAGGATGTGCCGAACAAAATCAGTGACTGGAAAGAGAAATTCTGGTTCGTAGGGGGCGATTGGAAAAGCCCGGCCTCTGGAAGCGAGCCAAATGCTCGTTTGGACATCCCATCGACTTGGAGTGCATCAAGTAAGTGATTTTGTAACTTTCATTCTTCAATTTGAACTGATTTTAACTCACTTTTTATTTCAGGGATTCAAGCCGCGACGGATAAGGAGACAAACGACGGCTATTTCAGCAGCGTTTGGCAGATCGATCTAGAAACCCGTTCAGAAAGATCCGTGATCACCTTGAATACTGCCGAACAGAGAAAGAAAGGTGGTTTGTTCGTGCCTCCTCACCATCTTGTTGCTGTTGATCCTTCCGGTAAGGATAATCTTTTGTTTTTGTACTAGTCTTGTGTCTTTTTGTTCGCTGTCACCCGTTAATTCTGATTTCGCTTTATTTATAGCTTTTCCAGCTGTGACCATCGCTGTGAGTACGTCTGAACACACTGAGATGGCTCGACGAAAAAGGCCACAGGAACTTGCTCGGATTCAGGCTGAGCGAGAAAATCAGCGAACAGGTAGAGGGGAGGCGAGCAGGGCCAAACGACCCTCATCCGACCCTGGAGAATCAAGTCGAGCACAGAGGGGCTCCTGTTAATTTGAGCATGGGACTGGCGAACAAACTCCGCCACCGAAAAGACCAAGGGTGGAGATCGGTGAACAAGGGCCAAACGAACAGGGCCCGAGCGAACAAGGGCTGATCGAACAGGGGCCAACCGAGCAACCTCAAACAAGCACTGATCCCGTCAGGTCGACTCGGACCCCTACCGTCGAGGCGATCAGAGCGGCCGCTTCTGTTGTTGGTCCCATTTCGCAGATTGTCGAAATGGAAGTTGGCACATCTTCTCCTCCTCCAGCTGGTCCTCGATCTTGGACTCCAATCGACTCCGAGCTACGATCTCCCGAAGATAAGTCATTCCTGGGATGGGATCCAGCTCGTGTGGGCAGGTACGCTTTGCTCGCTCTGTAGCTGCTTTGGTTTTTGGTCGATATTTCTGTACTCACTTAGTCAACATGTATATACTGTAGGTTGAGCAGGTTGTCGCCCTTAATGCCCGACCTAAAGAATTATTTCTGTTCGCCGAGTGTTCGCAAAGTTCCAGGCGTGCCGGAGCATGTTCAAAAAGCTTGCCAGACTCCTGTTCGAGCGTGGACTACTGATCTGGAGGAGTCTACGACGGGTCCCACCCCCTTAGAAAACATGCGTTTGGGGCTGGTGCTTCAGGGTCAGTCCTTGGTCGCTCTTGAGAAAGCTTATGCCCAGTCCGCTAACATCCAAGCCAATTATTTGGCTTTGATTAGGAACTTCGAAGACAAAGTGATCGAGCTGAACAGGGTCCAGGATGAATTGAAATTGGCTCAGGAGCAAACTGTTTCGGCACAAGCTGGCGCCCAACGGGCTCAGGAGGATGCTCGCCAATTTCAAGAGGATGCTCGCCTAGCTCAAGAGGATGCTCGTCACACGAAAGAGGCACTGAATCAGTCTCAGGAGGAGGTGATCAATATACGAAGGGCTCAAGAAGAAATGAATGCTGAGCTTCGTAAACTTCGGGCTGGTGTTGAAAAAATGGAAAGTGAGAGGAACGAACTTGGCCAACAGCTCATCGTTGCTGAAGAGACTAACACTCGTTTAGGCCTTGAAAACTCTAAGCTGCATGACGACGAATACATTGACTCCATGTCTAATTTCTCGTATATTTGCGCCTTTGCCGATGCTATTCGATCTGTTCGCCACACACTCAACAGCGAGCAAATTGCCCCCCTCATATCCGACTTTCAGCAGTACCTGGTTGATAACCCTCCAGATCGCAACCTCCCAATGTCAGATTTGAATGGTTTGTGTGACTTTTCCGTTCTTCCTGAAGGGATCAAAATTGACGATCCAATTCCGGATGAAGAGGAGAACTCAGACATTATTGCCACTGAGGTTGCCGATCAAAATCTTCATACTGAATCTGGGATCAATCAAGTACAGGACGAGCAAGAACCTCCGGCAACCGAGCAAAATCGCCTCCAAAAATGAGCATCGATACCCGGACATCCTGGTTTTTGGGGGACCCGAACATAATGTGTTCGACATTTCTTTTCCATCTACCCCTAATTTTGACTTTATGCCTTGATGTTTTTTTTTTTCTTTGCAAGACTTGTGTAACTTTTTGTCTTCTTCACTTTCTAATTCGAACGATATATCTTTAACTGTTTCTTGTTGATACTTCTTCTTTTGTCCGAATATTTCTTTAATTGAACAAATGAATTTCATATTGAATTGTTTCCTCTAACCTGTTTGTTGAGGATGAATGTTGATACTTGTGTTGCTCGATATTTTCTTTGTTGCTTTGCGTTCGCTTTATTGTTTTCCAGTTTTTGCCTCTTTTCTTGAATGAATTGAACATTGGGTTTTTACTATGCCCCTCGACTTTTTCGGTTTTGATTGTCTTATTAGCGTTGCAATCGGTTGATCGTCTTATTTAGGTGCGACGGATGGGTTACTTTATGAACCCCCTTTCTTGGTCTTGTGATCGTCTTATTTAGGTGCGATCACGCATTACTCGGGCCGTCTTATTTAGTCTGCGACCACGTATTTTCGTCACCGCTTCGTCTTCTGGTATATCTGTAAGTACTAGTCGGCTTATCGCATTGCTGGTACCCATTACTCGCTTTTTTGCTGCGGGAATCAGAATACGAATTCGTTCGTCAGGTGAACATAGACCTGGGCTCGTTCGTCTTTGTTCGGGTCGTCCGGCTTAGGTGCGACCTCAAATAGGCCTGAACTAGAATCTCTTTAGCGAACAAAAGTACAAATATCTTTTTTTTCTTTTGCAACACTTTGTATTCTATTACATCGTTCATAACTGAAAAAGACTATCTATTACACAACTATTGTTATCAGACCAGGGTTTTTGAATTTAAATCCTGTCTTGAGTAGACACGAACTGGCCTTACCTTGTCCGCGGAATTGATGTTGACAAGGATGTGGCACATCAGGCTGTCTACCCTTTCTTCTTTTGTAACATGCTCAAGCAGCAGCAGCATAAACTTTTGTCCCTCCTGGACAAGTTGCGGTTATGCGGGCGGCCGCGGGCATGAGCATGTGGCGCGCATTCGCCTTTCGCTTAAAAAATAAGTCGCGAACAAAATTTTTCATTTCACCATTCTGTCCCCTCCAGTAGATGCCTGAGCGTCAGCATCGGCATCTTATTTTGGGTGGACACTATGACATCCCTCCCCTTCAGAGGAGATTTTGGGGATGCATAGGGGACTCATGGCTTATTACTGCATAAGCAGTGAGTAACGTGGAGTGGCAACCATGACTCTTCCGAGCATCTTGAGTCCGGGAACGAGCTTCAACCTGTGCTTGCAATGAATGTGAGGTAAAAAGCTCGTATCCGGACAGATGCTCGATTCAAATAATTAATCGATTTGAATCGAAATTTGGATTCTTCTACGCCCTGGGGGCATACTAAACCATCTTCCTACCGGAGGATCGCAAAGATTTTTCTTTTTTCTTCCTCATCTTTTTCCCTTTTTTTTTTTTGCTTTTCTTAACCATAAGTATGCCCCTATTTATAGAACTGTCCCAAGCTAGTGCTCGCATAGATAACTGGTGCTAGCTCTCTTATTTTTGCTCTCTTTTTGACATCCGTTTCGCTTTTTGTGACTCTTGCTCAAAGAATTAACTCACCCTCGCATGGTCGCCACCACTTGTCAACTTGTTCGACATCGTATCTTCTATCGACAACTCGTTCGACCGTAGCCCCGCCTCACAATAGTGTTGTCCAGCTTTTTCCTTGAAGATATGCATCGAAAATAATATATTCTTCTTTTAAGATCGTCCTACTCACTTGGACTGAATGGCTGATTGTGCTCGGCCAACAATATGCTCGCTTTAGCTGTTTCAACTTTGTTCGGTCGAGACTATACTCGCCTTTATTGATAATATTTTTTTCAAATTTGACGCGTTCCACGAAGTAAGACAATGGGACTCCATTCAGTCCTCCAAGTCATATGCCCGATTTGATAAACGTTCAGAACTCGAAAGGACCTTCCCATGCTCGACCGAAAACACCTTTGGGTACCCCATCGATCGCTTTTAAAACCGGCTCGCCCACATTAAACCTGCAAGATTCGGACTTTGGAATTATAAAACTTTTTCGATCTCTTTTTGTACATAGCATTTTGAAATCACCTCCGTCCTTCTTTTCTTCCAACAGTCGAATTCGGAGCGGCGCTGGTCATTAATATGCTCTCCAAAAGTCATTGTTCGATGACTTGGAACTTTGATTTCGGGTATAATGACCTCGCACCAAAATGCTAAAGCAAAAGGGGTCTCTGCAGTTGATGTTCTGAAAGTTGTTCGGTAAGCCCACAATATTTCAGGCAATTCTTCTGCCCATCCTCCCCCCTTGGAATTATCAAGTCTAGCCTTGAGGGTATGCTTGATAATTTTATTAACAACCGACTTGACCATTTATTTGGGGATAATACTGAGTTGAGTAGTGCTTTTTAATCCCCAAATGAGCACAATTTTGTCTAAATTCACTTCCATCGAATTGTTTGCCGTTATCCGTGACCAATGATTGGGAAGCCCAAATCGACAGATGATGTTTTTCCAAACAAAGTTCCACATCCTTTGTTCGGTGATTTTAACAATTGCCTCGGCTTCTGCCCATTTAGTATAATAATCAACGGCTACCACAGAGATATCTAACTCCGGATGTGCAAGAGGAAATGGGCCGATTAAATCGATCCCCCATTTAGCAAATGGCCATGGACTATAAACTGATACTAACTCTTCAGGTGGGCTATGAATGAGTGGAGCATGTACCTGGCACTGATAACATGCACACGAGCATATGCAAGCGAATCCTTTCTAAGGGTTGCCAATAATAACCTTGCTCGATTATTTTATGTGCGGGGCGAGCCCACTCGTATGATGATTTCCGCATATTCCATCATGGATTTGTTGCAGAAGTACATGTCCTCTTCAGGAGTAATACACTTCAAAAGTGGAAGAGAGAAGCTTCTTTTGTACAAATGCTCGTCTATAATAGTATATCGAGCAGACTGTAATCTGAGGCGAGTAGCTTGTGCTTTATTTTCAGGGAGAAGTCCCTTTTGTAAATAACTCATTATTGGAGTCATCCAAGTTTCTTGTTTCGCTTGTTATCCGCGCGATCGCAATCTCGAACCGAGGGTATATAGACCCGTGGCGATCACAATGTTCTGTTGTGTTCGTTACTCCTTCGCCGTTGCCAGCGTGCCAGCTGTCATCGTGAACAATTACCCAATCGTGGTAATTGTTCAATGAAAACTTGGT
This sequence comes from Stenogyne calaminthoides, assembly GCA_037126765.1. NCBI lineage: Eukaryota > Viridiplantae > Streptophyta > Magnoliopsida > Lamiales > Lamiaceae > Stenogyne > Stenogyne calaminthoides. The sequence goes on along the minus strand of JBBCBC010000021.1, from coordinate 6,462,696 downwards.
CAAAATGCTCAAAGCAACTCTTTTGCTAGTTGTTGATATTGTGTCATTTGTTCGCCTCGGGCCTCATACTACTTTGTTACTTGATAAACGACACCGAGAATCGCTATAGATCATCGACCTTTGAATTCCCATTGTCATTGCCATTTGTAGTCCAAATGATCAAAGCTTCATATTCAAATTTCATTATTTGTATTTTGGAAAATCAAATCGAATGGTTGTTGTAAACGTTTGCCTAGTGGGCCGATGAGAACTACGCTGCTCGGCTCTTGAACTTGTTGATGATCCATCAACATACATGCCATGGTTGATCGACAATTTAAATCAGAATTTGTGGATATGTCAACTCAACCATGAAATCGCCATAGCTTGGCCGCCTTCATTGCGTCATGGAGCAAAAGTAATGCCGAATCGCCCTAACTCCACGCCCATTTGAGCAACCGCCCAAGTATCCGGTCGATTGGAGGACTTGGCGCAATGGAAACGTAGTCAATACCTCAACCGAGTGGTCGAAAAAATATGGTCGCATTTTCGCACACTTTCATTACGGGGTCGCTAATTTTTTTCCAACGGAGGATACCGAGTTCGGCTTCTTTTAGCACTTGGCTAACATAATAAATGGGTAAATCGTTGTCTCCTCCGCGTCAGACGAGCAATAAAGACCTGATCGCATGTTCGGGGATCAAACAGATACAAATAGAGTTGTTCGCTGGGATAGGCTTAGATAAAGATTGTCCGAGTATCTGCAAGGTATTGCTTTTAATGATTCACGCGATTCTCGCAATGCTCGGTCCATCGAAATTTCCTTCTTTAATGCATCAAAGAAAGGTTTACATTTGTCCCCATTTTCGTGATATAAACCCGAACTACGGAAGCTAATCGTCCGGTTAACTTTTGGACCTCTTTCACATTTCTGGGGGCTTGCATATCGAGCATTGCTTGAATCTTTGATGGGTTTGCATCAATCCCCCGTTGACTAACCATGTGTCCGAGGAATTTCCCTGAATGAATCCCAAAACTGCATTTCTTGGGATTTAACTTCATATTATACTTCCTCAATATATCAATCGTTTGTGCGAGGTGGGTGATGTGGTCTTCCTTATGTTCGCTTCTTAACCACAATATCATCAATATATACCTCGATTGTTCGGCCGATGTGTTAAATCGAACATTTTGTTCACCAAACGTTGATACGTTGCTCCGCATTCTTTAATCCGAATGGCATGCGTTGCCAAAGACATGTTCTTTTCACGCAGAATCTTTGTATTCTTTTGATCGTCCAGATGCATTGGTATTTGGTGATAACCCGTAACGATCCATAAATGTCATAAGTTCATGGCCCATTTGTATTATCAACCAAATAATCAATGTGGGGCATCGGAAAATTATCTTTTGGACATGCCTTATTCAAATCAGTGAAATCGATACACAATCTCCAAGATCCATTTGACTTTGCGAACGAGTACAGGGTTCGCAAGCCATCTTGGGCATTTTACCTCTAGGATCGGTTTGTTATCGGCGAACTTTTTTGATTTCACTATTCATCGCCGCATATTTTTAGGACTAAATTTTCTACGTTTACGGACAACCGGAGCTTGTATTGGATCAAGGTTGAGGAGTGGCGGGCATGCTGCTGGATCTATTCCAACCATGTCCCCGTGTGACCATGCGAACACATCTAAATTTGCTTGAAGGTAAGTAATTATTTCGCTTGGATTGGTTCGGGTAATTTCGAACCAACGAACACTTCTAACTCAGTCCGTGCGTCGACGATCTTGATTGGTTCCAATTGCTCAACAGGAGTCGCCTGCTTTTTTTTGCTTCCACCGAGGGTCTTGAATGGATCCTCGGGGCTCATCATCAAACTCCATGGGTTCAAAACCTATGCGAGGCTCTAGGTCCGTTTGCTCGTTCGGCTGATCAATATTCATTTGTTCTAGGAGATCGGGGGAATTAGTTGTCTTTCCGAAGTTTATGTTCACGCCTTCTGTATTTGCTCGAATGGTTATGCTCGCCGAACTCGTGTTCGTCGGGAGACATTTAGACGGTGTTTTTACTCGCTGGCTTGACTCACCAATCTCCCCTGTTTGTTCCATCATGTTAACCATATTTTGTTTTTCTGGCACACATGACAGCAAACAATCTCGAGCCTTCTTTTGATCTCCTTTTACACTTCCCGTTCCATCTTGTGTCGGAAATTTAACACAATAGTAATGTCGCGGAAACAGCCGCTTTTGAATTCTGAATAAACGGGCGACCCTAGAAACCCGTTATAAGTGGACTGAGCATCGACGATTACAAAATCTAACATTCTAGTTCGTCTAATGTCCGAATTCAAAGTTGACTCTAGCTCGACTCCTAACCTAATCATACCATAGGGTCGGGTTACAGACTCCCCAAAACCCATTATAGTATGATTACATGGTTCAATATAACTGCTCAAATCCCCAACTTGGTTTTTCCATCTGGCGAAGGGTATTAACGAACAAAATGTTTGCATAAGCCCCAAAGATCAACTAAGAGGCGATGTACCTTCAATCCAAGGAGACGAGCAATCGATGGTTAAGGAGTCGTTATGGGGAGTTATAATCCCGTCGAGATCGTCCTCCCGAGAAAATGATTTGGTGTGTAGGTGGGGAACCGGATGATGTGTTCGCCACCTTTACCGATGGATGTTCGCATGGCACGTATCTCCATCTTTTTACGTCTGTTAGATAACGTTGGCGCTGGTAACATCCACCCACAGTCCATATTCGGGGATCGAATCATTTGGATTTCTTGACTTTTCGACCTCTTCCAATAGTAGGAGGCCCTCTTTTGGGCGTTTGAGATCTCTTGCGTAATTCTTGGGATCTTTGTCAAATGTTTGTTCGGCCTTCCGCTTTCGCTTCGGTCTTCTATCCTTTACGCTCGCGAATCTGTTCATTTGGCTTTTTTAAGAACAGGAAAGACGATTTTCTTCATCTGACTTCAAAGTTGGCGGAGTAAATCGCGGCAATTTTTCATATTGTGCCGATGTACTCGTGATAATTACAATATTTGGAAGCGTTAAGTCGACGCTTATCCATTACAATTCTTCTTGCTTTTGTCCAACATGTCCCGATCTTTGATTTGATTAAAGATAGTTTACTGCCGAGACGCCCAAAAAAGACTTCGTAGGGCATTTGCTTGACTCTTTGTTCAAAAGGTTTGAAGGAGGTTGAGGATCTGTACCCCTTCATTCATTGTTTTTTTTTGAAAGCTTTCCTAGCGGTAGGCTCTGTCTCAATTGTGATTGTGCGAGCAAATCTTGCATGGCTATAATTTTAGCCGCCGCATTTCTCTAAACTCGAGTATGAGTTCGCCAATCTTGATGCATGGCCTTCCACATGTCTTGTATTTAAAGTCGGACCTCCACCACCGCGGAGGATCTTAAAGCATCCTCTTCAATCGGGGCTCCATCATATAAACATTTATCAAATCTTTCTATGTATGACCGGTCGACTCACTTTTAATTGGGAAAAATGCGCCAACCTTTGTTTTGTTTTGCAGGCGCAGCACACATGGACGAGAAATGGGACAAAAATTGCCGTCCCGGTTTATGAAAAGATGTGATGGATCTTTCGGGTAAAGTGGTAAACCACCTATGTGCTCGATCTCCCAAAGTCATGGGGAATGATCGAAGCCTTCGCGTCCGATCTGAAGCCCCATCGCGATCATAAAGTCCGAAAATTTCTTTGAGATGGACATGAGGATCCGACTCGGCGTCGAAAAATAGGAATTGGTGGTCGGGTGCTGCGACTTTCTCTTGACTTCGCCGCCATGATCGCCGGAGATAATGGCGAACAAGGTATGCGGTGCTTTCGTTCGAGGGTAGCTCTTAGTCGCGGCGGATCGACTTTGTAATTCCACGATGGCTTTTTTGCATTTACGCAAATTTCAGCGGGGATAGACTTAGATTTAGATTTTGTTTCCCATCATGAGGATCTCGTGGATCATGCTCGTGATGGGGCGATCCCCTCCAAGTTTGTCCTTGACTACCCAATCGGTGATGGATAGACAACTTTGTTCCCTACCGATATTTGTTCGGTGTACGGATGCTTTTGAAGATCCGAATCGCGGGCACCTCTATCGGATGTCTCTTTCACGGATCCTCGTCGCCTATTATTGCCGATTCGGTCTTTGGCGGAGAGCCTCAAACGTCCAACGCCCGATGGTCTAGACCCTTGGGGTCATTCGTCATCCGACATATCATCGGCTTTTTACCGATCCGCTTCTGCGATTTTTTCTTTTTAGCTTGCTTCTTTGTCGGGTGTATGTGAGTGTTGCTTCTTCCCTTTTGAGCCTCTAACCGCTTAATTCTTTTTCTGCCCTCTCTTTCTGTGCTCGCAGCAAGAAAGTGATTGCTTTTGTAGTGGCCGACGGATCATTGGCTATATCCTCAAGATTAATAATTTCACTACCGATCTTTATGAGGTCGATTTGGGCCTCTTTTTGGTCATATGGTCGGGCTTTGTTCCGACCTCTCCGTTTGGGTGTTCTAGATTGAGGCATTATATTTCTTTTTTTACGCCTCGGCTAACTAAGGGTTCGTGTATGAGTTGATTTTTCACCGACACCTCCTTCGCCTTGATTAATTGTCATGAGTCGTTTTCGTTGATGAATATTATGTGGCTAATTTAATTACGACTCGCAAAAACAAAACATATCGTGTAAAATAAACGTTAAATAAGATGGATTTGTTGACCCGGTTCTTCAATAAAAGACTACTCTGGGGCATACCAAGCCAGGATGTAGTACTGAGAGCCTTACACGTACAGTTCTTGATACATCTTATGAAGATGAATCGATGCAGGTTATCGAATGAGTTTCAGGGTTTTTCATATATGTGGATGAACACTCTAATTTTTCTATTCCTCACCTCTCAGGGAATTTTTGTAGGCTATTTCTCTGGGATTATTTCTTATGAACCAACCTTTTTTTTCCTCTTTTTACTTCCATTTATCGTACTTTGTCAAGCATGAGCTGGATTCTTTGGACCATGCAAGAACTCCGGTGGTGTTGCCACGTTTCTGACTTCATCTTCTAGATTGATCTTTGTATAAACGTAAATCATGTAGGGCTTTCTTTTAATCGTCAGAATTAATCTTTTGTTCGGTTGGACTTTCTGTTCGTCGCCTTTAAGATGTCGGTTTTTCAGGAGATTTGAGTTCGAACATACTGACCTGGTTTCGTTTGTTCGATAGGCTGGCCGAGCAACTCTGATCGGTTGGCGAACAAAAAGTAACTCGCCCACCGGGCATGATTATTATATTCAAACATTACACGTGTCGCTCTTTGATGTTCGATTAATCCTGATTTATTATATCGAACACAACAATATGCATGCAAAATAAAACATTAAAATCCATGACAATTGGATACCTGCAAAACAGATCTAACAGTTCTACTATCCAATTTCAAATTTAATGTCCGTGAATTAAATTACAATTTAAAAAATTGAGCAAAACAAATGGGCTCGATACCGCTTGTTGGGGAATGATTCGCACAGATCTATTCGGGGTGAATATTTAAATACAAATTTAATTCATTAATTATTACTAGCATGAATTAATCCTATATTAATTCAAATAATAATTGCAACAACATATCATGCATATAAAAAGCCACGTAAAACCTACGCATGCGGAATCTACGGGTTTACGTGAACGTATTCCTGACGGGATGGCGTTGGCCCGATTCGGACGGACTAACCAAAAGGACTTCCCAAGTATTCCCTTAGCCCTTGCTCGACAATCCGGTGGAAGGATACTCGCGAACAATTAACAAAAGGAAAAAATAAACTTTGTTGCACCACGTATGTGGATTTGCTAATATTTCCAGCACATGGAATTGTACTTGGGAATGAACTAATCATCCCCTATTTATAAGAGGGAGGGTGAACGAAATTTTGGTGGTTTTTCAATGTGGGATAAGACTTTTCTTGGTCACCAAGAAATCTTGAATATATCCTATATATTCTCTTTCCCATAATTAAAATATTTCACAAAATTCCACCTCCTCAAATAAAGGTAATTTTCGAAAATATTAGCACAAGAAACCAAGATTTGGATCTTCTTGAATTTATGAGATATTCTTGTATTTCAAGAAATACATATCTTCCATAATATCTTTTCAAGAAAATCAAGAAAATCTTTCTTGCCCATAATATTTCAAAAATTTCGAAAATTCTCAATGAATAACCAAGTGGGAGATTTCTTGAATTTAATGAGATAATCTTGTATTCCAAGAATACATATCTTCATTCCATAACAAAATTCAAAGAAAATCTTTCTCCCTCTTTTATCCATAATTTTCGAAAATTAAGAGGAAATATAAGCAACAATATTTATTTTATTTTAATCACCTTTTCAGTTATTGGACTATTTGTTGGGCTACTCAGGGGGCCTTTAGGAGAATTAAGATTGGACCTTCTAATGGATCTTGAATATCTAATATTGAGCCACAATATAATTCAAGCCCACAAATATTAATTAATCCCACTACATAATTAATATTGACTATCCATCTTAACCCATATTACGGTCAATATGGCTCCGGTCATTATTTCCCGCGGTTTAAGATTATCTAGCCCATTAATTAATTCAAGCCTTTGAAATAGCTTTCCATTAATTAATATCTTTTGTCCTTGGTTAGGAAGCGGTTCAACATTATTATCCATACAGGAAACAAATTCCACTTGCAAGATTTAGTATGATAAAGCTTATGAACCTCCCAAGGGGGCAAATCAAACAAGCGCATTTGCACACGATTCTTCAGATTAAATCTTAAGAATCACACGTGACCAATAATATTGCCCAAGATAAAAGACGATTGAATCTCTCTCGATTCGCTACCCATGATAAGTCAAAGCAATAGTTACCGATCCCACGTGATCCTATTTAAGGGGACGAAGGTTAAGAAACAACGAACCATCGAGGTCTAATTCTTCCTTGTTGGGATTCAAGAATTTATCCTCCTCAGAGGTCCTATTCAACAAGATCGACCATGACTAGTGTAATCTCTTGGTCAAGACAAACCAATCTGAGCCTTACACCTCAACCTTTCGCGATGGTTGTTCATTTCCATCTAGGTCGTGAATGACGACTTATAGTTATGCGGACCGTTAATTTAATCTTTCGTGATCGGGTATCACTAAATTAACTACAAGGTAACACGCATTTAATTATTGAGCAGCTTATGCAAATAAATATATATAACATTCAATCATATTTAAAGCATTAGTGATAAACAATTTATTTCAGTAAATAAGTCTCGAAATTCGGTTTCGATTATACAAAGTAAAAAGCATACTTTTCAGTATAATCCCCAACAACTTCGGCATGGAAGGGGATATAAAATTTCAGTATGAAACAGTATTTTATTGAAAATTTGGTATGACACGGTGAGGTATGCAATTTTAGTGTACCAAATTTTCAGCACATCGATTTTTGGTACAATAACAGTATTTTTTTTAGATACCGAAAATTTTGATACGGTATGAATCGGTATTTTCAGTACGAGATACTAAACCACCCTACTCATACATAAAATGGAAGTTTACTTCTCATTATCAACTAAAGTAGAAATAAATTTCATAAATTTAAAAATAACATGACACTTAGTTCCACATTATTTCATCTATCTGTCGAGCATTATGGATGCCAGTAAATGAGGATACAATGTGTATATTTGTCCATTTATGTCAAGGACAACTGCATAGTATCAGGGCACGTGTTTGTTTTGAATTTTAAAAATCTAATTTTTGGTTTTAATTTTTAAAACTCATTCTAGTTTGAGTTTTTAAAATTTTACTTTTAAAAGTCTAATCCTACACTCCACAAATAACATATAAAATTTGTTTTCAAAAGAAAATAAAATAATAACATATAAAATTTATTAATTATTATTTTTATAATTGCACCCAACAAATAATATAATAATATGTACATATTTTAAATTCTTCTACATTTCAAAAACCCTCGAATTTCAAACATCGATTTTTAAAAGACACTTAAAACTCAAAACAAACATACCCTCAGGGCTTGTTTTGTTTAATAGATTAGGTTGGTTAAATTATTAGTGGACTTTAGTAGGCCCGAGTTCATTTTTAACTTTTAACACATAGACACAAGTTTAATAGTTTGATGCGGGGTGTGTGTGATGAATTTATCTGGCAAAGCTTGTAATAATGACATGGAGCTGAAATGTCAGTAATGTCCCTTTTTTTAACATTTCATTAATGCCCTTGGATGCCTACTATATTACATATTTGTTTAGGGTTACATATTTGGCCCAATGTGACATATAAATGACAAAGAGCATAATTGGAAATTCTGAAAAAAAAAATTGTGGTTAACTCATAATTCAAACGAAGTGTATACCCAATTTGAGATTAAATGTTGTTGTGAGTACATCGTGCGAGGTGGACCGAGACCCAATCCACAGCCGGCCCAATATGGATCAACAATAAAGCGAAGTCGCTAGCGAAGATAAACAGCAGCGTGATAGCGAGAGAGGTTGGATGAGACGCGACCTCGTTGACCTCGCAACGACCCGAGGTCAGTGCATTAATTGCGATAAGACCTGTGTCAAAAAGTTGGTATAGGAAACCATGCTTGAAGGAAGAATGAGTCAAGAGAAGATCTGGTAAAGGACAAAATTAGGTGGCACGTCAGAGTACGGAAGTAAGCGGTTTCCTTAAAACTCGAAAGAGGACCTTGTCGAGGTAAAAATCAGTGGCGCGAGGTCCTTTCTACCTCAAACGACCTCCCGCGGCCTACCGGACCCATCCTGTCAATCTTGTAGCATTTAATGCGTGACAGGCCTATTTTTGGCGCTAGATATTTGTAAATCGGGAGAGTGAACTCCACTCTCCCAAACACTATAAATAGAGGTCATTTATGACCAAGAAGAAGGGATTTATAAGCCTACCAAACCTCTTGCAAAATTACTTCTCAACATTTATTCGCCTAAAAATCAATCATAAGACATAAATGCAATCCTCTCAAGTTATTTATTGTTTGTGTCACTAAGATCACTAAGCCACATCATGATCCTTGATCCGTATATTTTAGTACACAACAATTGGCGCTAGAAGGAAGGTACCCTTTAAGAAATATCGAGCTAAGTTCTTACCATTTTCTCATTGGAGTATTCCTCACGAATCTTCCACACTAACCCTTTACGACCACTCAAATCATTCAAAAACCCGACCATGTCTCAAGCAACGTTATCTCCAAGAGAATGGCATCAGTTTTGTGTCGCTCTGGCGGAGCAGGGGCTAGCGGCCCAGCTGTTAACAATCGCAAACTCGGGGGGCCCACTATCGGAGTTGCTCAAAAGCTCGAGCAGATCCGCACCCCAAAAGATATCGATGAGGCCATCACAGAGTTACGCAAAAGACAAGCTGAGATGGAGTTCCCCGCTGGCGACCTATGCCACGACTTAAACCGTAAGGCAGAAAGCAAGGGCAAAGGCCAGATGCATGAGGGACCTCGCCCCAAAGGACCTCGCCGAGAGAAATCCCGCTGCAAAGAACACCATCACGAGGGGGCCTCACTGCAAGGAAAGACAAGAAGTCAATTCCCATGGGGCGCAACACACCCCATGCTATCGACGAAATCCACACGAGGGTCCTAACCCGATCCACCGATGTTTATTCTCAGAAAGTTTCAGTTGTGGCCCATACCAAGCTCGCGGGCCTTAGAGGGATCGACCCCGGATGTCGCAGCGAGACCACACCGAGCCCGAGGGATCTTTTTCAGGATCGGTAGCCCCACATGGCCCCAGGCAATGGGTATCAGTGAAAGATCGACTCGAGCGAAGTCCCTCACCTCAAAGAACAGAGAAAACCCCATCACCATACAAATACCCCCGGACTCCGTCACCTCGTAGACGGCAAGAGATTTCCCCACCTTGTCCGTGTCGCGACGAGGTCGCAGGACAAGATAACTCACCGCAGATGGTCGCCATCCTCCAAAATATCAAGGACCTCCAGGAACAATTGGCGAACAAAGGGGGGGGGCGCCCCTCACCACCAAAATCCCCATCTCGCCGTTGTCACCCACATTCATGGTTGCCCCCGTGCAAATCAAGATCAACGCAAGCTCCATTACACAATACAACGGCAAAACTGACCCGATCAATCACATAAGCAAGTACACATCCTATATGAACTCGATGGGGGAGACGATGCCACCCAAAGGCCGATCGTAGGTCCCGAACATGGGTTTTGAGGCGTAAGTCTAGAGGGAGGGTGAATAGACTTAAAACTTTTTTGTGCGGATCGGTGTGAAAGCGATTAGCTACCGATCGAGTGCAAAGTGAATCAGTTTGGATTGATATCTAACTTACTAATCGCCTGAAGGCAGACCAGTTCGGTATCTATCAGTTTAACTGATTGTGCGGAAGCTAAGTTTTACCCGTGTGAAAAACCAGTTTTAATAAATCAGATTCCAAAGTCAATCTTTTAACCAGTTGACTAAAGTGTCAAACTTGATCAGATCAGAAGCTTGGTGCTAGTTGATCTTAACTTAGAATATGTATGCAGCTTTAATAGTTGTGTGCGATTGTGTAAACAGTTAATCAAAACAGGTAAAAGCACACAAGATTTATAGTGGTTCGGACAAACCAGTCCTACGTCCACTCTTCCCTATCACAAGGGGCACCAACTAAACCAACTGAACTTAGATTTTTGTGTTAGTCCAACACAGTACACCAACAGATATTTAAAGAGTTCTCACTCTACCAATCCCAGAAATCAGAACTAGAAACCCTAGTCTGAAATCTTGCTAAACAACTTAACCTAACTTTGGGTTTGGGTAAGATTGTTTTGGTTCCAACTTTGAAATCTTTTCTAGTTTTTAAGTAGCCTATCAGCTAGATGAAAAGATTTCTGTGCTAAGAACTTATGGGATGAACACTTAGACAATAATCTTCAAGTTCGTGTTCTTCGTGCGGAAATCTGATTATAACTTGAGCTTCTTGATAGTTTCCGTGTCTTCACTCTGAAGTGTGATCCCATATTTATAGACCTCGAAATCAAAGAGCCGTTGGAGAGCAATTTGAATTTCAGGCTATATTTGGTAGACTTGCAGGATTGATGTGACGTGCTTCAGGAACGGCATGACCGAAAGCGTGAATAGTGTCTTTTATAGCCGTTAGAGAAGCAGCACCAAATCCCGTAATTGCCGGCTCCAATCATACGTGTCTTGTTCTTATTAGTTAACAGAAGCACTTTTCAGTGTTGTTCTACCAACTAAGGTTGACATTCTTCTTGCTCAGATCGTCGACGTATGACTTGGTGAAATATCGGTTTTCACCTGGTGAGCTGACCTGATCAGTCAAAACTGATCAGTCTACCTGATAGAGTCTTCTGGTGCCAGTTGTCTTAGCTTCAACTAGCAGACTCGGCTGATGTAGGTCTTCTGGTCTGATCTTCTGGAAGTCATCTGATCTTCAAGTATTCTGAATTTGAGCTTCATGACTTCAGCTGTGATATCTGACTTGATCATATCGATCTGATCTTCTGTCCTTCTCTTGCCTTCTGGCCTGTCGGATATCAGTTGTTCTTCATATCTTCAGATCTGACCTATACATATTGAGGTTCCCCCTCAATATGTGACCTATCTATTACATCAGTTGTTCTATACAGTAATTATCAACTGGTATCCTATAACTGGTAATAAAAACATCAGTCAGCTAACAGGTCTGACTGGTCCTATTACATGTGTTTTAGAACTTTCATCAAAACTCTAAATTTCCCAACACCGACTTTTCCCACTCACTCTAGGCGACCAGGCCTACCGGTGGTTCAACACCCTACCACCAACGTCTATAGAATCTTTCCATCAGATGGCTCAGCTGTTCCTCACTCACTTCGCGTCTCTAACCCCGCACAAGGGAACCAAGCAAAGCCTTGCAAATATCGACCAACTCGAGGAGGAGTCAGATTGAGCGTATATCGATCGCATTGACCAACTCATCATGGAGGGCGAACCACTTGGAGACGAAGCCAAGGTTCTGGGGATAATGCATGGTTTAAAGAAAGGAACCAAACTCTAGAAAATTATGAACAAAGAATACCCTACAAGTTATGCCGATTTCAGATATCGAGCAGGTATCATGATCACCAACGCTGAAATTCTGGCCTCACGGCTGGGCGAACAGCGACCAAACAAAGAAAAAACTGAAGTCAAGAAACCAGAGCCGAAGTCTGAGAAGCCTTTCCGATGACTTGGACCTGCAAATTTCAGAGCTCCTGGGACATTCAAACCAATTGACAACACCCTGGAGGTAAAGCTCCTCGAAAACTTGATCCAGAACGCAGCCCAGATCTTCCAAGCAATCAAGGATAGACAGTCGATACCCCCGCCAAGAGAAATATTCCAAGACCTTTCCAAACTCAATCCGAGAAAGTTTTGTGACTATCACAATTCCATTGGACACACCACCGAACATTGCAGAAACCTGTAGAGAGAACATTTGAAGCTGTACGAGGAAGGGAAGCTGGAGAGGTTCGTCAAGCCAAGACAACAGCAAAACAAGCAACGGGATCCTCCGCATGGGAACCAACCCGACCAGGGGAGGCGAGGCCCACAATGTTGGGAAATCTGTATTTTAGTTTTGATGGAAGTTCCAAAATAGGTTGTAATAAGACCAGTCAGACCTGTTAGCTGACTGATGACTTAGAATCAGATTAAGATGACCAGCTGAAATGTATAGATAGCTGATGTAAAAGATAGGTCACATATTGAGGGGGAACTCAATATGTATAGGTCAGGTCGAAGTATCAGATGACCCAGATAAGGTCAGATGATCAGAAGGCTAAGAACAATTCAGAAGACAAGAAGTCAGAAGATCAGGTGAAGACAGAAGACACTGAAGACTCGGATGAACCTGAAGACTCAGATGAACCTGAAGACTCAGATGAACCTGAAGACTCAGATAAACCTGAAGACTCAGTAACAAACCTGAAGACTCAGTATGATTGAAGACACTAAGGCTCAGAGTCACCTGAAGATCAGAAGACTACCAGAAGACCTGAAGACCTATATCAGCCGAGTCTGCATATTGAGCTAAGATAATCTGCATCAGAAGACTCAACAAGGTAGACTGATCAGTTATCTGATCAAGTCAGCTCACACCTGGTGTCAATCAAAATGATACACCAGACAAGACGAATATTCTACAAAAGGAATATCAATCGTCTAACGGACAAATTACTGAAGTGCCGCCTCGCGAAGCCAAGGAGAAAGCGACACGTGCACAAAAAGAGCTGACATTACGGGATTCGACGCTGCGGACATAAACAATGTTAATCATGCCTACGGCCACGCCGATATTCGGAGCACGTCACAATCATATTCTACAACCTACCTAATATAACCCGAAATTCAAATTGCTCTCAACGGCTCTTTGATTTCGAGGTCTATAAAATGGGATTGCTCGTCAAGTGAAGAAATAGGGAGGACAAGAGACCAACAACCATCACATGAACAATTGAGCAAAGCGGAACAACAACATTAACGCAAATTCTCAAGAAGCAAAAAGCCTTCAGAATTTCCGCTGGAAGAACACCATATTTGAAGATTATTCTTAGAGTGTTCATCCCATTGGTCTTAGCAAGAAATCCTATCCACTAGCATTTGGCTACCTAAAACACTAGGATAGATTTCCAGTTGGAACCCTCAAACATTCTTTACCCAAACTCAAGTTAGGTTAAGTTTGTTACCGCAAGATTTCAGACTAGGGATTCTAGTTTCTAATTTCTGGTTCGGTTGAGTGTGAACTCGATAAACATCTGTTGAGTGTTGGACTAACACATAAAACTAAGTCCAAGTAGGTTAAGCAGGTTAAGTTCGGTTAAGTTTGGTTAAGTTCGGTTAAGTTACCCCTGTGTTAAGGGAAGAGTGGATGTAAGACGGGTTTCGTCTGAACCACTATACAAGTCTTGTGTGCATTTACTTGCTTTCTTTATTGCTTTACACTATTCACACAACTGAGTTTAAAACTGCATACATATTCTAAGTTAAGCTCAATCTGCACCAAGCAACTGATCTGATCAGGTTGACACCTTAGTCAGCCAGTTGAAAACTGACTTGAGAATCTGAATTGATAAAACTGATTTTTCACACGGGTATTTACAAGCTTCCGCACTCTCAGTTAAACTGACAGATATCAAACTGATCTGCCCCCAGACACTCAGTAAGATTGAACATCAGTCCAAACTGACTCACTAGCACTCTGATCAGGAAATCTGCAATCACACCTGATCCGCACGAAAAGTTTTCAGAAGTCTATTCACCCCTCCCCTCTAGACTTCTGCCCTCACAAAACCCGTTCGGGACCTACAAGTGGTATCAGAGCAGTGGTTCTATAGACCATTGGCGTTGAGTATCATCGATTCTTGAGGAAGAATCTTTGTGGTCATTTGAACAGATCTTGAAAAACCGTTTTCAAAACTCATTCGTTTTCAAAATCACTCAGCATGGATAATACCTCTGGTATGTATCATGATTTGCCTAAGTTTTCAATTGATGAGTATGCAGATTGGACTATATACATGTGCAACCATCTGGGATCGATAAGCGGCAGAATGATGGAAGTCATTGAACGAGGACCCATCATTATATATCACGACAACCCAGCAGTTGGAGGAGATCCAGATCATGCACCTGGAAGTCTTGTTCGAAAAAGTCCAACCCTGATGGATGCAAAAGAAAGAAAGCTGTATACTCTAGATACAATCGCCAGGCATATAATCATGAAGACAATGGATAAAGTCACCAAAGAGAAGATAAAGTATCTCAAAACAGCGAAACAAATGTGGGATACTCTTGCTGAGATGTGCGAAGGGAATGATCAGATCAAAGACAGCCGACTACAAGCTGAACTGGTGAAGTTCGAAAAGCTCAAGATGTTGCCCAACGAGACCATCAACGAGCTCGATGGGAGGATCACCATGTCAGTAAACAAGCTACGAAAACTTGAAAGAGAGATGTCAGACAAAGACATCAATTACAAGATCCTGAGATCTCTCACCAAGAAGTGGGACATGAAAGTCACGGTAATCAAGGATTGCCAAGACATAGCCAAGATGAAGCCGAGTAGCTTGTTCCTAAGCCTTAAAGCCCATGAGTTTGATTTAATCGAAAGAGGGCAAGCAGATGAAGAGGAGACGCCTGCTGAAGCCTCAACCTCAACATCTAAATCAGTTGCATTCAAAGCAACCAACAGCAGATCAAAGGCCACTGAACCTATTGGAAACATAATAAGTCAAGCAGAACAGATCGCTCTGCTTACCAGGAAACTTGAAAGATCAAATACTCAACTTGGTAAGTATCACAGATTCTACAGAGACTATCAAGACAATGGGAAGAAATAGGAGGCCAACCCGGCGGATCACTAGAAAGAACCGGATCGATGATCGAAGGGATCCTGAGAGAAGAAAAGAAAAGAGATGATCGGTCGGATGAGAGAAGAGATAACATATCGTGAAGGAGTTGATTACCATCATAAAGGAAAGTCTTTGGCGGATCCTCTGACGGAGTGACTCACCCGGCAGAGAAAGTTAAAAGTAGATCGAGGATCATGCTTCAATTGGGAGAAACCGGGTAACTACAAAGACCGAGCGCCTACGACGACTCGAGAGAAAGAGAAGAAAGCGTAACGTAAGAAGAGCAACGTGTCGAGATAGAAAAGCCATGGTTCGACCACAACATGAATTGATGATTCTATCGCGTTTCCGAGGATTTCGGCGCCTCATCCGTAGAAGACTTCATTCGATAAGCGATCTTAGATTGATTTCCTCGAACATGAAGATATGATATTCTCTTCGGATGATGATGAAATCACCGATGGCGAGGAGGAAGACCAATCGAGGTAACCTCCAAACCTTCCGCTTTTTTCAATTTCCACACCGCTATTATTAAGACACCCGGCTTTGGAGAGATTGACTTCCAACTTTACTCTGAGCAATTGCTTGATGATCTCTCTGAGGCAGTAGACACTTATACAATAGTGGAAGCTGAAAATGACAAGCTAAGGATCAGAAATAATCACTTTGTTAAAGAGAAATTTGTCAAGAAAGCTCTTAACCGAAATGAACCGAACCTTTCGGGAAGGTAACCGAGGAACTTAACGCTCAAGGTTAAATCTTCGATCGGGGAGAAGAGATCAAAGATCAGCTAGCAATCAACAAACAGCAAGCTGATGATTTCAAAATTTTACAAGCTAAGTTTGATGAGCTATTCTAACTACATGAGAGTCTAAAATCTACTGAGGATAGTTTGCGCAAAAAAATAGAGGTTTTCAAGAAGTCATCAAAAACCGTTCAAGATATGAACACCTATTTTTGAACGCCGACTAACAAGAAGGGAATTGGGTATGAGAACCCTTCTACATCCTCAAAATCCCTGTTTGATTCACTTCAGAAGGGTGTAATCAAACGAGTCTCTGACAAAGATACACAAAAAGCTAAACATGTATCTGATAAGGGAAAGAGACCTGCTGAGTAAGTAAGGCAAGTGCCTAATCAGAAAGGGAACATAAATGGACCCCAACTTATTAAGCATCAACCAAGGAATCAACAGAAAAACCCAGTTCTTCTGAAGAAACCTCAACCTGATCAGCAGATTAGGTATCAGAAGAGATAACCTGTAAGAAGGAAATCTAATCTGAGACCCAATCAAGGTCAGCTGCCTAATAAGCAAGCTATAGGTAAACTGCAAAGACCATCTATGCCAAGAAGATATGAATCTTTCGATGGTAGCAGTCGTACCTACCCTTATAACCAGAGACCTAGGGCTACTGCACCTGAGCCACACTGGGTTAAAAGAAGACAAAATATAAAGAAAAATCCCAAGTCTTCTGAGTCACCCAAGGCTCACACAAGTAATCATACTAATCAGAAAACATATAAAGAGACATATGATTATGTTGATATGTATGGGAGACAAATCAGACCTTCTAATCTATCTGATTACCATAGAAGTGCTCTGTTTGTGTGGATCCCTAAATCCACAACTAACCCCCAAGGACCCAATTCCAAAGGGGTACCTAAAGCCTGATTCGATTGCAGGTTCGCGTGGGACTGGCCAACAAAGGAGGTGTACAAGCAACTATCTGGTACATCGATAGTGGATGCTCAAGGCACATGACTGGAAGCAAACATCTCCTTAGCTCTTACAAAGAACAAGAAGGCCCACGTGTACTCTTCGGTGATGATAACTTTGGTTTTACCAAAGGATTCGGAACCTTAGAGAATGATGATGTACAAGTAACTGGAGTCTCGTATGTCGAAGGATTAAAGCACAATCTACTATCGGTATCACAATTCTGCAACAACGGATTCAGCGTTGAGTTCTCGAGTGACAAGTGTACGATTAGGAATCGAGCTACTCAACAAATCTTGCTAACTGGTTCAAGGAAAGGGACGATCTACACAACAGATTGGAACAGTTGCCCGAGGAATGCATGCTTAATTGTTAAAAGTTTGAAGAGTAGCAGTTGGCTCTGGCACAAAAGAATGAGTCATCTGAACTTCAAGACTCTTAACAAGATAGCTAGGGTGCATTTGGTTGAGGGACTTCCGAATGAGGTATTCTATAAAGATCAGACATGTGCCGCATGTCAAAGGGAAAACAAGTTAAAGCTTCATTCAAGGGAATACCTGGACCAACATCCGATGAAATCGCGAATCGCTCCATATGGATCTATTCGGACCCGATTACACCAAATCGGTCAAATGGACACAAATATACTCTGGTAATCGTGGATGATTATTCCAAGTTTACTTGGGTTGTATTCTTATACAAGAAGAATGAGACAACGACAAAGATACCCGAGCTGCTTAAGAAACTACAAAACGAAAAGGGTGTCAGCATAGTAAAAATCAGATCAGATAAAGGTACATAATTTCTGAACTCTTTTATTACTGATGTTTGACTCGAAGTTTGGTATCTGACATGAGACGTCATTTGCAAGAACGCCTACAACAAAATGGAGTAGCGAGCGGAGAAACAGAACTCTCAAGGAAGCTCGCTTTCGCACTATGTTGAATGGTGAACATGCGACACAAAGCCATTTCAGGCGTATAATCAACATTGCATGCCACACTCATAACAGATGTTCTCTAACAAAGACTCACTTCAAAACACCCTATGAACTGTGGAAAGGCAGAAAACCTCGTGTTTCATACTTCCATGTTTTTGGGTGCAAGTGTTTCATACACAATAATGGGAAAAGTCAGTTGAAGACTTTTGAGGCCAAATCAGATGAGGGTATATTCTTAGGATATTCCTCATCCAGCAAGGCTTTCAGGGTTTACAACAAACGAATCCTAGTTGTGGAAGAAACACCCGTATGTGGTCTTTGATGAGACATCTTCCGAACAAGAGAAATTTGCCTCCGAACAAGCCGTACCCGATCACCGACACGCGTAAAATGGATCACCTAAGTATCAAGGAGAAAGAAGCTGAACACGTCACAGTGTATATCCCAGAACTTGATCTTGTTGATTCAACAGGTCAATCAGACCCTAAGGTACACACAATCGATTCGGTGAAAATTTCGTGCAATTTGAGATAAAGATCAACTGAACCATCTGGTTCAGGGGGAACTCCTGAAGTTCCTACAAACAGACATCAGCACATGATGAGTCCAACATCAGCTGAGACATGTTCTTATCAAGTGGATCATAATTCCGCACCACTCCCAATCACTAGTAATGAACTACTATCAGAAATGGATGATGTTCTCCAAATAGACGCAAATCAGAATAGAAGGACCTGGATTACCAGTCATCCAACTGATCTGATTATCAGAGACCCATCTGATAGAGTCAAAACTAGACATCAGATTGGTGAAAGTGCCATGTATTGTTGTTATCTGTCTTTGAAGGAACCAACTACAGTAGAGGAAGCGCTACAAGACGCAAGCTGGATTCTAGCCATGCAAGAGGAGCTGGAACAGTTTGTGAGGAATCAAGTTTGGAAACTGGCGGACAGATCAACTCATCAAGACGTGATTGGCACGAAGTGGGTATTCAAGAACAAGAGAGATGAGAATAATGTCATAACCAGGAATAAGGCAAGACTTGTTGCTAAGGGGTATTCACAATCAGAAGGAATTGATTATGATGAGACCTTTGCACCGATCGCCGCTACTTAAAGCCATTAATTTGTTTTCGCATATCTCGCCTACGAGGGTTCATTGTGTATCAGATGGATGTAAAGATTGCATTCTTAAACGGGGTACTAGCAGAGGAAGTTTATGTTGAACAACCTCCAGGCTTTGAAAAAGGCAACCAAGTGTACCGTTTAAGGAAAGCTCTTTATGGCCTGGAACAAGCTCCTCGAGCTTGGTATGATACACTCTCTCAGTTCTTAATAGACAGTGGATTCACTAAAGGAATAGTGGACAGAACGTTATTCAGAATAGAAGATGGAGAAGATATTTCGATGGTTTGATTTACGTGGGCGACATCATCTTCGGATCTCCCAACAAGAATCTATGTGAGAAGTTCAAAGAAATTGATGCTGAGGAAGTTCGAGATGTCCATGATGGGTCAGATGAATTACTTTTTGGGTTTACAAGTCAAGCAGAGTACAGAAGGGATATTCATCTGCCAGGCGAAGTACACAAGGAATCTACTGGCAAAGTTTGGAGTTCAACATTGCAAGGAAGCCAGAATTCCCATGATGACCGGGTTCAAGATGGATCGTAGATGAAGATGGTCGTAAAGCTAATCGAAAGAATATAGGGCTCGATTAGATCTCTACTATACCGTTGCCGCCAGACCAGATATCACCTTGCGATGAGTGTATATCGCCCGATTTCAAGCAAATCCAATGCAAAACCACCTAGAAGCAGCTAAGCGGATTCTCAAGTATCTGAAGGGGACAGTAAACCTTGGTTTATTCTATCCATCAGATGATAATCTAGAGCTTAGTGGGTATTCTGATTCTGATTACGGAGGTTGCAGAATCGACAGGAAGTCAACCTCAGGTTCATGTCAGTTTTTGGGAAATAAACTGATCTCTTGGTTTTCGAAGAAGCGAGACATCGATTCATGACATCTACTCTTCAAGGAGAATATATGGTCACTGCGAAGAAAATTGTTGTTCCCAACTGCTCTGGTTAAGTCAGCAGCTGAGGGATTACAACATCGTAGCTAAGAACGTACCTATATTCTGTGATAGTAATAGTGCTATTGCAATCACTCAGAATCCTGTTCTACACACAAGATGAAATCATGTGGATGTCCGACACCATTTTATCAGAGATCACGCTGAAAAGAAGAATATCAGAATGGAAAAGATCCATTGACAAGCGAAAAAGTCGATATTTTAACTAAGCCGCTTAAATGAGATCGATTGAGAATTATGCAACGAGCTAGGCTTCGGATCTCGGAGAATGCACCGAAATGGTTGGTGGATGATCTCCGTAACCAGTTGGTTAAAAGACTAACCAGGTTAAGAGGAATCAGTTGAGTTAGGAATCTCAATTGATCAGACGACCAGGCGAGGAGCCGATCTGAAGTTCAGATAAGGAGCAGATCAGAAAGTCAGACAAGTAGCCGATCTGAAGTACAGATAATTGAATCAGATAAGTGCATCAAATAAGTGGATCAGATAAGTGGATTAGATAAGTGACGAAGTGCTTCACACAGGAATCTGATCAGATAAGTAAGATATTGTTGGGAAATGCTTAAGGCTACCATCAGTAAGGTCAACAAGTACCAGATCAGATCACAGTGGTAACTGGTTGATTATAATATCAATCAGTCAGATACATTTTCTTATTTATCCCTTTCTGAATATCTTATATGCGTTATTTTTAAACAAATTGATTTTTACTCTGTTTTCACTTTATGACGCATGCTCTGCAAAACTTTTAATGCGGACTTGGGAATGTGTATTTAATGCGTTTTATTGTGAATTTTCGAGTCCGAAATACGAGAAGACTACTTTTCTCAACCGTGCGATCAAAATACTTTTTGGCCGACTAATCTCAGCCACTGATTTCAAAACACGGATACTTGAGTACTTTGGAAAGTTGGGCAAAAAGATTTTCCCTCGCATACTATAAAATCCAAATCTTTCTCAGAAAACTTCTTTCACTACTTCGTCTTCTCAAAGCTCTTAAAAGATCAAAACTTTCAAAATCTTCAGAAAATTACTTTCGAAATCAATTGATTCTACTTTTATGATTTCTCAAATCCTCGAATCAATTTCTGGTAATTTCTCGTTTAAATATTGCATGATTTCAATTTCTCTCTGGTACCTAGGTTTACAAGTCGTGATGATATGTTTCTGTAATTTTTATAAGATCTATACACTTACTTGCTAAATTGATGCTTAGATTACTGGTTTGACTGAATTTATTGAAATATTTTACTCAAACTAAACATCAATTTGCATATCGTACAGAAATGACATATCTTGTTCCACGACCGGGCCAAGGGATAAAGTTATGCAACTTGCATCGATGAAGAAAGACATCATTGATGAGAAGTATGTAGTATTCACCATCACCTCAGATCCTGAATCGCTGAAAATTCTGGAGTGCTTGCGAGCGTGTGGGCTAGAACGATATTGCTCTACACATCAGAACATCGTCCACACCCATGAAGCCCTGGAGTTTCTATACAATCTACAGAGGGATGAAGACATTGATGCTGCTCTGATTTCTTCCGTTGGTGGACTGGAAGTGCGAGTGTCGAATGACGATCTCCAGAGGATATTCGGCCTAACTCGAGAAAGCATCAATCCAGAGACCTACACGACTGATGTAGGAGAAAAAGAATTTCTTGAAGCCGAGTTGTTGAGACCAGCAAACAAGGAGAACACAACAAACGTCAAAGCCTCCTATCTGAAGAGGAAATATCGCATTCTCCTTGAGATCGTTCAGAAGGTGATCATGTGCTCAACTTACAGTCTCGATGATGTCACTTCCTATAAGATCAGTGCATGGCTGCAATCATAAAGAAGGCTTCAGATATAGATTGGTTGGGTATGGTCAAGGCACGACTGAGGAAAGACTCGGGGAAGTTCGAACTAACCCAGAGCAATGTAGTGTGCTTATCTTCCAAGTGCTCCTTCATACACAAAATCTCAATCATTATGTCAGATAAGCTGCCACAGAACTATGAATGGAATGAGAATGGAGCAAAGATATATCAAGCAAAGCACAAGGCCATATTGGGCAAGGATGAGTCCCTACCTGGACAATCTGATGAAGATCCAACTCCTTATGTTCCCAAACCCAAGGGGGAAAAGAAGGGAAAAGATAAGGCAACTGCATCTTCTAAAGCGCAGGGAACGGCCATTCCGGAAAAGAGGATGAAGAGGAAGGATCTGGCCAAGAAACTAGATGCTCAGCGGAAACGTCAGAAGAGAGTCACATCTCCTCTGAAGACTGCTCCAAGTTCTGCCCAAACAAGTTAGCGATAGCGAAGGATCCGGCGCAAGTGGAATCAAGAGGAGATAGCAATACCGAGCCCACTACCGAGAAGTAAGGGAAGAGCGGATGATCGCAGCAGAAGGAGAGAAATTGCGGAGGGATGAGAAGTGGAGCAATCTGAGGAAGAATCACCATCTGATTCTCTGCCTCTCACCAAGATCTTCCAGAGAGCAAGATCGCCAACGCCCACTTCCAAATCACCATCACCCTCTCCTCAAAAATCATCACCACCCCTCTCCCCACAAAACCTTTTCACCCTCACCCTCACCCTCACCTATCAGATCACCCAGATCTCCCACACCACCAATCAATGAACCTGTTCAGGAAACTGAACACCCTCAAAACGCTAAAAATGAACCACAAATATCCCAATCTCCAAACAAGTCACAAGCACCTGAGAGATCTGACAAGCGAGTGTCCATCTCTCATAATCCCTTCAATACCAGAACCGTGCTTGCTTCACCTGTTTCATAAAGCCCCATCATAAGGATAATGAAGCAATAGATCAAGGAGTATCTCTTTGAGTGCGTTCTGAATTGGATCAACATCCTGGCATCCAGCAACAAATAGAAGAGATTGTGTTCTGGAGGGATATCAGACTGAAAAGCATTGAAGAATTTCTGATTCTCATGACAACTCTGGGATCAGATTTCTTTGTAGACTTGGAGATGAAGTGCTTGAACACTGCTGGGATTAAAAACTCTATTGAATTGGCATCTGATGATGATATCAGATGGTTGATTCACGAAAGGTTCGGAATTGCTAATAACAGGGAGGAAACCGTTCAACCTCCTACAGATCATGAGGGAGCTGCCGATGAATCAAGAATGGGTGCTGCAGATGAGACCCGACTTGGCAAGGCTTCTACTTCTGACCAGACTGCTACGATGAGCTCTGATACACTAGATCTTTATATGGAGAAGATCCAGGATGGGATCAAGACTGTTATTGAAGACAAATTCGCAGCACTCACAGCAGATCTGATGAAGCGATTTGAAGAAGAGCAAGCAAAACTAGTTGACAGAGAAAGAAGTCACACAGTTGGGATGCACAATGTCATCCTCTCTGAAGTTATGCAACTAGTGAAAGAAACTGTGGAGCAACATAGCAAAGAGATCACTGAGCAGAAAATTGCTCTTTCAGAGGTTATTGCCAGAGTCGACAAGATTGAAGACTTTTCTTCGTTCGTACAGAAAAGAATGGAAACTGATGATCAGGCCAAGAGCCTTGAACTAGCTAAGAAATTAGCTGAAGAAGACGAACAAGATGAAACTGAGCAGACTCTAAGGAGAAAGAAAGGCAAAGGTAAGATGATGAAAGCAACTGCGAAAGATCAGAGACAAGGCCAATTATTCTCTACCAAAAGCCAGATGACTCCTGAACAAGTTCAAGAGCAAACAAGACAGAGAATTAGAGAGGCCGCCATCAAGAAGCAGAAGTTAGCAGAGGCTAAGGGACTGAACATCGCATACATCCGAAGGAAGAGGAAGAACGAAGCTGCAGCAGAGGAGATTACTTGGGAGAAGAATGCCCTTCCAGCACCTGTTAAAGACATCCTCTGTGCACGGCTAGATCTGCTTCCAGAATGAGATCAGATCAGAGGAGAATGGTTGTGTGACGTGTACATCCTGGAGATGATTCTGATTCATCAAAACCAAACAGAAAATAATGATGAATTTCAGAACTGGTTAGAAACGAAGTATCCAGATTTCTACCAGACAGTAATGAAGGAAGGGAATATCATGTCACTAATACCAGAAGCTCCACCCTTTGAACTACTCCTTCCACCTTTGCGTCCAGACAAAAAGCTATATGCTGTAAAGTTCAAGAATGCCTACTATGGATTTGCTGAAAAAGGAGGGATCCATAGAAGAGAAGATCTGGACAAGCTAATGCAAAAGATGTACAAGATGTTTGGCATCCCCAAAGAACTGCAAATGTTCAAGTACACCTGAGGAAGACAACTTGGAATCAGATGATAGGTACATTTTTCATGTATTCTATAATGCACACACCTATCTCAATGAAATATTCCATCTCTCTGGTTCTAAGACAACATCTCATTATCTTCTGAAGTATGTACTGCATTTCATTATCTGCATTTCTATTCGTGGTATCTGCTTTTCTGATTAAGTGTTTTTGTTCCATCAAAAAGGGGGAAATTGTTGGGAAATCTGTATTTTAGTTTTGATGGAAGTTCCAAAACTGGTTGTAATGGGACCAGTCAGACCTGTTAGCTGATTAGAATCAGATTAAGATGACCAGCTGAAATGTATAGATAGCTGATGTAAAAGATAGGTCACATATTGAGGGGGAACTCAATATGTATAGGTCAGGTCGAAGTATCAGATGACCCAGATAAGGTCAGATGATCAGAAGGCTAAGAACAATTCAGAAGACAAGAAGTCAGAAGATCAGGTGAAGACAGAAGACACTGAAGACTCAGATGAACCTGAAGACTCAGATGAACCTGAAGACTCAGAAGAACCTGAAGACTCAGATAAACCTGAAGACTCAGTATGATTGAAGACACTGAGGCTCAGAGTCACCTGAAGATCAGAAGACTACCAGAAGACCTGAAGACCTATATCAGTCGAGTCTGCATATTGAGCTAAGACAATCTGCATCAGAAGACTCAATAAGGTAGACTGATCAGTTATCTGATCAAGTCAGCTCACACCTGGCGTCAATCAAAATGATACACCAGACAAGACGAATATTCTACAAATGGAATATCAATCGTCTAACGGACAAATTACTGAAGTGCCGCCTCGCGAAGCCAAGGAGAAAGCGACACGTGCACAAAAAGAGCTGACATTACGGGATTCGACGCTGCGGACATAAACAACGCTAATCATGCCTATGGCCATGCCGATATTCGGAGCACGTCACAATCATATCCTACAACCTACCTAATATAGCCCGAAATTCAAATTGTTCTCCAACGACTCTTTGATTTCGAGGTCTATAAAATGGGATTGCTCGTCAAGTGAAGAAATAGGGAGGACAAGAGACCAACAACCATCACATGAACAATTGAGCAAAGCGGAACAACAACATTAACGCAAATTCTCAAGAAGCAAAAAGCCTTCAGAATTTCCGCTGGAAGAACACCATATTTGAAGATTATTCTTAGAGTGTTCATCCCATTGGTCTTAGCAAGAAATCCTATCCACTAGCATTTGGCTACCTAAAACACCAGGATAGATTTCCAGTTGGAACCCTCAAACATTCTTTACCCAAACTCAAGTTAGGTTAAGTTTGTTACCGCAAGATTTCAGACTAGGGATTCTAGTTTTTGATTTCTGGTTCGGTTGAGTGTGAACTCGATAAACATCTGTTGAGTGTTGGACTAACACATAAAACTAAGTCCAAGCAGGTTAAGCAGGTTAAGTTCGGTTAAGTTTGGTTAAGTTCGGTTAAGTTCCCCCTGTGTTAAGGGAAGAGTGGATGTAAGACGGGTTTCGTCTGAACCACTATAAAAGGCTTGTGTGCATTTACTTGCTTTCTTTATTGCTTTACACTATTCACACAACTAAGTTTAAAATTGCATACATATTCTAAGTTAAGCTCAGTCTGCACCAAGCAACTGATCTGATCAGGTTGACACCTTAGTCAGCCGGTTGAAAACTGACTTGAGAATCTGAATTGATAAAATTGGTTTTTCACACGGGTATTTACAAGCTTTCGCACTCTCAGTTAAACTGACAGATATCAAACTGATCTGCCCCTAGACACTCAGTAAGATTGAACATCAGTCCAAACTGACTCACTAGCACTCTGATCAGGAAATCTGCAATCACACCTGATCCACACGAAAAGTTTTCAGAAGTCTATTTACCCCTCCCCTCTAGACTTCTGCCCTCACAAAACCCGTTCGGGACCTACACACAGGTCCTGGAAGGAGCGGGAAACGGAGTAATCCACATGATCTGCCCGACAGAGGGATCCCTTGGGGGATTTCTCCCAGCGACCTCCATGTCAAACCGATGTCAGAAGGCCGAGATGCGAGCCCTTGACAATGTCGTTTTATGCTGTCTCCCGGTTAATACTATTGCCCCAAGCCAAACACAAATCACCTTCACTGAAGAAGATAAGGATGGAGTGGTTTTCTCGAACTAGGTGTTGGGGTTATACTGGAAAGTATGCTTTTACTTTGTATAACCAAACTGAATTTTCTGTCTTATTTACTGAAATAAATTATTTATCACTGATGCTTTAAATATCATTGAATGTTACATATATTTATTGCATAATTTTTCAATAAAAAGTACGTGTTACATTGTAGTTAATTTAGTGATACCAGATCACATAAGATTAAATTAACAGTCCCTTGTAACTAAAAGTATGTTGTTCACGACCTAGATGGAAATGAACAATCCATCGTGAAAGGTTGAAGTGTAAGGCTCAGATTGGCTTGTCTTGACCAAGAGATTACACTAGTGCATGACTGATGCATTGAACAAGGACCTACAGGAGGATAAATTCTTGAGCACTGAACCAGGAAGAATTAGACCTCAGTGGTTCGTTATTTCTTAATCTTCGTCCCTTAAATAGGATCGTGTGTGGTTAGTAATTATTGCTTTGACTTATGACAGGTAGAGAATCAATGAGATTCAATACTTTATATCTTGGGCAATATTACTGGTCACATGCGATTGCTAAGATTTAATACGAAGAATCGTGTGCGAGTACGCTCGTTTGATTTGTCCCCTTGGGAGGTTCATAAGATTTGTCATACCAAATCTTGCAAGTGGAATTTGTTTCCGGTATGGATAATAATGTTGAACAGTTCCTTAACCAAGGATAAAAGATATTAATTAATGGAAAGCTATTTCAGTGGTTTGAATTAATTAATGGGCTAGATAATCTTAAACACGGGAAATAATAACCGAGAGCCATATTAACAGTAATATGAGTTAAGATGGATAGTGCAATATTAATTATGTAGTGAGATTAATTAATATTTATGGGCTTGAATAATATTGTGGCTCAATATTAGATATTCAAAGTCCATTAGAAGGTCCAATCTTAATTCTCCTAAAGGCCCCTCAAGTAGCCCAAAGATAAAGTCCAATAACTGAAAAAGGTGTTTAAAATAAAATAAATTATTGTTGCCTAATTTTCCTAATATTTCGAAAATAATAAATAAAAGAGGGAGAAAGATTTTCTTTGAATTTTGTTATGGAATGAGGATAAGTATTCTTGGAATACAAGATTATCTCATTAAATTCAAGAAATCTCCCACTTGGTTATTTGTTAAGGGATTTTCGAAAATTTTGATTAAATAAGGGAAGGAAAGATTTTCTTGATTTTCTTGAAAATACATTATGGAAGATATGTATTATTGGAATACAAGAATATCTAATAAATTCAAGAAGATCCAAATCTTGGATTCCTACTCCTTATTTTTTCGAAAAATACCATAACAAGAGGAGTTGAGATTTTTGTGGAATATTTAATTATGGAGAAAAGAATATATTGTATATATTCAAGATTTCTTGGAGATCAAGAAAAAGATTTTCCCATCTTTATTTCCACCTAAAATTTCGACCAACCCCTCATTATAAATAGGGGATGAATGTTTCATCCCCAGGTGAACACGAAAATTGGTTTTTCGGAAAAATATCAACGACCATAAACTATCAAATATTTTGAAACGTCGACAGATTGTGTATTTTCGAAAAACCTCAATTGTGAGTGTGCAATTCCATGTGTTAGAAAAATTAGAAATCCACAAAGGTGGTGCAACATATTTTTATTTTTCCTTTTGTTAAATTGTTCGCGAGTTCCTTCCACCGGATTGTTGAACAAGGGCAAGAGAATACTTGAGAAGGCTTTTTGGTGTGTTCGTGTGAACGGGATCCATCTTCTCAACGGTTGTCACTCCGAGAGGTTAGTTCACATAAACCCGTAGCAATTCCGCATGCTTAGGATTTATGTGACTTGTTTATATGCATGATTTTTTGTTGAATTATTATTTGAATTAATATAGGATTAATTCATGCTAGTAATAATTGTTAGAATTAAATTTTTATTTAAATATTCATCCCGAATAGATCCGAGCAATTAATTCCTCAACAACTGGTATCAGAGCCTCGGTTTCGGGCTCTGAATTTTAAATTGTAATTTAATTCGTTTTCATTAAATTTGAAATTGGATTGTAGAATTGCTAGATCTTTTTTGCAGGTATCCAGTTGTCATGGAATTTAATGTGTTTATTAATGCATGCATATAAATTGTGGTTTTTAATTCGACTCGTTTGAATTCGTTTTGCCTCGTGAGAAAATCCACGAGTAGATTAGGATTTGTTTGATTCGTTTAATGTAATAGACTAATCTAGATCTAGGTTTATTTATTTATTGTAAATAAATTGAAACCGGATCGTGAGCCAAGACGAAGACGATGAATTAAAGACGAATGGATCCGGAACCGGGCACGGGCGTGGGGCAAGGCCGAAGGCGAAGGGAGGCGGATCGGTCCGATCGCGACATGGGCGATGACGGACGCTGCGCTGAAAGACCGCGGCGCGACGGGCGGGCAGACGCGGGCGGAGGCACGCCAAAGACACTGGATGCAAAGGAGGCGGGCGAGGCAACACGCGAGGCGGATCGGCATGGGCGGGCGCACGCTAGAATGCGCAATGCCTGCCGAGATCCGCTGAGGGCTACCGAGCGAGACGTGCACCGCCGGGCGATGTGCGTCGGGCGCTTCGGCGTGGGCGCATGGATGCCACTCAACACGGCCGGGGGAGTGCTAGGTGGGCACTCCGACCCGCGAGCTGGTCGATGACGCTACTTGACGTGGTAACCTTTTCGAGACGAACGATGAAGGGCGAAGAAGACGATTTCTCGAAGTTCAAGACATGACAAAAATTAACTGTGACAATTGGATATATGTGCCCAATGTGTTTAATTTTATTTTGATGTTTATGCATTATTTTATGCTTATTTAAATTGTGTTTAAATTTGCGATGCATGAGAAAATGTTTTGAAAAATCTCACTTTCGAAAATTATTAAGTATGCTTAAACAATTAATTGACAATTTTATTCCGGATAATAAAATTGAATTAATTTTGACCTCCATGATTTATTTATTTGTGAATTCTTTTGGAGAAATTCCCCCACGGGACGGTCCAAAAGATAGCTTTCACATGAATAAATTCCAAATGGATGATTGTGGATTATTACTAGTGGCTTATTTATGACCCTCCTCACGAGGCTAGTTCAAACCGAAATAATAAGGCTATTTAATCATGGTTATTACTTAGGTATAAAATTGATATGCATATACTTCCTCAAGTCCCTGTCAATTTTATATTGGTCAAGTCAGAGCCAACTATTAACTGGATATTAAAGGTTTATAATCGTTCTTGTTTGTAACTCCGCTTGAATGTGTTTAAATAATGACCCACCCCACGGGCTTATTTAAACTGTTTTTGAGATGTTGGTGATGCATGTTCATATTTTTTTTGAGATTTTAATATGATCATGTGGATCGAACCTTGTGATATATTTGTGCTTATGCATATAGTTATTTATTTGATTCAAAGATGTCGTAACCTTTTAATCCATTGCTATTATACTTAAAGTCAATAGAATAAGTATGGAAACTATATTGATTGGAAACGAAAAATTATAATTGTCCTAACTGCACAAAAGCACAAGTGGATTCTTGACACACCAAAATCAGATGAGCCAACTGACGAGTCAAAAATGCGGGACTCATCAGATCACCTTGCGAGAGATGTCGTTGCTGAAAATGGTGGAGGGCAAACCCGTAAGGGATTACGTCCTCAAAATTGATGGTCCATCTAAACAAACTTGAGGTTCTGAGTGCAGATTATAATCTGTAGACTCAGATGAATTTGGTACTTCACTCTCGCCTAAAAAGTTTTTTGAGCATTTTGGCCTCATTAATTTGATTTTGTTGCAAGCTTTGGTCTCGGCAGAGATGTTGATGGGGCACCAAACTCAAGCTTTGAACGACAAGTGGTCCATTTTCATTTTCTAGGCCAAGGGTAGGCAAGAAGAAGAAGAGAACCAAAAGCCATAAGCAATAAAACTCAACTGTTGCCAAGGGCAATGGTAAGATGAGGAATGCTTGTGGTGTCAAGGAAAATCCAAAGAGGAAGTGCTTCAACAAATGTAAGGACAATGGAGGTTTACTGTTCCAACCCCAAAAAGGGCGGAAAGAAAGGTAATTCTCACGCACTAGTTGTTGAAACTTGTTTAGCGACGATACTTCTCATTCATTGGGTAGTTGATACGGGATCCATCGATCATGTTTGCTTCACGGGTTCAAGTGATTCAAGAACTTAGTGGGAGTGAGATCCTCATCACCTTCGGGCGATGCTTAGAGTGGCAAAACCAAGAAGCGATGGGAGAAGTGCACCTGTCTTTTGAAGACAGAGTTTTAGTTTTAAGAGATGTTCTTTACGTTCCTACTTTTAGAAAGAATTTAATTTCGGTTTGTAAACATTATATTGATGGATATTCGGTTACTTTTGATAAAGTTGTTACCATTTCTCTTTATGATAAATTTATCTGTCATGGAACGTTGTTGAATAATCTCTATACAATTAACTGTGCACACCACTCGCGAAATGCATCATATAACGCATCAACTGTTTCCGATAAAAGAAAATGTTCATCAGACGTGAACGAGACACTTCTATGGCATCTTAGATTGGGACATATTAATCCAAAAAGGATCCAAAGGTTGGTAGAAGACGGTTCACTAGAGTCTCTCCAAGTTGAACCATTCCCAACCTGCGAATCATGTTTGGAGGGTAAAATGACCAAGAGGGCATTCGGAGCCAAGGGGAATAGAGCCAAAGAAGTGTTAGAAATCGTTCACATAGACGTATGTGATCCAATGTCAATCAAAGCAAGAGAAGGTTGTGAGTATTTTGTCACTTTTATTGATGACTACTCAAGGTACGGCTATATTTTCCTTATGAAGCATAAATCTGAGACCTTTGAGAAATTCAAAGAATTTAAGGCTCAAGCAGAGAATCATAGGGAAAAGCGTACCAAGTCTCTACGATCCGATCGTGGAGGCGAGTACCTCAGCAATGAGTTTTTGAACTACTTGTCAGATGAAGGGATTGTATCTCAGCTAACTGCACCCGGAACCCCTCAACAAAACGGGGTTGCAGAGCAAAGAAACAGAACTCTTTTAGAAATGGTTAGATTAATGATGAGTTATGCAGATCTACCCAAGTCGTTCTGTGGACATGCCTTGGAAACAGCGGCTTACATTCTGAACTTGGTGCCATCCAAATCGGTTCCCAAAACACCCAAAGAATTGTGGACTGAGCGCAAGCCCAGTTTGAGACACATGAGAATTTGGGGATGTCCGGCCTACGTGTTGGACAAGGAAGCCGGAAAATTGGATCCTCGATTAGAATTAAGGTTGTTTATAGGATACCCCGAGGGAACAAAAGGGTGTATGTTCTATGGTCCCGAAGATAAAAAGGTGGTAATAAGCACCCACTTTAGATTTTTGGAAGAAGACTATATGAACGAAAGGAGACCCAGAAGTGAGATTACCTTAAATGAGCTAAGGGGGCTAACCTCAGTGCCAGCTGTACAAGATGACATACCAAATGACACACTTACACAACCGGAACCTCGTCGTAGTGGGAGGGTTGTGAGACAGCTCGAGAGATTCATGGGGATAGGAGAGTCCTCGAACTTGATTCCCGGACAAGACGAATCAGACCCATGGACATATGATGAGGCAATCCAAGACAAGGATGCGGTTTCTTGGCAAACAGCAATGAAAGCCTAAATGGGTTGTATGGATCATAACAGAGTGTGGGAGCTAGTCAAACCACTTAATGGGGTCAAACCCATTGGTTGCAAGTGGGTATACAAGAGAAAAAGAGGACTGGACGGGAAGGTGGAAACCTTCAAGGCAAGGCTTGTGGCGAAAGGTTATACTCAGAAAGAAGGGATCGACTATGAGGAAACTTTTTCGCCTGTAGTAATGCTCAAGTCCATCCGAATTCTCTTGTCGATTGCTGCGCATCTTGACTTTGAAATCTGGCAAATGGATGTCAAGACGACTTTCCTTAATGGAAGTCTTGATGAAGAAATCTATATGCAACAACCCCAAGGCTTCATTGAAAAAGGCCAAGAACACCTAGTTTGTAAGCTCAAGAAGTCCATTTACGAACTCAAACAAGCATCCAGAGCTTGGAACCAATGTTTTGATCAAGTAATAAAGTCTTATGGGTTTGATCAAAATGAGTTCAAAAGTTGTGTGTACAAAAAGCATGTCGGAACTGCATTGGTATTCTTAGTACTATACTTAGATGACATTCTGCTCATCGGGAACAATGTAAAGGTGTTATCAGATGTAAGGGCATGGCTTTCAAAATAATTTGATATGAAGGACTTAGGGGAAGCTGGGCACATCCTTGGGATCAAGATTACTCGAGATCGCAAGAAAAGGATGATAGCTTATCGCAGTTTCGTGACATGACATAGACAACATCTTGAAGCGATTCAAAGATGCAGGATTCCAAGAAAGGCTTCGTACCTTTCAGACATGGAATCCATCTATCCAAGGAAATGTGCCCTAAGACACAAAATGAGATAGATGATATGAAAGGCGTTCTTATGCTTCTACCGCCGGAAGCCTTATGTATGCAATCTTTGTCTGAAGAGACCAGGATATCCGCTTTTGCCGTTTGGCATGGTGGCAAGATATCAAAGTAACGGGAAAGAACATTGGATGACGATTAAAAACATCTCGAAGTATCGAAAAGAACTCGAGATAGAATGTTGGTTTATCGATCGATAATCTAATCCCCATCACCTACGGACTCGGATTTCCAATCGGACTTAGATTCGAAAATCTACCTCCCGGTAGTGTGTTTTGCATGGGGAGGAGCCATGACATGGAGAAGCGTTAGCGAAATGCATCGCCGATTCTACCATGGAACCCGAATAATATGTAACGTGCTTGTGAGGCGTGAAAAAAGCGGTTTGGCTTAAGAACTTCCTAGTGGACTTGGATGTAGTTCGAATTTGTCCAAAGACAATCACCGCATTTATTGTGATAATGCGGAGCAATTGCAAATTCAAGGGAACCAAGAGCCCACAAGGCCGGCAAACACATTGAAAGGAAATACCATCTTATACGAGAAATCGTTAAGAGAGGAGATATAGAGGTGGCAAAGATCGCATCGGGAAGACAACCCAGAGATCCATTCACAAAGGGTCGCCTCGAGAATACATTCGAGAGACATGTGGAAGGAATGGGTGTCAAGACCGTTGCTAACTGCTTTGAGTATAAGTGGGAGATATTATTAGGTTCGTGTAGGTGACATTAGATGTCACGATTAGAACTACACGAGACATGTTAAAAAGATACTTAAAAGCGGACTTTGAGTATAAGTGGGAGATTGTTGGGGTTATCTTTGGAAAGTATGCTTTTACTTTGTATAACCAAATGAATTTTTTCGTCTTATTCTTGAAATAAATTATTTATCATCGATCTTTAAATATCATTGAATGTTACATATATTTATTGCATAATTGTTCAATAAAAAGTATGTGTTACATTGTAGTTAATTTAGTGATACCAGATCACAGAAGATTAAATTAACAGTCTCTTGTAACTAAACGTATGCGGTTCACGACCTAGAGGAAATGAACAATCCATCGTGAAAGGTTGAAGTGTAAGGCTCGGATTGGCTTGTCTTGACCAAGAGATTACACTAGTGCATGACTGATGCATTGAACAAGGACCTACAAGAGGATAAATTCTTCAGCACTGAACCAGGAAGAATTAGACCTCAGTGGTTCATTATTTCTTAATCTTCATCCCTTAAATAGGATCGTGTGTGGTTAGTAATTATTGGTTTGACTTATGACGGGTAGAGAATCAATGAGATTCAATACTTTATATCTTGGGCAATATTACTGGTCACATGCGATTGCTAAGATTTAATACGAAGAATCGTGTGCGAGTACGCTCGTTTGATTTGCCCCCTTGGGAGGTTCATAAGATTTATCATACCAAATCTTACAAGTGGAATTTGTTTCTGGTATGGATAATAATGTTGAACCGTTCATTAACCAAGGATAAAAGATATTAATTAATGGAAAGTTATTTCAGTGGCTTGAATTAATTAATGGGCTAGATAATCTTAAACATGGGAAATAATAACCGAGAGCCATATTAACAGTAATATGGGTTAAGATGGATAGTGCAATATTAATTATGTAGTGGGATTAATTAATATTTATGGGCTTGAATAATATTGTGGCTCAATATTAAATATTCAAAGTCCATTAGAAGGTCCAATCTTAATTCTCCTAAAGGCCCCTCAAGTAGCCCAAAGATAAAGTCCAATAACTGGAAAATGTGTTTAAAATAAAATAAATTATTGTTGCCTAATTTTCCTAATATTTCGAAAATAATAAATAAAAGAGGGAGAAAGATTTTCTTTGAATTTTGTTATGGAATGAGGATAAGTATTCTTGGAATACAAGATTATCTTATTAAATTCAAGAAATCTCCCACTTGGTTATTTGTTAAGGGATTTTCGAAAATTTTGATTAAATAAGGGAAGGAAAGATTTTCTTGATTTTCTTGAAAATACATTATGGAAGTTATGTATTATTGGAATACAAGAATATCTCATAAATTCAAGAAGATCCAAATCTTGGATTCCTACTCCTTATTTTTTCGAAAAATACCATAACAAGAGGAGTTGGGATTTTTGTGGAATATTTAATTATGAAGAAAAGAATATATGTGATATATTCAAGATTTCTTGGAGATCAAGAAAAAGATTTTTCCATCTTTATTTCCACCTAAAATTTAGACCAACCCCTCATTATAAATAGGGG
Organism: Stenogyne calaminthoides; assembly: GCA_037126765.1. Lineage (NCBI taxonomy): Eukaryota > Viridiplantae > Streptophyta > Magnoliopsida > Lamiales > Lamiaceae > Stenogyne > Stenogyne calaminthoides. The sequence continues at coordinate 6,427,344 of JBBCBC010000021.1, read as the reverse complement.
ATGAATGTTTCATCCCTAGGTGAACACGAAAATTAGTTTTTCGGAAAAATATCAGCGTCGATAAAATATCAAATATTTTGAAACGTCGACAGATTGTGTATTTTCGAAAAACCTCAATTGTGAGTGTGCAATTCCATGTGTTGGAAAAATTAGAAATCCACAAAGGTGGTGCAACATATTTATATTTTTCCTTTTGTTAAATTGTTCGCGAGTTCCTTCCACCAGATTGTTGAACAAGGGCAAGGGAATACTTGAGAAGGCTTTTTGGTGTGTTCGTGTGAACGGGATCCATCTTCTCAACGGTTGTCACTCTGAGAGGTTAGTTCACATAAACCCGCAATTCCGCATGTGTAGGATTTATGTGAACTGTTTATATGCATGATTTGTTGTTGAATTATTATTTGAATTAATATAGGATTAATTCATGCTAGTAATAATTGTTAGAATTAAATTTGTATTTAAATATTCATCCCGAATAGATCCGGGCAATTAATTCCCCAACACTGGGACCCGCTCGTAATCTTAGCCCGGATAATGGGGGCTCTGGTCCATCGTGTCATGATCGACAACGGAGCATTCTGCAACATCCTCTTCAAAAAAACTCTGGATCAGCTCGGCAATTTCCACTCTTACGTCGAGCCATGCGAGGTCGGAATTCGAGGGTTCGGAAGTCAACCCGTCGAGGCCTATGGAATGATTCGCCTGTCAGTAGATATCACCTCAACTCTGGACCCCGAGTTAAAGGCGACAAGACAGCTGGACTTCGTGATCATCGACATTCCCTCCAATTTTAATGCTTTCTTCGGCAGGCCTTTTGAACATGAGTTCGGGGCTGCCGCCTCATCTTACTACTATTGTATCAAATTTCCTGGATCTGACGGGAAGATTGGCACCATTAAAGGTGACCAAATCGCAGCAAGAAAGTGTTTGACTTACTCTTGTGTCAATTTAAATTCTACTTTTTACTATGGTAGGAAACCTGAGGTAGGGCAAGGTTGTACGGGCCGAACTCCACCACGGGCAGAAAGAAAATGTGAAGAAATGGAAATAGACAATGTAATGGAAACAAGTATAACACCTATGGAAATTGACGTCGAGATAAAGGAGAAACTCGCAAAAGAGCTACCAGATTTAGAGCCTCGCCTCGGTTTTGAACCAATGGAGATCAATACCGAACAACGAAAGTCAAGTCTTGATCCAAGGATAGAAAGAGATAACCAGCGAGCAACTCCCATCGAAGAGCTCGAAACAATCCCGGTCGACCTCGACAGACCATCGGAACGCAAATACCCAGTGATTTGCGAGCTCAGTTGATAGACTTCCTCAAGCAAAATTTAGATGTGTTCGCATGGTCACACGAAGATATGATTGGCATCGACCCCTGCCACAAGCTAAACATCGACCCGACAAAGAGGCCGATATCTCAGAAAAGAAGGAAGTTCAGCCCGAGAAGTACGCAGCCTTGGCTGAGGAGGTGAAGAAGCTGCTGAATAATAAGTTAATCGAGCAGGCCGACCAACCACAGTGGGTAGCCTGTTGGGGAATTAATTGCACGGATCTATTCGGGATAAATATTTAAATACAAATTTAATTATGATAATTATTACTAGCATGAATTAATCCTATATTAATTCAAATAATAATTCAACAACAAATCATGCATATAAACAGTTCACGTAAATTCTACGCATGCGGAATTACTACGAGTTAACGTGAACGTACCTCTTAGAATGACAATGGCCTCGTTGATTAGACACACAAAAAAAACCTTCCCAAGTATTCCCTTAATCCTTGCTCGACAATCCGGCGCGAACAATTAACAAAAGGAAAATAAACTTTGTTGCACCACCTTTGTGGATTTACTAATTTTTCCAGCACATGGAATTGTACTTGAGAATGAAACACTCATCCCCTATTTATAGAGGTGTGGTGGTCGAAAATTTGGGATAAAATAATATGGGAAATTTTTTTTCTTGATCCCCAAGAAATCTTGAATATATCTCATATATTCTTTTCTCCATAATTAAAATATTCCACAAAAATCCCAACTCCTCTTTGTTATGGAATTTTCGAAATATAGGGATCAAGATTCCAAGATTTGGATCTTCTTGAATTTATGAGATATTCTTGTATTTCAAGAAATACATATCTTTCATAATATCTTTTCAAGAAAATCAAGAAAATCTTTCTTGCCCTTTATATTTCAAAATTTTCGAAAATAACTATATGGATAACCAAGTGGGAGATTTCTTGAATTTAATGAGATAATCTTGTATTCCAAGAATACATATCTTCATTCCATAACAAAATTCAAAGAAAATCTTTCTCCCCTTTTAATCCATAATTTTCGAAAAAAATAGGAAAAATATGAAACAAGATTTATTTTATATTTAAACACATTTTTCAGTTATTGGACTTTATGTTGGGCTACTTAGGGGGCCTTTAGGAGAATTAAGATTGGACCTTCCAATGGATCTTGAATTATCAATATTGAGCCACAATATTATTCAAGTCCATAAATATTAATTAATCCCACTACATAATTAATATTGCACTATCCATCTTAACCCATATTACAATTAATATGGCTCCCGGTAATTATTTCCCGTGTTTAAGATTATCTAGCCCACTAATTAATTCAAGCCACTGAAATAGCTTTCCATTAATTAATATCTTTTGTCCTTGGTTAAGGAACGGTTCAACATTATTATCCACACCGGAAACTAGTTCCACTTGCAAGATTTGGTATGATAAAGCTTATGAACCTCCCAAGGGGGCAAATCGAACAAGCGTACTTGCACACGATTCTCCGTATTAAATCTTAGCAATCGCATGTGAGCAATAATATTGCCCAAGATAAAAAGTATTGAATCTCGTTGATTCTCTACCCATGATAAGTCAAAGCAATAGTTACCAACCACACGTGATCCTATTTAAGGGACGAAGATTAAGAAATAACGAAACCACTGAGGTCTAATTCTTCCTTGTTCAGTTCTGAAGAATTTGTCCTCCTGTAGGTCATATTCAATGCATCAGTCATGCACTAGTGTAATCTCTTGGTCAAGACAAGCCAATCTGAGTCTTACACTTCAACCTTTCACGATGGATTGTTCATTTCCATCTAGGTCGTGAATGGTGTACTTTTGGTTACAAGGGACTGTTAATTTAATCTTCTGTGTTCTGGTATCACTAAATTAACTACAATGTAACACGTACTATTTATTGAACAGTTATGCAGTAAATATATGTAACATTCAATGATATTTAAAGCATCGGTGATAAACAATTTATTTCAGTAAATAAGTCCGAAATTCAGTTTTGATTATACAAAGTAAAAGCATACTTTCCAGTATAATCCCAACATAGCCAACGCAGTTCTGGTAAAGAAAACAAACGACTCTTGGCGACTATGTATCAATTTCACCGACCTCAACGAAGCGTTCCCAAAAGACTATTTCTGATGCCGCACATCGATCACCTCGTTGACAGAACGACTGGGCACGAGATGATGAATTTCATGGATGCCTTCGCAGGATATCATCAGATCGCCATGAACAAAGACGACCAGCAACACACATCTTTCCTAACAAAGAAGAACGTATATTGTTGGAAAAGAATGCCATTCGGATTGAAGAACGCAGGAGCGACCTACCAACACCTACTAATCGGATGTTCGCTGACGAGATAGGAAAAACCATAGAAGTATACATCGACGACATCGTGGTAAAAATTGAATCCCAAGGAAGTACAACATGCGTCTGAATCCCAAAAAGTGCAGTTTCGGAGTAGGATCATGAAAGTTCCTGGGTCACATCATCAGTCAGCGAGGAATAGAAGCAAATCCTTCAAAGATAAAGCCATCATGGATATGAAACCACCTCGCAACATCAAAGAGGTCCAAAGGTTAACTGGATGTCTTGCGGCCCTGAACAGATTCGTGTCCAAAATGGAAGACAAGTGCAAACCTTTCTTCGAATCCATGAAGAAAGGGAAGTTCTCATGGACTCCGCAATGCCAGACAGTCTTTTTAAAGCTCAAAGTGTATCTCTCCAATCCTCAGATTTTGGCGAAGCCAATCCCCGGTGAGAAGTTGTTCCTATATCTAGCAGCTTCGGAGTCCGCTCTCAGCGCGGTGTTAGTCCGAGCAGAAGGTCAGTATCATTTGCCTATATACTTTGTCAGTCAAACCCTCAATGATGCCGAGCTCAAATATCCGCCCCTTGAGAAGCTCGCATATGCCTTGAACATGAGTGTCCGAAAGCTGAGACAATATTTTTTCGACCATCAAATTGAAGTCCTAACCACCATGCCTCTAAGACAAGTTTTGCATCGACCCGAAACAGCAGGACAATTTTTGAAATGGTCCATCGAATTAGGTCAGTTTGGGATCAAATTTTCACCTTGAACTGCAATCAAAGCTCAGGTCATCGCCGACTTCCTCACCGAACTCACTTTTCCATAAAAGATGACGGAAGCTGTCGATGTCCCTTGGATATTGCACGTCGATGGTTCCTCGACGAGCACTCGAGCAGGGGCTGGGGTAGTCCTAATCAGTCCCGAGAAACAATCATTCACGATGGCTATAGGTTTTGATTTTCACGCCACCAACAACGAGGCAGAATATGAAGCATTAATAAACGGTCTGGAAATGGCCATGGCCATTGGAGTACGAAAACTAAAAGTTTACAGTGACTCTCAACTGGTCGTTTGCCAGATGTCGGGAGAATACGAAATGCGAGGTGAACAGATGATGAAATACCAACAAATAGCAAGAAGCCTCGTGGAGAAGTTTGAGGAAGTACAGATAGAGCTCGTGCCACGGCAGACAACACGCAGGCGGACGCTTTGGCCCGTCTAGCTACCTCGGAGGGAACTGCCGACATGGATAATATCGCCGTTGCAAGGCTTAACATTCCCTCCGCAGGTCGCGTTACCATCGATATAAAAGATGTTACTTGGGCAAGTCAAGCAAACCCATCAAACTCTCGAATAGAAGTTTTTCAGATCGCAGCCCCCGAAGAGAATTGGATGACCGAGATCAAAAATTACATCGAAAAAGGGACACTACCAGAAGACAAGGTCGCAGCTCGCCGTTTGCAACTAAGAGCAGCAAGATATACCATAATAGATAAACAACTTTACAAACGAAGTTTCTCGTTACCACTATTGAAGTGCATCACACCCGTAGAAGGTCAAGTAGTTTTGAAGGAAATACACGAAGGAGATTGTGGAAACCACGCTGCAGGTCAATCTCTAGTTTACAAGACGATCAGACAGGGCTATTACTGGTTAACCTTAAGTAAAGATGCAATCGCATACGCAAAAAAAGTGCAAGCAATGCCAGTTCTTCGCCCCAACAATCAAGCGAGCTCCCGAAGATCTCACCTCGATATACAGTCCATGGCCATTCGCAAAGTGGGAATCGACCTTTCCCAAAGGCCCCAGGGAGCTCGAAGTTCGCCGCAGTCGCAGTCGACTACTTTACCAAATGGGCTGAAGCAGAGCCTTTAGCAACAATTACTCAAGAGAAGATCATCAGATTCATCTGGAAAAACATCATATGCCGTTTCGGCCTCCCACAAGCGATCGTCACAGATAATGGAAAGCAATTCGATGGTTTCGAGATTGACGCGTTCTTTGCGAAGTGGAAAATCGCAAAGTTGTTCTCCACCCCATACCACCCTCAGTCTAATGGACAAGTCGAAGCAGTAAACAAGATAATCAAACATACTTTGAAAACCCAACTAATCGAGTCAACAGGATTGTGGGCTTTCAAACTTCCGAGCATCCTATGGTCATACAGGACCATATTTTGAAACTCTGCAGGTGAGACGCCTTTCGCATTAGCATTCGGAACTGAAGCGGTCATACCAGCCGAATTCATCGTCAAAAGTCATCAAACATCGCAGGCTGTCACAGAGGACAACGACCACGCCATATCCCTCAGCCTCGACCTCCTCGAGGAAAGAAGAGTGGAATCTAACTTGAAAAATGCAAATTACAAGCAGAAGTCGGAGAAATACTACTACTCGAAAGCAAAAATCCGAAGATTCAAGGTTGGCGAACTCGTTTTAAAGAAAATTCTTGGAGTCTGGAAAGGAGTTTTTGGCCCGACCTGGGAAGGCCCAATGAAAATTGCAAAGTGTCTATCAAATGGGGCTTACCAACTCGAGAAAATGGATGGTACACCCGCGATGTACCCTTGGAACGTGACCTACCTGAAAAAGTTCTACCAGTAACCATCTATTTTCATGCATCATGTTTTCATTTAATTTTATAAAGTTCATGAATGAATTCACAATTACCTGAATACTTTTGAGTTCGTAAATTTGCCATTATTTTATACAACCTTTTTACATTCCCGGACTCGGGGGACTGGTCCCCAACCTCTCACGAGTTCGGTCATAAGTAGATCCGTAAATGAAAAAGCACGTGGAACGAACTTTAAACCAAAAATAGATCATCTCAATTTGCATAACCTTTTTTCAATCTTTCACATTTACGAACTTGGGGGACTGGTCCTCGACCTCTTGCGATCTCGGTCAGAGAAAAGATTCGCAAATGGAAAGAAGGAATTTAGCAGCCTAAGTCGACAAAGCCAAAAATTTCAAAGGCAAAAAGGTCGCATATCATCTATAAGATAACCTCGGTCGCATGCCCTATCTAAGTCGACTACTAGGTCACATACCCAGTCTAAGTCGACAAAACCAAAAATTTCAAAGGTAAAAAGATCGCATATCATCTATAAGACGACCTCGGTCGCATGCCCAACCTAAGTCGACAAAGCTAAAAATTTCAAAGGCAAAAAGTTCGCATATTATCTATAAGACGACCTCGGTCGCATGCCCAGCCTAAGTCGACAAAGCCAAAAAACTTCAAAGGAAATCAAGTCGCGATCATTATCAATTAATAAGAGTTTTTATCATGGTAATTACCCAGGTTTTCAAGAAGACCAAGTACACGAGAAAGAGCAAGAAATAAAGCAAAACGATTCATTAGCAAACGCCCGAAGGCAACAAAGGATACATCGCCCGAAGGCACCAAAAGTACTACGCCCCGAAGGGCAACCCATCAACTTAACAAGAAACCCCGAAGGGCCATTACATCAGAGCGCCCGAAGGCATTTGGCATACTGCAACAGAAAAAACTATAAGAGAATCAGCTTGGCGGAGCATCCGAGGTTCCCTCCACGGGCTGATCAGGCACTGTTCGCTCGACCTCGGGAGCCTCAACGCCGGCTTGATTCCCTTCTCCACCACCTTCAACAGCAGGCTCGTCGCGAGCAAACTCCTCTTCCACCTCGTAGCCATCCTCACCATTGCCACCTTCCTCCTCGCCACCACTTTCATCGGCGACCTCATCCTCAACCACCATACCCTGGAGCATCTCCTTAGGATCAAACAAGTTGGCCGCAAGTGGGAGAAATGAGAAATCGTACCCGAAGTCTTTCAAATCCGCGATCGGAAGAAGAGCATCAGGACTCGGAGGGTAAGTTCGCATGTAAGTCATCAGCATCTCTGTCATTGTAGTTCGGGAGCTCACGAGCTCAAGATCAGGGCGGTGAACAACACGAATGGCATTGGCAAAGGCATGAACATATGCCATATTCGAAGCATCATTCCTCTGCGTCTTCACTTTATCAGGGATACCCTGGATCACCTCGGCTTGACCCTGAACTTCCTCACTGAGTTTCTGATTTTGCTGAAGAAGGTCGGCTGCATACTCCTTGCTTATCGAGAAATCCCTCTCAACGGCTCTATACTTCTCTTCCAGATCTTCCCGGGATTGAGTCAGCTCCTGAATATTTTCATCAGAGGTTTTCTTGGCTTTCTTCACAAGATCCAGCTCCTTTAAAATTTTGTCCAACTCTTTCTTCATATCAGCGCACTTCGCCTCGGCCCTAATCGCCTGGTTCCTCGTCGTACCATACTGCTCCCGGCATCGCTCAAAGAAATTTAAGGAGCAACAAGAATGGACAATGCCCGAGGTCAGATTCTCATGGAACTGCTGGGTGCGAGCTTCCTCATCCAGGGGCAGAGTCCATGATCTCAGCAAGTCATCAGAGGCCGTCTTCACATAGGTCGGCTGAGGATCGTTATCGGCAGGAGGTTGCGACCACAAAAATGATTGGGTGTCTTCTCCGAGGAAGAACCATCGTTGAGACGATACCTAGAAACAGAATGAGCTCGAGTAAAAATCACTGTCGAAGAAGGAGAGAAGAAATTAAAGGTATGACAAGGTAAATTTACCTCTGCCGGAATTCAGGATTCTATCCCAGGAAAGTCTCATCGCCCGCATCTCGGTCTCGGCGAGCAGTTATCTCAACAATTGTATCAGGCGTGCCGAATTGGCCCGGGATCACCACCTTACCACTGGGAGAATTCCACAGCTCATCCTCATCAACCAAACCCCGTCTTTTCTGAACATCCTGCTCGGGGACCAACGCCTCCCAGGCCGACCTTTTCGACCCCCGAGGTCTCAGAGGAGCTTTGATTTTTATCTTCAAAGCAGCAGCCGATTTCTCTTTATAAGACGGTTCTTTGCCTTTCTGTTGCTCGGCCTTCTTGCGAGACAGCTCCATGGCTTGAGCCATCTTCTCAGCAATTTCCTCGGCAGTCATGTTCTCCATCGCTTGTATTGCTTTTTGAGAAATAAAATTGATTGGCTCAATGAAAGCAACTAAAATGAGGACAAGGACTATGTCAGAAAGCACAGGGCAGAAGCCGAGAGCAATCCACGAAAATGTGTTATAAAATTCACTTACCAGGAAGATCAGATGACAGCAATCCAAGAGGAGGAACACCCAACCCGGCCTGTTCCCAACACTTCTCCCTGGCGAGCATAGCTAAGGATCGCTCGTCGAGGTCGATCAAACAAACTTGAACTAACTGAAGTAAGAAAGGAAGTGACACCTCGGAAAGTTTAGTAGCTGGAGGACCTGAAAAGAAGAAGACGAGTTAAATCAGTATTCCAAAGATCAAAGGAAAATGAATTGTCTTACGATTGATTTCTTTGTAATCCTGAGGTATCAATCGAAATCCGAGCATATCGGGCTTTGCCCAAATCGGACTCTGCCAGGCACCACCTACGAAACCAAAACTTTTCTCTCCACCCGGTAACCTTATTCGGAAGGTCCTCAATAACTTTCATATGAGGACGAGACTTGACATAATAATAACCCGGTCCACCCTCTTTCTGTGACCCCTCCCATCTCGCCAGCGAAATCACATAGTTCGGTTCCTTAGCCGACGGAAAAGCTCGAGTTTGCCGAATAAAGTCAGCAACCCTATAATGATGCTCCAACCGTTTGGATGAATCTGAGTCGGAGCCAACCCCCAGAAATTTAAGAGGTCACTGATAACTGGATGAAGTGGGAAGCGAAGTCCCGCGACCATTGTATCATAGTTAACCGCGATGCAACCTTCCGGAGGTTGATCGGCATAATCTTTCTTGTGCTCGGGCACCCAAAAATGGATGTCACTGGGGACCTGAAACTTGTCCCGCCATTGGAACAGATCGACTTCAGATACCGAGCTTTCGACCAACCGAGCAACATAGATGCTCTCTTTCCTCACCCGAGTAGGCTTTCTAACGACCTCGTGGCAATTTTGAGCGAGGTACTCATGAAGTCGGAGGGATCTGTCGACCTCGTCAATGGTGTCGTCGTAGCTCTAAACTTGGGGAATTGTCTCCTCCGACAAGAAATCGAAATCAGAGGAGTCGACTGACCAGACTGGAGCGAACGACGGTTCGTCTCCTGCCGCCTCCTCATCTTCCATTTCATTTTCTGAGGCCCTTTTGGGGGACTCGATAACCCGATCCCCTGACCGTTGCAAACGTCTGCGCCGCAGGGTCGTTGCTACATCTTAAAATTGAGTCGTGATCGATTTCTTCGTCTCTGAAGAAACGACGACAACTTTATTGTCTAAATCAACAATTTCTTTGCCCGGACGACGACGAGACCTCATCGGAGCGGAACTCTCCACCACCCTATTACCATCGGACGCCATTCTCAAAGGGTTGCTACCAGAAATAAGAAACGAGGGAAGAAGAAATGCTTTACCTGAAGAGTAACTCACGGCCGCCGGAAAATCAGACAGCAAAGAATACAGATCAAAGAATTCAAAGCAAAGAGACAAGGGTTTGTAAGTTTTTGAAAAAGAAGAAGAGGGAAAATGGAGATAAAATCGACTATTTATAGACCCAATCTACGGGTCGCGACTTTTTGCATCTGGCGCTTGAACAGCAAGCGCCATCATAACATATGCTTATAGGCACGACAGTCGAGGCGAGCATACCTCAGCGATACCAAGTTACGAAGCTCTCGCCACGCGTGCCCAAGAAGCCAAGCCACCTCGCACTCGATACAGAAGCGGATAAGATCAAATTAGCTCGCCCTTTTTAAAGAGTTAAAAGAGCGACATAGGGGCTATTGTTGTGTGTACATCGCGCGAGGTGGGCCGAGACCCAATCCACAGCCGGCCCAATATGGATCAATAATAAAGCAAAGTTGCTAGCGAAGATAAACATCAGCGTGATAGCGAGAGAGGTTGGATGAGACGCGACCTCGTTGACCTCGCAACGACCCGAGGTCAGTGCATTAATTGCGATAAGACCTGTGTCAGAAAGTTGGTATAGACAACCATGCTTGAAGGAAGATTGAGTCAGGAGAAGATCAGGTAAAGGACAAGATTAGGCGGCACGTCAGAGTACGGAAGTAAGCGTTTTCCTTAAAACTCGAAAGAGGACCTTGTCGAGGTAAAATCAGTGGCGCGAGGTCCTTTCTACCTCGAACGACCTCCCGCGGCCTACCGGACCCATCCTGTCAATCTTGTAGCATTTAATGCGTGACAGGACTATTTCCGGCGCTAGATATTTGTAAATCGGGAGAGTGAACTCCACTCTCCCAAACACTATAAATAGAGGTCATTTATGACCAAGAAGAAGGGATTTATGAGCCTACCAAACCTCTTGCAAAATTACTTCTCAACATTTATTCGCCTAAAAATCAATCATAAGACATAAATGCAATCCTCTCAAGTTATTTATTGTTTGTGTCACTAAGATCACTAAGCCACATCATGATCCTTGATTCGTATATTTTAGTACACAACAAATGTCTCAAACATAATCTGGAAACCCAAACAACAAATAATGCGTCAAAATGAATTTGTTAATAGTGCAATCCCATTAAATCTTGTCCACATTAATCAATCCCGTCAAAAAATCCAAACACACCCTTAGAGTATTCACACTGTTTAAAACCTTCAAAAGTTATCACATTATTTTTTTGATGTCACATAATAAGCAAAACATCATAACTCTTTTCTTTACAACTCAATCCTTCAGCAATTTTTATCATCTAGTGTGTTAAAAGTTTTTTGCGTGTATAGATCGAGGGTGCAAAAGTCGAAAATCGCTAGACGGGTGAATTTTGGCCCCGCGTACCGCCTAGGTGGCCCGACTTTTTTTTAATTACAAAATAAATTAACATAAATTTGGCAAGTAGTCCAGCTACAACTATATAATTAATTAATTACCAAATATAAATATCAAAACGAAAAATCATAACAATTTAAAAATTAACATAACTACAAAAGAATCAATTGGAAATAGATTTACATATATTTATCAAATTTCTCCAACTTAAAAGTTAGAATACTGACACTGGCACACGGCTCATCCCGAATCTGTTGTGTAATTTTTTTAAATTTGAGTGGGTCTCATGTACACCCAAGTGCACCGTGCACTCATATTGCATTTTAGAAACGTGCGACTTGTTATACAGAAAAGTGCAACTTATGTATAGAGAATCGTGCAACTATTTTTTCATACTAATAGTTGCATGCTTAATTGTAAATAAGCTGCACTTTTCAGTATAACAGGTAGCACGTTTCTAACATGCACTATGAGTGCACGGTGCACTTGGGTGCATACAAGACCTAACCTTCAAATTTGATTTTTTTTTTAATTATTGAATGTTGGTCCTTAAAATAAATAATTGAAAATCCGCATAGGCGGCGCCCAAACCGTCTTGGTCCACCTAAATCTGTCTAGATCCGCAAAGGCGGCGCCTAGCAACTATTTTTCTCGCCGATTTTGCCAAAATCATCGATTTTTGAATCCATGGTATAGATAGAGCCAGTTAATATATTGTTTAATGTAATTAACAACTTGACATCTACAGATCCCCGCATTCGAAAAAATGGAATTCCTGTTGAAAATAATTAATGTATGACGAAATCAAATAATTTTTTTCCCAAATAACAAACTAACCATAAAACATACACTTTGTTGCTAAAAATACAAAAATAAAACAAATACACACATCCACATAAGGAATTCGTGAATTACTATGACGATAACATAAAATATAATCTAGTTGACGAGATCAATGAAAAGGGATGAAAAATATAACTGAAATGACATTTGTTTATGGAGATGATAAGAGCAACAAAAAGGAATGAAAAATATAACGGAAATGACATTTATTTATGAAGACTTGACTCAATAATCGATGTTTTCATGAACCTCCATATCAGAAAAGTTCAAATCGATTTCCAGCATCTGATTATTACGCTCAACCAGTCTTCCGCCGTTGCCTCCAGGAATATCACCCCCTTTGGCATTTTGCTTCTCTTTTATCCATTTGATGCGGAATACCACATCTCGGATTCTTTTATTGGGTAAAGCTCGAGCAATCTTAGCATAACGAACAATAATAGGAATATTAGAGGTATATTTTCTTATCAGATATTCGAAGATATATTGCTCCTCTGAACTCCAAACAACTGATATGTTACGGAGGCCATTCACCACTGTATTCTTCATAGTTGATGGGCCTCCGCCACCATTACGTTTTTGTTTCATACTTGAATTTGTAGTGAAAAAAATTCGCAAAAGATGTTTTTATAGGAAATATTGTGTCGCACAATGAAAATATCGAAATAATTATGTATCATCTAAAAGTTCGTACTTGTAGAGAGATGCATAATTAACTCATTTATGTTAATGTTTGGTGGGATAGTGGTGGATGAGATGGAGATAGAAAAAAGTGAATGAGGGTGATATAGTGAATAATAACTATGGGTTTGGATAGGGATTGATAAGTATGGGTAAATGAAATTTTATGTCAAATTAAAAGCGATATTGTATTATTTTATTATTGTTAGTTAGTATGGTAATGATTGTATGATAATAATGGAGGAAAAATAAGGGAGAGAATGAGTGAGTGGAATAAAAGTAAGAGGAAGAATGATGATATGATTGCGTGAGGTTTTGAGAAAAAATAGATATATAAGTATATTATAAGGGTGAATGTGTATTTGAAAGGGGAATGAGATGTGTCCATCCAAAATCGAATGAGACGGGTTAATCCCATTTCAAACATGGCCAGGTATGAGGGAAATACACACTTTTAAAATATAGTTGGATTGGAACCTCACATGATATATGTAATTAAGATTTGTCTCGTGTATAAGACCGTCTCTTACAAATTTTTTTGCAAAATTTTAAACTTTATGTTATATTTGTTTTGTTTAAATCAAGTTTTTGGAAGAATAAATTTAAATTCAATTATACTTTTTTGATTTCAAAATCTAGTTCTATGACCATTATTACAATACATATTAATCTACTATCACTTTCCAATATAATCAATATCTTCCTTATACTTTAATATATTTAAATTGTACTTCACATTATCCAATTATTAAAATCACATTCAACAATAATATAATAGTACACTTACTCATTAATTTGACATAAAATTAAATGACACTCTATTCAATGTGTATATATATATATATGGTGTTATAAGGTATTGTTAGGTCCATTTATGAATAAAGAGACTTTTTGTGAATAAAGTATAATCACAATTTGAATAATTAATAATCTGCTTGGTTGAGGGTAATGATGATGGATAATAAGAATGAATAAATAGTAACTAGGAATCATTTCTATTAATAATGTCTAGTAATTTTTTAAACCAAATAGTAATATTGCAATAATCAATTTTACAGTGATTGACCCTTTATTTATACTCATTATTATTCTTATTTTTAAATCATACCAAACAGATTCTAAGTGATGGTTGGAGTGTGGAGATAAAGTGTTCCTATCCATAAAACAAATGAGCACACTTTTGGTGAATAGATAAATAAAGAAAATGAACACTCCTTTTGTAAATGGAGGTAGTATTAATTTTGATCGTCCATCAAATTTATTTAGATGATGTTTCTAGACACTGGTTACCCCCAAAAAGAACTTTTTTCCTGATAAAGCTGAGTCTACCAGCTTAAAAGCATATATGCTTCTATCTATTGCACTTTTATTTCAAAACGGGCAGGTAAAAAGCAAAAGGTACCCATGTGTTTCATATAAAATGCACAAAAAACACCTCTATATTTCAATAAATGTATGAAAAATAATTCAATTTCATTAAAGTATGCAAAAAATCTCATTTCATCATTTTTAAACGGAGAGTGTGTATCACTAGCCCTTGATGAGATTAGGTATTGTCTCATGTCTATACAATAAACATAAATTTCCTCGGTATTTCATAAAATGTGCACAAAACCCCCCGTGTTTATTAAAATATGCATAAAACCCTCATGTGTTTCAAAAAATATGCACAAAACTCTCTCGCATTCTATAGAAGTACGAAGGAAATCTCTTTTCTCATTTTTTTTATAGAACATGTATGTAACTTGAGTTTATTTTAAGTTGATATCTTCAGGTTTCTTGTTGTACTCGTGTGATTCATTTAAAGAATTAACATTTTTAGATTTGTATGTAATTTTGAGTCTAATGAATCTATCTTTTATTTAATCTAATTTATCTATACTTTTAATTTGTATACCTTTTATTAATTGTAGTAGTTCTTTTCATACTCTTTTTCATTAATTATTTAGTTTAATGAATTCATCCAAACAAAAATTACAAAGACAAATGAGTTGTAGGTCCACAAAAAGTCACCTAAGTTTGTACCATATATTATAAGGGGGTGACTCTAAGGTACAAAGTCACTTCCCAAGTGACTCTAAGATACAAAATAACTTTATTTTGACTCTAAGGTACAAAAATATGGTTAAAAAGTCTAAGTTGTCATTACGTCTGTTTACTTCTCGACACATTTTTTACGCGCCGACCGATGATTTGTTTTTTAATTTTCTGCACTTCTAGGCTAATTTTGGAGTGCAATTTTTAATTTTATGCACTTTCGTCTTTTTAATTCCACTTTTTATTATTTATAATTTTTTATATAGTTTAATTTAAATTTCAGATTCATAAAATTTGTATTTCGAATCTGCACTTTCTCAAAATAATATGTACTTTCCCAAAATGTGTACTTGGTCAAAACAAAAAAATAAAATTATGAATACATACAAAAATGAGATAAGGGGTATTTTTGGTACAAATTGTATCCTAGAGTCACTTTAAAAATACTTTGTACCTTAGAGTTTTTTTGTTAGAAACTTTGTAGTGGAGAGTCATTAATTCATATTATAAAACATAATCAATTGCAAAATAAACAATAAGTAAATAAAATACTACAACATTCAAAATACCAAAAAATATTAACACAAGAGGACACCTTTAACATTATTTTAATTAAACAAAAGGTAATTTTATACATTTATTGAAACACGGGGTGTTTTCACCGTTTTGTGCATTTTATAAAAAATATGAGGGTATGTTCGTTTCATGCTTATAGTAAGCGTGAGAAATCCCGAACTTTGAAGTCCTAGAATTTCAAAATGATTGATGTGGTATTATTATATTATTTTTAGTGTATTGGGAGAATAAAAAAGTAGACAATAAAAAGTAGAGTAGTAGTAGGCGATGAGGTAGAGTAGGATTAATATGATTTCAAAATCCTTCCTCATACTTGATTCCAAAGGTATTGTATCATCCTCGTCGTCATCCTCCAAATTATTCTAGATGATGGTTGCTATAGCTGTTTCTAGGCTTTGAACGTCAGAACATGTATCATTTTCAACCGGGTAATCCAATATGCTATTAACATTCATTTTGTTTGGTAACCAAGATAATTTATCGTTGTCTCTAGTTCTTGAACATTTTCTTCAATGTTGAGGTCATTTATTTTTTGGTCTTTCACCGCTCGAGCGAATTTTGCAGTGTCGAAAACAATTTGCTATTGTGTCATGGTGAATATTCATCATAAGGGAAAGAGACTCTTTAAATTAATAAATTATTAATTTATAGATAAATTAATAACTCTCTAAAATGATAAATTTCTATGATCCCAACATTATTAATTTATAGAGGTTTTACTTTTGATTCTCTTTTTAATATTTCAAGAGAGTAATATGCTTTTCTGCAAGCAATTGGTGATTTTGATCTCTGCACTCATGTTTATATTATATTTAAGTCGAATGGCCAACCTATAATTCTTTCATTTTAAATATTGATTAGTCACCTTTTTTAGGAGATGCTTATCCTAAAAGCTTTTTTATTTGCAGGGTAGAATACAAACAACTAGATAAATTGCGTGATGTCCTTTTAAATGTTCCTTTTGTTGGATTGACAGCAACGGCTACTGAAAAGTAAGTACTGCTCCAGTTTCCATATATATTTTATGTGCTTGTTCTGCCAAATAAATTTGCATGCTCTCTGTCACAGTATTGTGTATGGTTAATACTCATTTTCTCTTGCTGTTCATAATTCTCCATTTTAGTATTTAATTTGAGATTGCTATTAATTTCTCGTTTTTCGATAATTTTGAATACAAACATGTCAGTACATTCGTGTTGTGAATGCTGTGGGCAATAATGCAACTTTCACATTCCTCTGAAGTTATGTTCATACTTTTCTATTTTGAAGTTGTACGTGTCACTTCTATTGATTTTAAGTAATCTGTCAGCTGTTATATTCTTGTTTCTTTTGATTTTACTTTTATTTTATATGATTCTACAAGCTATGATTAAAAGGTTACTGCTTCTAGGGTTCGTGGAGACATCGTAAAGTCATTGAAGATGCAATCTCCCCATGTAACCATTGGCTCATTTGATCGTCATAATCTCATCTATAGTGTCAAACCCTTTGACCGGGGCAATGCTTTTCTGAATGAGCTTGTGGATGAAATCTCTACCTGTGTTCATAAAGCAGATACTATGAATTAGATTGTGGATATTAATTTATGACTATGGTCTACTAAATGTGATGCATGTAGGTACCTGTGATAATTGCACCGGCACAAAGAAAGAGAGTGATTTATCGAGAGAGGCATTTCTTCTGATGGCTTGTATTCAGTCGTGCGGAGGTCACTGGGGTCTCAATTGCCTGTAGATGTTCTTCGTGGATCTAGGGTAAGCTTTCGGTCTACTAAATGTGACTTCAGCATATGCCTTCAGAATTCTCAATGGGCCCAATAAAATTGGATATTTGTTTGAAACCAATTGTATGCATTTTAATGGTACCTATTCTAATCTGTATAACTCCAGTGTAGCAAACAATTTCAATTGCTGAATAAGAGAAATAGATATTTCTGCTTTTACGTACATATATCATCTGTAGACTCTACTGTCTGCTCTTGGTATGTATTGCATGATGAGGATGTTGGTACGAGATTTCCTATAAATGCAAATGATGACAAGTTCCTTTTGATGAACCAGGGTTGGACCAAAAGGAATTCAATTTTTGAATTCCTGCAATCCAGCCTCCATTATATCTGACGTTGACTCCAGAATTGGCGGATGAAGATACAGTCGATGATGGAGTTGCCAACAGATTGACCCAACTTGAGGTCAATGGATCATCACAGGTAGGCTACTCCTAAAGCCTAAGGATTCTACCCATCCTACATTTGAATTGCAAATTAATTCTCTGTATTACTCGCACTTGTCCTATTGTTCATGTGATACTATCATTGCACTTGTCCTATTAGTTTTGAATGTTTGATCACCATCTTTATATTTTTTTTCCTCCAAATTTAGGCCGAGGACCAGCTCTATAAATTGCTTCTAGAAGAGAGAATGAAACTTGAAACTTGCGAAAGATCATGGAATTGCTCCGTAAGTTTCATCTTTTCCTCTTGATTGTCCTCCAGTACTGGTTCTGTTGTACACACATGAGAAACCAACTCAACTGATGATTAAAAGTTGACAGTCGTGTAAACTACTTTTACCACACTTAAAATTTTATTTTCTTCTGTATGTTATGTTGATACTTTATTTTGCCTTTTTCAGGTATGCATTATGTGGTGATCAAACATTAAGAAGGATTGCATCAACAAGGCCATCCACGAGAGCAAGGCTAGCAAATATTGATGGCTTAAATCAGGTATAATATATCTGGAAGTGGTTATCATATTTAATTGTAAATAGCTGGTGGATTTCTCTCTTTCTTCTGTTAAAGGATGGGCTTATTTACCATATATACTAATGAATTTTCTTACTTACCTATATATGCTGCTGTCCCTCAGAATAGGATTTGAGAATTTATTCAGCATTTCTAAATCTTTCTTTATCTGAAATTGAATTCTTATTTTCCTACAGCACTTTGTGAAAACATACGGAGATCGTTTGCTACAAATCATTCAGAATCTAACCAAAGAAGTGGGTCTTTCATTGGATGGGGAGCCAACTGCAGAACCTCCAATGCCCATCAAGGCTGTAACTATTCACAAGAATAAGAGACTAACACCTGCAAAGCTTGAAGCTTGGAAAATGTGGCAACAAGACGGCCTTACCGCTCAATTGATAGCCGTACGTCTCTTGAAAATGTATACCAGTTGGAGATCTAAGAATTTTCCCAAGCTTACTTGAGTTTTATTTTTTTCCCAAATAGAATTTTCCAGGTAGAGGAGCTCCAATAAAGGAAGAAACTGTCTACGAGTACATTCTTGAAGCCGGAAGAGATGGATGTTCGGTTGACTGGGCCAGATTTTGTGGGGAAAGAAAAGCTGAAACCTATTAAAAATGAATTACCTGAAGAGGTATGCTAAATTGACGGTATCATTTAAATTTATTTTTATCAAAATGGTCAGAAGATGGGATAGCATATTGACAATGTTGTCTTGTGCAATTATGATTAAAATTTTGTTAAAACCAGGTGAGTTACGTTCAAATAAAAGTCTGCTTGATGATGCAAGAGACGGGAATGTTACGTTCAACAGGGCACGTTTCATCTAACGATCAGCAAGGCTGTAAAGTAAGCGAACCTCCAAAAGAGACATCAAAACTCTCTTGAGAATGCAGTTATGGTGAATGCAGGTGAAAAACAGACAGTAGATGTTTTCGATGATTTAACGTGCTCTAGGAAACGGCAGAAACTTGCCGAACAGGGAGTTGTGCAGCCTGTTACTATCGAAGCTAGTGAGGATTCTCTACTAAATTTGCTCAAGAATTTCGAAAATGGGGTGAGTTTTTTTGGCTTACCACTGATTTATTTTTATGCGACTTGCGCAGTGAATTCATGTTAGTGATGTAATTATATGCAGGTTCTGCTATCCGATATCTTGGAGCATTTCAAGGGATCAAAAGAAGAGTCGATCGTTGATCTGCTAAACCATCTTGAGGCTGAGTTTTTTATATTTAAGAAGAAGAACCGTTATCAAATCATGTAGTAATGTGATGGTGGAAAAGTGCCTTGTGTAATTATCACTTTAGTTAATCAAACTCTCCACTTTTGTCTTGTTGATATCATCATGCCTTCTCCCCCCCCACCCCCTTCCACTTAAGCTTGGTTTATTTATTACTGAAATCGAAACCACTTTCTACCTTTGATTCTTGAAGATATTGTTGCTTCATGAGTGTTTACAAGCTTAATCGAGCCTATACAAGCCAAGTAATATCAATATTAAATTAGACTATTATTTATCAAATTATTATATAACAAAAGAATTATATACTTTTTTTTTTGAAACCATAGAATTATATATAATATTAGTATATTAAATTTATAGTTCATTAATTCTAATTATATTTTTTTATTCATCACAAATATTAAGCGTGAAAAATATAAATTAAATTTCAAATTATTAATTATAATTTATACGTATTTATCATTGAATTTGTCTAATTATAATGAAAAACTTTATTAAATGAGTCCAAATCAATAATTTTCGAGTTCGAGTCCTGAATAATTTGCCGACGGCTTAATTTTATTACATTTATTTCCTCTCTCCCCCTCTAGCTCTTTACACACCCTGACTATGACACATAAAAAAGGACTCTAAAAACTATAAATTTAATATCTTCGAACTTGGACGTAGTACAATGATCTGCTAAGTAAATTGAAACAAAAAGAGCAAATGCAAAACTCTTATGTGTGAAATTGGGGAAAAAAAATTAGTTTGTCCCATCTCAAACTATAGCAAAATTCAATTCAAAGAAAAAAACAAAAATCAGCTAACGATCATTATGCAAAAGGTCATCCGGATGAAGCTCAATGCCCAATCGCCTCTTAATGGACGCACACGAATACTGAGGCTGGTTGCATTTTCTCTGCAGCTCAACAAACCTCACAACATCAAAATTATGCCTCTTGATCAATTTTCTCTGCCTTGACAAAAACAGCCTTTTGAGCAAATCCTGGTAGCTGGGGTCGCTCGACGTGAGTAAGAAGTATGCGTACCCTACGAGTATCCCCGCTGTGGTCGTGAAAAACGCGATGGGCTCCATCACGTCCCACGAGAACTCCCAGAAGGTCAGGCGGAAGAAAAGGCCGACGTGCATTATGGAAAGCCCTAGCCCTGCCCACAGTATGCGACGGACCTGTTTGTGTGCTACCATGTCAATTTCTTCTTTCTTCTGTTGTAGCTGCTTCAGTTCGTCGTTGGTTCCGTCGTCTTCGGGTAGTAGGCTGGCTGGCATTGCTCTTCTAACCAGATCAATCACCTGGAGATGTATAGAACAGGGGATGTGAGTAACAACTAATATTGTTCAGTAGGAACAAGTAATACTATTCCGTAATACAACCAATACTGGTCAACCAATACTTTTCTGTGAAATAACCAATACGAACCAACTAATAGTGTTGCATGCAAACTACTAATAATGTTGAATGAAAAGAATTAATACCATTTAAAAATACAAGAATTTGTCAAGGAATATATGTGAACGATGTTTTAGTTATGGATTAGTCTTATCTAAAACAATTTTATCAAACATTAATGCAGCTTCATTACGAAGGAACTGTCTATAGTGATAATGTTCTTGACGAGAGATGGGACCTATCTTTTTAGAACTCTAGTGCGGATTCTCTATATTTAACCTTTTGTTAATCTCAATTCTCAAAGCGCTCAAAAAAAAAAAAAAATCTCAATTCTCAAAGAAATAAGTATAAAAGAGAAAAGGGTACAAATCGCAAAAGACGTCAAACCCACTTAAAATTTACTTTACGTGTCTTTTTCTCTTTAAAATTCACCAAAACGTAAGAGGGTATATCTGCTTCTTTCATCCTCAGTGACATTTTCTTCTTCCGATGAGGGTAGGTGATTAACACGATAACTAATTCTATTTACGTTGCATTTCATTATTTTTAATACATAACAACAATTATTAATAATGATTAGCAATAGCATTTATTATATTTTTTTTATGAATTTAAAATTATGAACATGAAATATAGAAATGGATTATGGAATAGAGGATCCGTATTTTTGAATCATACATAAACAATAAATTTATTTGCTTCAAATAAAAATAATAACGTTGCCATCATTCCCATTTTCTTGAGTTAGTACTACATGATTTTGGAATTCATTAATGACAAAACCAAGAATAAACCAACTTTTCTTATTTTTCCCTCCAAACAAATCAAAATCAAGATCATGTGCAAAACCAATATTTTCAACCGAAAAAATAAACTAAATAAAAAACACACCTTATCAGGATGAAGATAGACTTTATCACGGAACAGCAAAACAATGCCGGCGTCATCAAGAACTCCGGCGAACGCCGCCGCCTCATTCGCCGACTTAGCGACGCCGATGATCTGGCATGCTTTGATGAGCTCGTCGTAGGGTATAACTTCCCTGTCCTCTTTTCCCAATTTCTCCTTCAAAGCCTCCACATTCACCAGCCTCATCAGCCTTTTCGCCTCCGCGTAACTCACCCCGCCGCCGCCGCTTTTCTCACTTCCGCCGCCGCCGCCAGCCATGGCGGAGCTGAAGTAACGATGGGCCGGAAGGCCCATCAGCCTGATGGGCCTGAATTGCACGGCCCGTTTCAGAAGATTGATACCGGGATTCCTCCACATGGTTGTTAATTACTCAAGAAATTAATTAAATGAATCATTTATGAAAAAAGGCGATGAAGGCAATGGAGAAAAGAAGAATGGCGGGATACATAGAGAGAGAGGGAGGAGAGAGAAACGGAGAAAGAGGGATGCAAGAGTCGATAGTAAAGGTCGCCTTTAAGACCGATTCCTCCATTAGTGTAGACTCTGTTTTTTTAGACAGAAATTTAATTATTTGGATATCGTGACAAATTAGGTAATATATTAATGTTGATGGTTTTTTTTATATATTTGTATTTATTTGTGACAAATTAGGCAATATATTGATGTTGGTGGTCTTTTTTTATATATATTTGTATTTATTGATAATGTTAATTATTATTTTTAAACAAAGTCTTAGTATGCACCCACTTCATCGTGTAATTCAGGTGTATTTGTTAAACATGTAATTAGTATTTATTAAACATACAAGTGTTTCAGTTATATATTTTAGTGAAAACAACTTATACGTTTTGTTGAATACAAATTGCATATTTCAAAACGCATTTACTTTGGACGGTGCACCTGATGAACAAGAAGAACTTTTTTCTTTTTTATTATAGATGTTATTCTTAAAAAAGTCAAAATATATAAAGAAATAAGTATTAGGAGTTCCAAAAAAGCCTTAGAGACTACCAAGAGGTCCAACAATTAAATTAAAGTACTAGTAGGTGCAAAATGGATGTTGAAAATCCCATAATACCCCTGAACCCTAAATATCAACTGCTCAATTATATATTTCCTTCATTTCTTTCGTCTCTCTCTATCTTTGCGTCTCTCTCCCTCAAAAATCACGACACCACAACCACCAACAGTATGCCGCGGTTATGGCAGTGATGGGGGGACGGCGCTTGTGACGGGAGAGCGGCGGTTGTGGTGGTAGTGGTGGGAGGCGGCGGTCATGGCGGTGGTGGGGGCGGCAGGTCTGTGATGGGAGGAGGCTGATCTGTGGTGGGAGGCGGCGGTTATGGCGGTGGAGACAGAGGCTGGGAATATGGGTTTTCTTTTGGTATTTTCACAATTTCTCTGTTTCTTTTCTTCTTTCCACAGAGCTTTCAGTAAGAAAATGGAATATGGGTTTATATAAACAGTTGTAGAATGACGCTTTTATGTTGTAGAGAGAGAAAGGGAATATGGGTTTGTGCAGTTTGCCGATGGAGGTGTTGAATGCTTTCAGCATTCTGTGGCGGCTCTATTTTTTGAATCTGTATTTTTTATTTTTTTAAGAATTGTGTTTTTCTGTAATTTCCGATGGATTATTGATGATGAAGGAAGACTGCAAAGATGGATGATTGATGATGGAGGAAGACGAGATGGGAAGAGAAATGTTTAGATTTGGTTATTTTTCAGGTTTGGATCTGTATTTTGTATCATTTTTGGATGAATACATGCACGTTTTCGTGCATATGTTCATCAAATTGATGAATATGTGCATGTCGAAATTAGTTCGAAAATATGTAATTTTGGATATGAATTTTTGGGTATGACTCTGTTATTTTTATATGAATTTTTCACAATTTTTCTGAAATTTCCCATTTTTCCAATTTTTTTGTGCATATAGGAAGACAAAAAGAAAAAGAAACGAATTGACTAAGGAAAAGAGAAAGAAGAAAAAAGGACCGAAAAAAAGAAGGTAAGGGTATATGAGTCTTTCTATAATAAATTTTGGACCTAATAATACTTCTTACTACTAATTTGAACGGGAAAGTTACTCGCTCATATATAAATTGAATATATATGTTTGTATTGAGTTTAAATTATTTATTCATATTATAGTAAATAGAGTTGTTTTACAATGAAAGTTGAATAGTAAAATAATGACATGTGATGTAAATAAAATGAAATAAAACTGTTTTTAGGTATAATACATTGAAAGGCCCTATTATTTTTTGTTTTAAAAGTCCTTAAACTATATAATTCTTATTTCATAAGATCCTTTTTTTTTTACCATTCATGGGATATAATTTTTTTGTTTGGATTTGATTTGAATATAATTACATTGAAATTGAGATGATGTGTCATATTTTAACGGAAAATATTAAGATGGTTTAGCAAAATCCATGAATTTCTGTTACCATGGACCTCATGAAACCAATGTATAGTTAGGGATTTTTTTAAAACAAAAAATAATTTAGAGGCCTTTGAAAACAAAAATTAATAGTTTAGGAGCCTTTTAATGCATTATGTCTTGTTATTAGCGTGAAAAAAGTAATGATAAGTGTTGTAATATTGAGATATTTGAAAGATATATTTTAAATTGACTGAGTTATTTTTTTGCCACTTTAGGAAATGTTCAATTTACTTTGGGACAGTCTTTTTTACAAATGTTCAAATCTAATACGGGACGGAGGGAGTAACATAGTCCAATTAAAAATCCGCAATAAATGAATTTAAAAAACATTAATTCTAAATAAATGCACGACCTTTAAATCTAATACTCCCTCCTTTTAAAATACTTGTCGTTTTAAGTTGTAACCCCTAAATTAAGAATACGTTTTTCCCCTTAATTATCCTTAATTGATTGTGGTGTTTGACTTAATCTAAGTTGGGAAAGAAGCCCACGTCCTTGAATCAGTTAAAAGGGGTAAAATTAAGAGAACTGGGAAAAAATAATTAGAACGACAAGTATAAATAAAATAATTAAAAATGCTAAAATAACAAGTAATTAAAAAAGGAGAGAGTATTAATTTAATCACGGTTTTTAGTATTATAGTAAAAAAAAGTCCAACTTTTAATGTTCTTGTAAATCGATACACGTTTTGCTTCTCCGGGTGGTGATAGATGACGTAGCTCGCAAGACTTGCCATGTAGGATTACATGGTTTAATTTATTTTTTCTACATTATTATATTTTATCATGACAGAAAATCCAACGCTATAGCAAAATGGCGATATCAACTGTGTGTTATACGGTGAAGAAGAGGAAAGCATATCTCCTCTATTCTATCAATGCAAAATCTCCCAATGTGTCTAGTATAATTGTCACAGATGATGCAAGGTTGAATCAGCGCTACACCATTCGTCCATTACTCACTTCCTACAGCGTAGTAACGTCCTAGGAACGGGTAAGGATGTCAAATCGATCGGTTAATACTTTTTGGATACTCGTAGTTTGCATGATACAAAAATTTCGAAATGAGATCCTCAATGAGGTCCCTCTCATTTCGACCAAATTGTTTGATGAAATCAAAGCGAAGTTGTGATCTTGACTAGTAGTGGAAGAGTTAAAGGTAAAAGATCATTCGTTCATGGAGTGATTTTGCAACCCAAGAAGCTGCATTAAGTATTTGTAAGGAGAGTTTAGACGAAATGGTTTGTGTTCTGTAAATCTTCATTTGATTTGTAATCCTATATCATGTAGGGTTTGGAGTACCCCTTGTACTTAAAGCTAATATACATCTTTTCTCTGATTAAAAAAAACTCAAGCTGTCGATATTGGGTTTTCTATCATAATAATGTAGCAAAAAAATAAAATTTAAACTCTATAATTTTACATGATAAGTTTGGCAAGCAACATCGTCTGTCATCGGTTCAGAGGAAAAAAATATGTATCAATTTATAAAAATTATGATTAAATTGATATTTAATCTAAAAGTTGTATATTTATTTAAAATTAAACCATAAAAAAAGAGTCACAGAAAATGAGTTGTATGGGGCATATACTGGTGTTGCTGAAAACAAATACATGGGGCAAAAAAACTAAACTTTCAAACAAATACAGAAAATAAATCGTCACTAATTAATTGTTCGGACTCTTTTCATTATAGAAACCTCTGAAGAAACCTTTATTCCTATTCTTAATAGTTTATGGAAATTATGCTTAGAAGAAATTATTATGTCCACAATTTTTTCATACTCCACTGTTGCTATAATTTTTAAAAATTAACACTAAATAAAATGTTAATTTTTATAAATAAATAGTAGTATGCTTCGCGATTTGTGCAGTGCAAATTAAGTGAAGCCCCGACACAATACTAACCTTCAATTTTACATTACATGTGAAAATCCGTCTATTTTAATAGACAAAAACTTGTTTGTAATATTGTATATAAGTGATATGTGTAATTGAGTCTTTTTTTATTTTTTTTCTCGCGGGGTCAAGAGGACGGGTTAGGGCAGATTGCTGGTGGGTTAACGGGCTTTCTTCATCTTCTTAACGCCCCGCAGCACGGGCGCTGTTAGGTTTCTTCTTTTTCCTCTTCTCTTCAGATTGTTGGCGGATCTCACGGGTTCTTCTTTTTCGTTCGTGCCCTAATTTCTTGTCCAATTTAATTTTCTTCAATTCGCTCCGACCACTGAATAAAATCAGGTTATTCAATTTAGTTTTTGATGTGGATTCTGCGAGAAGAAAGGAAAATATGTGTGTGGTGTTTGAATTACCCATCAACACAAAGTGTGTGCTGAAATTCAGATCCTTCTGCACTATTTTCACGCTGGTCTATAAATATATAATTTTAGACTGATGATTTTTTCGCCTTTTTACTGGTTTTTGTTCATGTAATAACACTCTTTTGCTCATATGGTAACACTCATTTTGTTCATGTAGTAACACATCAAGTTGTTCTTTAAATCTGTAATTTTGGACTGAGGATTTCTTTTCGCGCTTGTACTTGTTTTGTTCATGTGGTAACACTCTTTTGCTCATATGGTAACACTCATTTTGTTCATGTAGTAACACATCAAGTTGTTCTTTAAATCTTTAATTTTGGACTGGGAATTTCTTTTCACGCTTGTACTGGTTTTGTTCATGTGGTAACACGTTTTTCTTCATAGGGTAACACTTTTTGTTCATGTAGTAACACTTGTTTTTTTAGTAATATGTAACACTGTTCATAAATCGTCGTAATACTATGTGAATACTCATGTGTTACCATATGAACAATAATGTGTTACCTTGTGACCCATGTTACCTTATGAATATTTATGTGTTACAATATGTTTTATTACGTGTTACGTAAGATATGAAGTTTTTTCAATATATGTTGGGAAATTTATTAAGTTTTGATAAAAGTTCCAAAACAGATGTAATAGGATCAGTCAGAAAATGTTAGCTGACTAATGATTTAGCTTGAGAACTTAGTTGACCAGTTGATAATAATTGTATAGAACAACTGGTGTAAAGATAGAATGGATCACACATTGAGGGGGAACTCAATGTATGTCTTGAAGATTAGAAGTAAAAATCAGAAGCGAAGATCAGAAGATCAGAACCTATCTGAAGCCATGAAGAAGACATCAAGACTGAAGACCAGATCAAAGTACATCAGATGAAGTCAATAAGTTGAGCTAAGACAACTTACAGATAAGGACTTCAAGTAGGGCAGATCAGGTTATCCGATCTGATCAGTTCCTATAAAGGTTTAACTTGAGAAGTTATAATCTACTATCAAGACCAGTACTATTGGTACTTGCTAGCCAATGAGAGATTGACACGTCTGTACGGAACTGATAGAAGTCAGGGTTGAAGGCTTAAAAGTTCAACGGCTAGAAAGGACAAAAAGTTATGCGCTTTTCGGCCATCATCAAAATTTATGAAGAAGATCATATCAACTCTGCAAACCTACCTTAAATAGATCGAAATTCAAATTGCTCTCCAACGACTAGTTCGATTTCGTGCCTATAAATAAGGGATCAAACCTTCTTAGTAAGGTTAAGGAAATTATCTACAAGCAAAACTCTCAAGATTTCCGCACGAAGAACACAATCTCAAGATTAATTCTTAAAGTGTTCATCCCTTAGTTCTTAGCAAGAATACTCATCCTCTAGCTTTAGGCTACTTAGAAGATAGGATAGTATTCCAGTTGGAACAACACAAATCTTATACCCAAACATTGTGAGGTTAAGTTTGTTATAGCAGGATTTCTATCTAGGGTTTCTAGATTAGATTTCTGGGATTGGTTGAGTGAGAACTCGTTAAATATCTGTTGGTTGTATTGTGTTGGACTAGCACATTAAACTAAGTCCAGTTGGTTAAGTTGGTGCCCCTGCTGATAGGGAAGAGTGGACGTAGGACAAGTTGTCCGAACCACTATAAATCTGTGTGCCTTTAATCTGCTTTACACATACTTGCACACTACTCTTGTTATCGCATGCATATTACATGCCGGGGATCGACTAGCATCAAGCCTCCGATCCGATCAAATTTTAACACTTTAGTTATCTGACTCAAACCAAATTGGTCAGAATCTTTAGTTGAGTAAAACTGGTTTTCACACGGGTTAACTAATCTTCCGCACCATCAGTTAAATTGATAGACGCCTTTAACCGATCCGCTGTCAAATCGATAGAAGTCGGATATCGATCAAACCGATCCACCGGACTACGATCGGACATACGTGCAAATCACATCTGATCCACTAAAAGTTTTTGAAGTCTATTCACCCCTCCCCTCTAGACTTCAACCCTCACTAAAACCCATTCGGGACCTACAAGTGGTATCAGAGCAGTGGTTCTTTCGACCACTGACTTTGAATATCATTGGTTCTTGAGGAAGAACCTTTGTGGTCACTTGAACTGATCTTTGAAAACCGTTTTCAAAACTCATATTCTTCCAAAATCACCACAAGCATGGATAACACTTCAGGTATGCATTATAATCTACCCATGTTTTCTGTTGATGAGTTTGCAGATTGGTCCATAGACATGAGAGATCATCTGGGAGTGATCAGTAACATAATGGATGAGATTCTTGAGATAGGACCGATTATCATCTATCACTTTAACCCAGCTGAAGCAGGACGAGATCCTACTCAACTAGTTGGAGCAAGAATCAGAAAGAGTCCCTCTCTGATGGATGCAGATGAGAGGAATTGTCTAATCTGGATACTGTTGCTAGACACCTCATCATGAAAACTATGGATGCTACTACAAGAGAGAAAGTGAAGTACCTGAAGACAACTAAGGAAGTCTGGGATACACTTGCTGAAATCTGCAGAGGAAATGAACAGATCAAGGATAGCAGACTGCAAGCTGAGCTAGTTGTATTTGAGAAACTTAAGATGCTGCCGAATGAAACAGTTGATCAATTTGATGGAAGGATCACACGAGGAGTCAACCGACTTCGTGATCTTGGACGAGTAATGTCAAACAAGGATATCAACTACAAGATTCTCAGATCGTTGACTAAGAAATGGGATACCAAGGTGACCGTGATTAAGGACTGTCAAGATATTGCTACCATGAAGCCAAATGATCTAATCTTCAGTTTGAAAGCCCATGAGTTCGACCTGATAGAGAGAAGACAATGATCAGATGATGTCCCTGCTGAAGCTGCTGCAAACGCCGCTAAATCTGTTGCATTCCAGGCAACTAGCAGCAGTTCACAAATCGTGGAACCAGTTGGAAACATCATCAGCCAGGCCGAACAGATTGCACTCCTAACAAGGAAACTTGAACGAACTAATGTTCAGATGGGCAAGTACATAAAGTTTTATGATGACTATCAACGAAGCAGAGGAAGAGATCGAAGATCTTCTGATAGATCACAAGAGAGATATCGTTATTCAGATGATAGGGACAACATAAGAGATGACCAGAAAGATGATCGGAGAAAGGATAGTAGAGAGAGCAGACGAGATGAAAGATCAGATAAGAGAGGTTCTGCTTACAGACAAAATGGAAAGTCTCCTGACAGATCATACCGAAGAAATGATTCACCGAATAGAGGAAATTCTGAAGATTCAAGGGTTTGCTACAACTGTCAGAAACTAGGTCACTACAGTCCTGATTGCCCCAATCTGACTCCCAAAGAAAGAGAAGAGAAACAGAACAGAAGAGAACAAAGGTACCGAGACAGAAAAGCCATGGTTGCAGACACATCTGGAATTGACAATTCTTATCTGCCATCAGATGACTCTGGATATTCATCTGTTGAAGATTTCTGTCTGATTACCACAACTGACGATGTCGATGATTTGAACTTCTCATCTGATGATGACATCTGTCTGATAGCCAGAGAAACTGACCAGTCTGAGGTAATCTCTAAACCTTATGTGGTTTCTTGTTCTACACTTGTTGTGCTTAACACATCTGCTGGAGATATTAACCTGTAGATCTACAATGACCAATTGCTTGATGATCTCTCTAATGCAATAGATACTTATACACGAGTGGAAGTTGAGAACGATAACCTAAGGGCTGAGAATATTCGGCTTGTCAAGGACATTGAAGCTAGTAAAGCAGTTGAACTAAAATCAGCTGAAACTGTTCAGAAGATGACTAAAGAACTGGAGGTTCTGAAAGTCAGTACTACTGATCAGGAAAAGTTGATTAAGGAACAGTTGGCTTTTAATGAACGACAAGCTGGAGAACTCAAAGTTCTTCAGGCTAAGTTTGATGAACTCTTCCGACTGCATGAGAATCTGAAAATATCTGAGGACAATTTGGGTAAGAAAATAGAGGTTTTCACGAAATCTTCTAAGACTGTTCAATATCTGAACAACTATTTTCGTACGCCAATTGACAAGAAGGGAATTGGGTATGAGAATTCTTTTGGATCCTCAAAGGCCCCGTCTGGTTCACATCAGAAAAGTGTAACCAAACGAGTTTCTGATCAAGATACACGAAAAGCCAAATCTGTACCAGATAAGGGAAATAGATCAGCTGACCAGGCAAGGCAAGTGCCGGATCAGAAAGGGAACATAAATGGACCCCAACTTATCAGACACCAACCGAGGAATCAACAGAAGAATCTTGTTCTTCTGAAGAGACCTCAACCAAATTAGTAGAGTAGGCCTCAGTCTGGACCATCTCGTAGGGGACAGTATCAGCTGAAGTCAACTCAATCCAAGCTGCCTGACAAGCAAGCTAATGGTAAATTGCTAAGACCATCTATGCCAAAAAGATATGAATCTTTTAATGGTAGCAGTCGTACCTACCCTTACAATCAGAAACCTAGAGTTGTTGCACCTGAGCCCCACTGGATTAAAAGAAGACAAGTTTCAATGAAAAATCCCAAGTCTTTTGATTTGTCCCAAGCTCACACTAAACTGATCAGATTGCATATGAAGAAATGTATGATTATGTAGATGTCTATGGGAGACAAATCAAGCCTTCTCTATTCAACAAAGGTGCCAGATTTGTTTGGATCCCGAAAGGTACTTCTAACCCCCCAGGACCCAATTCTACTGGGGTACCTAAAATCTGATTTGTTCGCAGGCTCGAGTGGGACTGGCTAATAAAGGAGGTGTACAAGCAACTATCTGGTACATAAATAGTGGATGTTCAAGGCACATGACTGGAAGTCAACATCTCCTCAGCAACTACATTGAGAAACCAGGCCCACGAGTTCTCTTTGGAGACGACAACTTTGGTTTCACCAGAGGAGTTGGAACCTTAGTGAACGATGATGTACAGGTTACATGTGTTTCATACGTTGATGGCTTAAGGCACAACCTGTTATCTGTATCACAGTTCTGCGACAACGGATTCAGTGTTGAGTTCTCATCAGATCAATGCACAATAAGAAATCGAGCGACTCAATAGATTTTGCTAACTGGCTCCAGAAAAGGAACGATTTATACAGAAGATTGGGACAGTTGTCCAAGAAATGCATGCTTGATTGTTAAGAGTTCAAAGAGCTCCAGTTGGCTCTGGCACAAGAGAATGAGCCATCTGAACTTCAAAACTCTTAACAAGATAGTAAGGATGTCCTTGGTTGAAGGTCTCCCGAATGAAGTATTCTCTAAGGATCAGACATGTACCGCATGTCAGAAGGGAAAACAAGTAAAAGCTTCATTCAAATGGATACCTTCTCCTCCATCTTACAGAGTATTGCAACTGCTCCATATGGACCAGTTACACCTCTTAGTTTCAGTGGACGCAAATACACTCTAGTGGTCGTGGATGATTACTCCAAGTTCACCTGGGTTGTATTCTTGTATAAGAAGAGTGAAACTACAACAAAGTTACCTGAACTTCTCAAGAAGATTCAGAATGAGAAGGGTCTCAGCATAGTAAAAATCAGACCAGACAAAGGTACAGAATTCTTGAACCAGTTTATATCTGATTTTTTCTCTGAGTTTGGTATACAGAATGAGACATCAGCTGCAAGGACACCACAACAGAATGACTTAGCAGAAAGAAGAAACAGAACACTTAAAGAAGCTGCACGCACCATGTTAGCTGAGCATGCAACTCAAAGTCATTTCTGGGCAGAAGCTATCAATACAATATGTCACACGCAGAACAGATGTTCTCTGGCTAAGATTCACTTTAAGACACCTTATGAACTGTGGAAGGGCAGAAAACCCCGTGTTTCTTACTTCCATATTTTTGGGTGCAAGTGTTTCATACACAACAGTGGGAAGAGTCAGTTAAGAACCTTCGATGCCAAGTCAGATGAGGTTATATTCTTAGGATATTCCTTAACTAGCAAAGCATTTAGGGTTTTCAACAAACAAACCCTAGTTGTGGAAGAAACACCTCATGTGGTCTTTGATGAGTCAACATCTGATCAAGAGAAATATGCAGCAGAACAAGATGTACCAGACAAACCAGACTCACTGAAAATGGATCAATTAAGGCTCAAAGGAAAGGATCCTAAATACGTTACTGTATATGTTCCTAACTTTGACCTTAACGATTCACCAGGTCAGTCAGACCCCAAGGTAAGTACAACTGTCAGTGAAGAAGCTGGTACAGCTGAGACAGTAACAACTGAATCATCTGGTTCAAGGGGAACACCTGATGTTCCGGCAGACAGACTTCAGCACATGATGAGTCCAACATCAGCTGAGACATGTCCATGCCAAGTGGATCCTACTCAAGTACCTCTCCCAGTCTCTAGTGATGAATCTTTATCAGAAGAGGATGATGTTCTCCAAACAGATGACAATCAGGACAGAAGGACCTGGATAACCAGTCATCCAACTGATCTGATCATCGGGGACCCATCTGATAGAGTCAGAACTAGACATTAGATTGGTGAAAGCGCAATGTATTGTTGTTATCTGTCTTTGAAGGAACCACTCACTGTTGAAGAAGTTCTATCTGATGCAAGTTGGATTTTGGCTATGCAAGAAGAATTAGAGTAGTTTGAGAGGAATCAAGTTTGGGAACTTGTAGACAGACCAACTCACCAAGATGTGATTGGAACTAAGTGGGTATTCAAGAACAAGAAGGATGAGCACAATGTAATAACCAGAAATAAGACAAGACTTGTTGCTAAGGGATACTCACAATTAGAAGGGATTGATTATGATGAAACCTTTGCACTAGTCGCTCGTCTGGAAGCCATTCGGCTGTTTCTGGCCTATGCAGCTCATAGGGGATTTATTGTGTATCAGATGGACGTAAAGAGTGCATTCTTAAACGGGGTACTAGCTAAGGAAGTTTATGTTGAACAACCTCCTGGCTTTGAAATGAGCAACCAAGTGTACAATATAAGAAAAACTCTTTATGGACTGAAACAAGCTCCAAGAGCTTGGTATGATACACTATCCCAGTTCTTGATAGAGAATGGATTTACCAAGGGCTTGATTGATCGAACCTTGTTCAGAATAGAAGATGGAGAAGACATTCTCTTGGTTCAGATCTATGTGGACGACATTATATTTGGTTCTCCCAATCAGAAGCTATGTGAGAAATTCAGTAAGCTGATGCAAGGGAAATTTGAGATGTTCATGATGGGTCAGATGAGCTACTTTCTACGTCTTCAAGTCAAGCAAGCTCACACCGGAATATTCATCTGCCAGGCAAAGTACACTAGGAATTTGTTGGCTAAGTATGGAGTTCAGAATTGTAAAAAGCTTTAATTCCAATGATATTTGCATTTAAGATGGACCTGGATGAAGGTGGTAAGAAAACTAATCAGAAAGAGTATAGGGATTTGATTGGATCTTTATTATACCTAACTGCAAGCAGACCAGATATAACCTTCGCAGTAGGTGTATGTGTCAAATTTCAGGCTAACCCCAAACAAAGCCACCTGGAAGCAGCTAAGCGGATTCTTAAGTATCGAAAGGAGTCTTTGTAAACTTAGGTTTATGGTATCCGCCAGATGATAATCTAAAGCTTAGTGGGTACTCGATTACGATTATGGAGGATGTAGGATAGATAGAAATCTACATCAAGTACTTTGTCGTTTTTGGGAAAAATTTGGTCTCGTGGTTTTCTAAGAAGCAAACATCTGTTGCCACATCTACTACTGAGGCAGAATATATGGCTGCTGGTAGCTATTGCTCCCAACTGCTCTGGCTTTGTCAGCAGCTGAGGGACTACAACATAATTGCTACCAATGTGCCTATCTTCTGTGACAGTAATAGTGCGATTGCTATCACTCGAGAACCGATTCAAGACACAAAGATGTAAGCATGTGGACATCAGACACCATTTTATCCGAGACCATGCAGAAAAGAAGAACATCAGAATGGAAAAGATTCATACTGATAAACAAAGAGCTGATATCTTAACAAAGCCCTAGCTGAAGTCAGATTCAGGGAATTATGTAATGAGCTGGGACTACTGGACTTAGGAGATGAAGCACCAAAGTATTTTGGTGACTTGATCTCAAATATCAGTTGGTTAAGAAACTGACAGAAGAAAGAAGGTCAGATGAAGGGGGAACTCCATCTGATCTGTAGGATCAGTTGAAGACTGATCAGATATGAAGAACAGTCAAAGAAGGAATTTCAACTGATGAGAGTAGTACAAAAGAAGATTAATCTGCTATGACTACTTTGTTGGGAAATATTATCAAGGGATAGACCGAATTTAAGATCCCAGATTGACAGACAAGGTTGTCATGAGGAATTGACTGATTACAACATCAGTCAATCAGATACACATTTCTTTTCTGCTGCTATTTATCTTTGATCTTATCTGGTTTTATTGTACTCAAGTACATATGACGCACGTCCTGCAAAACATTAAATGCGGACGTGGGGGAATATGTATTAAATGGCTTTTAATACGTTTTTTAAAATCCAAAAGCTGCCGGTTTAAAATTCCTGACCGCACGATTTGCTTTAAAATAAACCGCTTAATCGTAAACGTCCATTTTGGGTAATTGATTGAACTCCTGCATCGATTTTCCAAACCCACTTTCCCTCCAAATTTCTATATAAGGAAAAAAAACCCTTCATAATACACTCTTCCTAGCCCTAAATTTCTCAAAGCACTCAAAGTGACAAACAATTTACTTTCAAGCGATTTTTGGAGCATTTCCTTTAAATCAAAGTCTTTCTAACCAGAATCCCTTTCGAAAATTTTATGGTAAATTGCTTACGGTTTATAACATTTGTTTTCATGTACTTTGTATTATAAAATGCCTTATGAAATATATGTTTGTTTGAAAAGGTTATTCACTCATGTTCCTAGTCATGAATGTTCATAAGTACTCATAATTTTGCATTTCTGTAAATGGCTACACACGGTATGGGAAAAATTATGTGTAACTATGCAGCACTTGTTCAACAAGTTGTGGAGGATCGATATGTGACTTTTGGGGTAACTCAAGACCCAGAATCACAAGAAGTGGAGTTTCGATATGTGACTTTTGGGGTGACTTTTGAGGGAAAACAATCTTGACCACTGTTGATAGTCAAATATTTAACGATTCTGATGTGACTTGTTGAATTTGACCACCAAATAAATAATTAATCGAACAAAAACACTGCAGGAAGAACCGTAGTTCTTCCCTGAAATATGGTTGTTGGTATATAATAGGAATGAGGGAAACATTCTAGTGTTCGTCTTTTACAATAAAGGGTGAGGTCCTTTATATAAAGAGAACCAGCACGACAAATCATAAGCATGACAAATCATTAAGCACGACAAATCATGTGCATAAATCATGACAAAATATATGCATAAAGCACGACAAATCATCTTCTGTGTGACCCTTGACATCCTGTTGGATCGGGTCAATTCAGGTCTTTGTGGGCCCTACTGACGGGTGATAATTCGTCCTCCTGACATGTGATAAATCTGGTGATGCTGACCTGTGATAAATCTGGTGACAACAATATCCCCCAAGATCGGGCTGTGACGTTGTTCAGAGTTCGATCTTGAATCATGTCTCGACCAGATTTTATCTTTTGTTGCATCTGCTTGATCCACTATTTTTCCTCCGAGCACTGCCGGATATCAGATATGAGATCTTGATCGTTCAGAATGAGCCCCTACATAGAGGATCTTACCTTTTCTCGTCGTCGATCTTGTTTGTGCCCGTACTTTGAGGCGAGCCCCGTTGTACGAGTCTTTTCTGTGCTCGTACTTCGAGGAGAGCCCCGTCGTACAAGTCTTTTCTTTGCTCGTACTTCGAATGGAGCCCCTTCAGTCTGAAGTCTTTTTCCGTCTTTCAGACTTCAAGGGGGCCCCGTCAGACGAGTCTTTTACGGCTTTCGTCTTGAGGGGGCCCCATCGACGAAGTCTTTTCGTCTTTCAGGACTTGAGGGTGCCCTTCACACGAGTTTTTGTCTTTCGTACTTGAGGGAGCCCCGTCGTCTGAGTTTTTTTTCTCAGGTTTCGTTTCGAGCGAGCCCCATAGACGAAGTCTTTTTTGTGTTCGTACTTCGAGGGGAGCCCCGTCGTACTAGTCTTTTCTATTTTTTGCGCTTATCATCGACCACTTACGGCCGAGTAGTTTGCGACTTTCCCCCTCTAGATCATCTTACTTGCTGTGCGATCTATAGGAGTAAATTTTGTGCTCGTCGTCGACCGCTTACGGCCGAGCAGTTTGTGACCTTTACCCCATATAAATCGTCTGACTGATTGTGCGGTCTTACAAGAGGGCCAAAGTCGATGAAGGAGAGCAAGTTAACGCTGATAAGGGCCAAAGTCGATGAAGGAGAGCAAGTTAACGCTGATATAGGCGGACCGATCAGGCCAAAACAAAGAGCCAACGCCGAGAAGGCGGGCAGGTCGACGCCGTAATGGCGGATGAACACCATAAAGGCGGTCGATCTTGTCACCCGCGATGGTGAGTAGCACTTCACTCGACGAAATACACATTGCCGAAATGGAAGGCCAACGCCTAAAAGGTAGGCAGATCAATGCCGTAAAGGCGGATGAACGGCGGGAGGGCGAATGATCTCGTCTCTGAGATGGCGAGAGCGCCCGCTGGCCGTGGAATACGTCGCCGATCACGGAAGGCCAATTACCTAAAAAAGACGGGCAAATCAATGCCGAAAGCGTGGATGAATCTTGGGAGGGCGAATGATCTCATCGCCGAGATGGTGTAGAAAGGCCTTTGGCGGAATACGACGCCGCCGTCACGGATAGCCAAAGCGCTTAAAAAGACGGTGAGATCAATCTTTGAAAGGCGGATGAACACCGAGGGCGATTATCTCATCGCCGAGATGGCGAGGCGGAGCGCTCGGCGGTATCACGCGTGCCGTCGCGGAAGGCGGTAGCGCTTAAAAGCGAGCGCGATCAATGCCGTAAAGGTGGATGAACGCCGGATGGCGAATGATCTCGTCGCCGAGCACGGGGCGGCGCTAAGCGGAATGAATATCACCGATCACGGAAGGCAGCGCTAAAAGAGGGGACGATCAACGCCGTAATTGGGATGAACGCGGAGGGCGAATGATCTCGTCATCAAGATGGTACAGCCTTCGCCGGGGAATACGCGTCGCCGATCTGAGAAGGCCAACGCTAAAAAGGCTGGCGTATCAACGCCGTAAAGCGGATGAATCTGCGAGGGCGAATGATCTCGCCGCCGGATGGGCGGCGAGCGCTTTGCTTTCCCGGCGGAATACGATGTCGCCGTCCCCTGAAGGCGGCGCTAAAAAGAAAACATTGGAGGTCGTGAGGCGAACGATCTTCGCCGAGATGGCGGCGAGCGCTTTCAGCGGAATACGATCGCCGTCGCGGAAGGCTAGGGCCTAAAAGCGGGCGATCAACAGCGAAAGCGGGATGAACACCGTGAGGGCGAAAAGATCTTGTCAGGGATGGCGCTTGCCGCCGGCTGGAAACACGACGCAAATCGCGGAAGGCCTTCTTTAAAAGGTGGCGTATCAACGCTTATAAAGCGGATGAACGCGAGGCGACGATCTCGCCGCCGAGATGGCGGTGAGCTTGTTTCGACGGAATCTGGCGTCGCCGTCTGAAGGCTAAGCGCCTAAAATGCGGGGCAGATCAACGTCGTAAAGGGGATAAACGCGAAGGGCGAATGATCTCATCGCCGAGATGGCGTAGGTGCGATTAAACGGGCGGAATACACGTCGCCGACGCAGGAACCCGGCCGCTTAAAAGCGCTGGTACATCAACGCCGTAAAGCGGATGAATGACGCGAGGGCGAATGATCTCGCCAGCCGGGATGGCGAGGAGGCTTCGGTGGAATACGTGTCACCGATGCGCGCGGCCTTTAAAAAAGGGGGCATGAATGTCGTCGTGAGGCGAACGATCTCATCGCCGGAGATGGCGAGTAGAAAGCCGCGGGCGAATACGCGGTCGCCGTCGCGAAGGCGTGCCGCTTAAAAGCGCGGGTGATCAACGCCAGAAAGCGGATTTAACGCCGTGGAAAGGCGATGATTCGCTGCCAGATTTATGCAGGAAGCCGCCGCCGCGGAATACGCTAAGGCTGATGCGAAGGCGAAACACTCTAAAAAGCGCAAGTGCATTTCAACGCCAGAAAGCGCGATGAACTCCGTGAGGGCGTAATGATCTCATTGCCGATGGCGGCGGAAAGCGCCGCTTGGCGGAATACGACGCTGACGCAGAAGGCTGCGCTTAAAAGGGCGGCAGATTAACACCGTAGCTACGAATGTAACGGTGGCGACGATATCGCCGTGACGACGGCGGTGCCGCTTTCACTTATGGAATACGCGTCGCCACGCGAAGGCTACAAACCTGCGCCGTTAGGCATCAACGCCAGAAGGCGATTAACGCCGCGAGGGCGAGCGATCTCTATCGCCGGATATGGTGAGCCGCTTCGCTGCATGCAATACGCATTGCCGATGGTGAAGGCCAGCTGGCCAAAAGCGGGTACGAACAGAGCAATGATCTGCCGCCAAGATGGCAAGTGAGCGCCGCTTGCCGGAATACGCCGCCATCACGCGGCGGCCAGCTTAAAAGCGCGGTATCAACGCCGTAAAGGCGGACGAACGCCGAGGGCGACATCCACGCCGGATGGCGCAGGAAGCGCCGCTGGGGATGCTGCCGATGCTCAAGGCCAGCCTTAAAGATGCAGATCAACGGTGCCGCTGGAATATGAACACCATGTAGGGCGGCTGATTCGTCGCAGACAGGAGAAAGCGCTGGTTTAAGCAGTATCACGGCTGACGCAGTATGCCGCTAAAAGCGCAGTGATTAACGCGTAAAGGCGTATGAATCACGGGAGGGCAAATGATCTCGTCACGGATGGTACAGCGCCGCTGCCGAATACGCCGCCGCCAACGCGAAGGCCGCCGCTGGGTGCTGGCGCATTCACGCCGGCGCGATGAACGCCGCGAGGCGACGATCTTGCCGCCGATATGGTGAGCGTCATTGTGAATACGTGATTGCCGACAAAGAAGGCCGCTTTAAAGGCTGGCGTGTATCAACGCCAGAAAGCGGGATTTAACGCCGTGAGGGCGACGATCTGCCGCCAGGGCGAGCGCCGCTGGCGAATACACGCCGCTACGCGGGCGCCGCGGTTTAAAATGCGGGAGCAGATTAACGCCGTAGTTGGGCGATAAAATCAGAAGGGCAAATGATCTCATCGCCGAGACGGGCGCGAGGGCGCGATTCGCCGGGCGGAATACACGCCGCCGACGCGAAGGCCGCTAAAGCTACGGTGACTAACGCCAGAAAGCGAACGAACGACGCTGAGGGCGACGATTCTCATCGCCAGATGGCGGCGAGTGCTTCGCTTTGAATACGTGTCGCCGATGCGTATAAGGCCGCCAAAAACCCGGTACTTAACGCCGCGAGGGCGACGATCTCGTCACGTATGATGGTGAAATGGCCACGGCGTGAATACGTCACCACGCTGGCGCTGGCTTAAAAGGCGCATCAACGTCAGAAGGCGGACGAACGTCAGGAGCGAGACGATCTGCCGCCAGGATGGGCGCAGGGTAGCCGTCACGGGTGGAATACGCGCTGGATGCCAAGGCAAAATGCTCCGGGTGCGTGAGCGTATCAACGCTAGCGACGAACTCGGTAGCGACGATTCTCAAGTGTTTTAGACGGGTAAGGAACGCCACGGCAGTATCACGCATCGCCGATGCAGAAGGCCAGCCAAAAGGGCGATTAACACCGTGAAAGCGCTAATGAACTCCGGCGGGCGACGATATTGCCGGGCCGGATGGCGGCAGTTGCCGCTTAAGGAATACGCGTCAGCCGGCGCGGGCGTCAGCCGGGCTTAAAAGAAAAGCAGATTAACGCTGTAGCGTGATGTAACGCCGTAGGGCGAGTGATCTTACCGCCGGATGGCGGCGGCTGCCGGCGTGAATACGCCGCTGACGCGAAGCGTTACTTCCTAAAAAGCGCCGGGGCAAGATGACGCCATAAATACAGATTTAACGCCTTGAGAAACAATGATCTCGTCACGAGACGCGAGGAGCGCTTCACCTACGCAATACGCCGACGCGCATAACAATACTTAAAAGCGCGGCAGCATCAACGTCAGAAATACGACTTAACGCCGAGGGCGACTATCTCGCCACTTCAGATGGCGCAGGCGGTTTACAGTATCACGCTGGCCGCCGACGCGAAGGCCAGGCCTGGTGCCGCTGGCGCGCATCAATAAAAGTGCGGATGAAACGTCGGACGGGCGAATGATCTCTCGCCCGATATGGCGCGAGCTTCGCTCGATTGATGTCATCAGCGTATGACCCGGTGCTAAAAGAAAGAGCGCATCAACGTTATAATTGGGCGGATGAACGGTCGGGAGGCGAATGGGAATCCGCCGAGAGGCCGAGAGCTTCGGTGTGGAATACATCGCCCGCCACGGAAGGCCAACGCCTAAAAAGGCCCGGGCAGATTAACGCCAGAAGGCGGATGAAGGCCGAGGGCGTAATGATCTCGCCAGCGCCGATGGCGAGCGCGATTCGCTTGGCGGAATACACGCCCGATCGCGGAAGGCCCGGTACTAAAAAGGCGAGGCAACGCCAGTAAAAAGGCGAATGAGTAGCGTGAGGGCGAATGTCTCATCGCCGGATGGGCGGAGGTGCCGCTTCGGTGGAACACGCGGCCCGTCTGATGAAGGCGCCGCCGCTTAAAAAACAGGCATAACGCCGTCGGGCTAATGATTCGCCGCCGTAGATGACGAGGGAGCGCTGGCTGGGTGGAATACGCAGCTGAATACGCGAAGGCCGCTTAAAAAGCGCGCAACGCTGTGAAAGCGCTGGATGAACGCCGCGAGCGTAGAATGATCTGCTGGCGTTGCCGCTGCGATGGGCGGTGAAGCTGTCACGGTGGAATACGCGCCGATGCGGGAAGGCAACGCTTCAAAAGCGCTGGCGACAACGCCAAGTGGCGCTAATGTAACTCCAAGTGGGCGCGACGATTCGCTGTTGTAGATGGTAAAGGAAGGCTACGCAGCAGAATACGACGCCGACGCAGAAGGCCGAAGGCTTAAAAGCGCGCAAGTGACCAACACCAGAACGCGAATGAACTTCCCGTGAGGGCGAATGATATCGCCGCCGACGGGCGCGGCAGCCGCTTCGCCTGCGTAATACGCGCCGCCGACGCGAAGGTTTAAAGCGCAGATTAACGCCGCGCAGATGCACGCCGCAGGGCGAGCGACCACTGCCGGACGGCGAGAGCCGCCACGGGCGACGCTTCGCCGGGACGCGAAGGCCACCAAAAGCGCTGGCGACGACGCCATAAAGCAGTATGAACGCTTGAGGCGACGATCTCGTCACGAGATGGCGAGGGCCGCTTCACCGGCAATACGCTGGCCGCCGACGCGGAAGGTCAATACCAGCGCGGAGTAGATCAATCGTAAAAAGCGGATGAATCTTAGGGAGGCGAATTATCTCATTCACAAGATTAGCGAGCGCTTATTTCAGCCCCGAAATCTGGCATCGCGCCGTCTGAGCAGCGCTAAAAGCGAAGCGAATCAACTACCCGTAAAGAGTGGATGAACGTCGAGATAGCGAATAATCATCGCCAAATATATAGCCGAAATAACTTATTTCGGTGGAATATCGTCAACCTTGGCGGAAAAGTAAGCGCTAAAAAGAAGCGAGATCAGCAGCATAATTGCGGATGAAGCGTCCGGGAGGCGAGAATGATCTCGTGTTGAAGATGGTGAGAATGACTTCATGGCCCGGAGAATCTGCGTGGCGTCACGAGCCAGCGCTAAAAAGCCAGGCGAATCCAATGCCGTAAAAGCGGATGAAACGCCAGGGAGGCGAATTATCTCATTACCCAAATGGCGGAAACTCTTCGCTTCGCTTAAATACATCGTCGTCGTAAAACCCAGCGCTAAAAAGCGAACATATCAACGCCAAAGGTGATTTTAACGTAAGAAGTGCGGATGATCTTGTCGCTAAGATGGTGAGGAGCGCCGCTGACGGAATACGACGCCCGATGCGAAGGCAGCCTTCGCGCGGGCAGACAACACCGCAGCGGATGAACGCAGTAAGTTAGCGTGATGATCATCGCTAAGATGGCGATAAAGCGCTTCCTTCGCCGGAATCTGTAGCGTCGCGCCCGATCGCGAAGGCCAGCACTCACAAGGTGGGCGTATCAACACCGTAGCCCATGATGATCTGTCCGCGAGATGGCGACGGCCGCTTCGGCGAAAATACGACGCCTAACGCGAAGGCTAACGCATAAAAAGCGTGACCCGATCAACGCCAGTAAAGGTGGATAGAATACCGGTGGCGGAATGAT
The DNA here is from genome assembly GCA_037126765.1 of Stenogyne calaminthoides. Classification (NCBI taxonomy): domain Eukaryota; kingdom Viridiplantae; phylum Streptophyta; class Magnoliopsida; order Lamiales; family Lamiaceae; genus Stenogyne; species Stenogyne calaminthoides. The sequence goes on along the minus strand of JBBCBC010000021.1, from coordinate 6,384,340 downwards.
CTCGTCGCCCAAGACGGGCGAGGAGCGCTTTCGACGGAATACTTGCTCCCGAATCTGTTGATGGAGGTCGGCGCTAAAAAAAGCGGCGAGATCAAAAATGTAAAAGCGCGATGAACGCTGTATGGCGGATGATCTCGTCGCCGAAGACGGGCGGCAGCTCTTAGCCCGGAATATCGCTGCCGCCTCGGAAAATTAACGCTTAAAAGGCGCAGATCAACGCTCGTAAAGATGGATGAATGTCGTAGTGGCGGATGTATACGCTAGATGGCGAGGGAGCCGCCATTTCTAATACGCTCGCGCCCTGATGCGGAAGGCCAAGCACCTAAAAGCGTAAGCGAATCCATCGCCGTAGCGCGATGAACGCTAAAGGGCGACGATCTTCCTCGCCGAGATGGGCGAGGTAAGCGCCTCGTTGGAATCTGCTTGTCGGCGTACACGAAGACCGATCTTGCAAAAAGTAGGCGTATCAATGCCATAAAAAGCGGATAACGCAGTAAAGCGGATGATCTCATCGCCGGTAGCGCGGAATACTTAAACGGCGGACCGGACATGGACATCAGCCGGGCAGCCGACGCCGGTATCGGGCAAGTCATCGCCAGTAAAAAGGCCGACGATCTCATTCTCAAGAAGATGGAGAATACTTCGCTAAAATGGCGAACGACATCGCCGAGGTAGCGAGCCGATGTCGAGCGGCTGGCGTGTCATCGCCAGAAGGCCGCACACATCTCTACGCACGCCGGAGTAGGCGCGGCAGAATACTTCGCTAAAATGATGGATCGACATCGCCGAAGGGCAGCCGACTTCGCAGGCGGCATATTCATCGCCAGAAGGCGATAGTACCGCCAGCAAGCCGAGAGGCCGCGTAATCATCAAAAGGCGGTATCACAATACAGAGGAGACGGCATAATCATCGCCGGTGGCGGCATAATCGCCGCCGGGGCCGGGGCCAGCAGATTAAGCCATGGCGAGGCGTAAGATAATCATCGCCGAGACATGGAAGTGCTAATGCCGAGGAGACGGGTATAATTGTCAGCTGAAGCAGATACAAATACGAGGAGGCGGGGGTATAATTATCACGGTGGAAGGCGCTGGGAGATTAAGCAAAGGCCGGAGGCGTATAATCGCCGCCGGCGGCGCGGGTAAGGCTAATGGCGGCGCGACATAATCATACCGAGAAGCGCGGTATCGCTAAATAATGCAGGAGTGCCGGGCATAATCGCTTTCGCCAAAATGGCAAAAGATTACGCCGAGGAGGCTAAGATAATCACGCCAACGGCGGTAGTGTCGCTACCAGGAAAAGCGGCTATAATCATCGCCAAACGGCCAGACGGCCAGCCGCTACGAGGCTGGCATAATCGCCGCCGAACGGCGGCTTAAGCAAGACCGGTGAGTATGGCATAATCGTCACGAGAAGGCGGTGAAGGGAAGTCTTCTACTTTATCATCCGTATGGTTATCGCCAGCGTGGCTTGTCTTGTGTTGAGCGAAGTCATGCTCGTCAGACTGGGGCGGATGTTCGCCTTTCGATGGTCGCATCATGTAATAGCCTGTGGTTTCCCCAGTCTATCATTTTGTGCTCGCCTGCAAGGCGAGCACAATCACTTCGCTCCCAAGCGAGCACAATGTTGAACTCTCGTGTGTTCGCCTGATGGCGTGGTGTGTGCTCGCCTGAGGTGACGAGCACGTAGGCTGCTTTCGTAGTTGCCCCGTATGCTCGCCTGCCTGGTGAGCCCTTTTCTTGATCTTCTCGCTATCAAGGTTGTGCTCGACACCACCCTGCCGGAGACCTCAGATAAATAGCCCAAGTGATTTTTTTGTAATTTGGCCGGTAGTGCCGTTTTCTTCTGAATGAAATCGAACATGATATATGTCCTTGTGTTCAACCTGACTTCATTTTTTATTGTCTTATTTAGTTGCAATCAGGGTGGTTGTCTTATTTAGTTGCAACCTTTATTCGTTCGCGATCGTCTTATTTTGTTGCGATCACTATTCTGCACGGGTCGTCTTATTTAGTTGCGACCCCGTACCCATTGCTCGCTTTGTTGCGGGCATCTGTAAGTATGAACTGTTTTGCCAGGTGAACACAAGACTCGGCTCATTCGTCTTTGTTCGGGTCGTCCGGCTTAGGTGCGACCATTTGTAGGCACGGCCAAAATGAATAATGAGAAGCCACGAGGACATATATACCTCCACTTTTAATGTACGTGACAAGTTTATAAACAAGATATTAAAAGGACGTTATCGAATAATAAACCCAGTGGGAATTGAAGCGAAAGCGATTTGTCCGTAGATTCTCCGAGTTCTTTCCATGAGATCTCTAGATGATCGAGTATTTTTCTTTCAGCGGACACTGTTGCTGGTCACCCTCTTTTTTTTTTCTTTTTTTTTTTTTGAATCGGGCCGTATTTATTTGTTGTAAGTAATAACCCTGGGCCGAAACTTGATTGAGAAATTGGGCCCATAGACTAATCAGGCTAAAACTTTTGGGCCCAATACTTAAAAGTAGGTCAGCCCTACAAGTTCCATAAATAATTGGGCCCAAAATAATCCATTTTAATAACAAAGGGCCAATACTTATGCAGGCCCATAGTCTATGAAATCTGCCACTTTATCATATGAGCCCAACAAACCCTTTTAACCTCCACGAGACCCAGCCCCAACTTTTAAGATTAGATCAAAACTTTGAAAACGTGTAATTCACCAGAAGAAAACTCACCTTCCAGCCCCCATGCGTCCAATACCTGGAATCCTTCAACGCGTCATCACCGCCACGCGGCGCCATTTGTGGCTTGCGCCGATTTGAGGCGGCGGTGGCTCTGGTGTACGGTGGGATCAAGGCGACGGCGTGGCCGGTTCAGAGGTTTTCGGAAGAGTGGCGTCAACAGTGGAGTAAGGCAGGCGGCGGCGATTCTGGTGAGCTCTGGGGCGAAGGCGGCGATTCGGGCGCTGCGGCCGCAACACTGAAAGCGGCGGAGGTGAAGCAGCTTCGCGGACCTGTTCTTCATTTTTCTATCTCTTTTTTTTTGTATGTTAAAGTGTATGTATACATCTGGTATGTGGGTTAGTTTGTTGGATTTTTTGTTTGGGTTTTATCGAAGATGTACTGGATGAAGGGTGTTGATTTTTTTGGTTGGGTGTTCTTGAGATTTCTGGATTTTTTAGATTTTTGAATTTGAAGATCCGTTGTTGTTCTTCACGAATTTTTCAATCTACCCTCCTTCTAGCGCCAATTGTTGATAGTCAAATATTTAACGATTCTGATGTGGCTTGTTGAATTTGATCACCAAACAAATAATTAATCGAATAAGAACATTGCGGGAAGAACCGTAGTTCTTCCCTGAAATATGGTTGTTGGTATATGTTGGGAAATTTAGAGTTTTGATGAAAGTTCTAAAAAACACGTAATAGGGCCGTCGGACACGCATTAAATTTACCGATGTTTATATTATGGATTTATAGAATACTGGGTTGATAACTATCAGATGAAACAACCGATGTAATAGATAGGCCACATATTGAGGAACCTCAATATGTATAGGTCGAATCTGAAGATATCTCATTTGAAGTCAGTCGTGAAGTTTCAAACTCGAAGACTTGAAGATCGCATAGGAAGACCTACATCACGAAGTCAGTCTTATTTGAAGCTAAGACAATCAAGGCACCGTAAGATCCATCGCAGATCGATCACTTTTTGATCCGATCAAAGTCACCACCAGTGAAAATCGATGTTTCACCAAATCATACGCCTATGATCCGAACAAAGTTAACGTCAACCTTAGTTGGAAGAACAACACCAAAAAGTCGCGTCATAACCAATAAGAACGAGACACGTATGATCGGAGCCGATAATTACGGATTTGGTGCCGCTTTCTAACGGCTATAAAAGACACTATTCACACTTTTTGGCCATGCCGATTTCGAAGACGCCACATCAATCCCGCAAGTCTACTAAATATAGCTTAAATTCAAATTGTCTCCAACCTTTTTTGATTTCGAGGTTTATAAATACGGGATCACACTTCAGAGTGATGTAACTAAACACCGAAACAATCAAGAAGCTCAAGCTATAATCGATTTCCGCGACGAAGAACACTTAACTTGAAGATTAATTTTTAAGTGTTCATCCCATAAGTTCTTAGACATAAATATTTTCATCTAACCGATAAGCTACTTAAACACTAGAAAATATTTCATAGTTGGAACCAAAACAATCTTATCTAAACCCAAAGTTAGGTTAAGTTGTTTAACAAGATTTCAGATCAGGGTTTCTAGTTACCGATTTAAGGATCGGTTGAGTGAGAACTCTTTAAATATCTGTTGGTGTCATTTGTGTTGGACTAACAAAAATCTAAGTCCGGGGTTGGTTTTAGTTGGTGCCCCTTGTGATAGAGAAGAGTGGGACGATGGTGGTTTGTCCGAACCACTATAAATCTTTGTGTCTTTACCTTTGATTAATCGCTTACACAATCGCACACAACTATTAAAAGCGCATACATATTCTAAGTTAAGATCGGTTTGCACCAAGCTTCGATCCGATCAAGTTTGACACTTTAGTCAATTGGTTAAAAGACCGACTTTTGAATCTAATTTATTAAAACCGGTTTTTCATACGGGTAAAACTTAGCTTCAGACAAATCGTCGCTTAAATCGATAGATATCGAATCGATCGCCTTCAAAGCGATCAAGAAGTTAGATATCACCAAACCGATTCATTTTACACGATCGTTAATCGCCATCACACCCGATCCGCACAAAAGTTTTTGTAAGTCTATTCACCCCTCCCTCTAGACTTACGCCTCACATAACCTGCTTCGGGACCTACAAGTGGTATTGTCGGGCGGTGGTTCTATAGACCATCGGGCTTTGTGTATCATCGATTCTTGAGGAAGAATCTTTGTGGTCAATTGAATCGATCTTGAAAAACCGCTTTAAAACTCATTCATTTTTCCAAAATCACTCAAAGATGGATAATACCTCAGGTATGATCATGATTTGTCAAGTTCTCAATTGATGAGTATGCAGATTGGGCCATTTATATGTGCAACCATCTAGGTTCGATTAAGGGCGAGAATGATGGAAGTCATTGAAAGAGGACCCATCATCATATATTACGACAACCCTGCAGTTGGAGGAGATCCAGACTTTGCCCCGAGAAGTCTTGTGCGAAAAAGTCCAGCCTTGATGGATGCAGAGGAAAGAAAGTTGTATACTCTAGATACAATCGCCAGGCATATTATCATGAAGACGATGGATAAAGTCACCAAGGAGAAGATCAAATATCTCAAAACTGGCGAAAAGAATGGGATACTAAACCGAGATATCGCGAAGGAAATGATCAGATCAAAGACAAAGGCGTCTACAAGTTTAACCGGTAAAGTTCAAAAATCAAGATGTTTTCAACGAGACCATCAACGAAAGCTAGATGGAAGGATTACTATGTCGAATTGAATAAGCTACGAGAACTTGGTAGAGATGTCGACAAAGATATCAACTACAAGATTTTAAGATCTCTCACCAAGAAATGGGACATGAAAGTCACGGTAATCAAGGATTGCCAAGACATTTCAAGGATGAAACCAAGTAGCTTGTTCCTAAGCCTTAAAGCTCACGAGTTTGATTTAATCGAAAGAGGACAAGCAGATGAAGACGAGACGCCCGTTGAAGCCTCAACGTCTAAATCAGTTGCGTTTAAAGCAACCAGCAGCAGATCGAAGACCGCTGAACCTGTTGGAAACATAATAAGTCAAAGTAGCAGATCGATTCTGCTTACAAGAAGCTTGAAAAAAATCAAATATTCAACTTGGTAAGATCAAAGATTCTATAAAGATTATCAACATACCGAGGAAGAGATAGAGATCACCTAACGGATCTCCGTAGAAAGAACCAGACCGATGATCAAGAGATCACAGAGATGAAAAGAAAAGAGATAATCGATCGATGAGAGAAGAAATAACAGATCCGGACAGAAGGAGTTCTCGGGATTACTATCGAAAAGGGAAGTCACCCGACAGATCCTACAGATCGAGTGACTCACCGGAAGGAAAGGTTCCGTGGATCACGCGAGCGGCTTCAACCGTGAGGAAGAAGTCACTACGGTATGCAGACGCCTGCACTGGGACGCCAAAAGAAAGCGGGAAGAAAAGAGGAAACGTAAAAAGAGCAACGTTATAGGATGTAAAGCTGACATGGTCGCCGACACATCCGGAATTGATGATTCTATCGCCTCCGAGGATTTCCGGATATTCCTCTGTAGAAGATTTATGTCCGATAAGGCGCAAAGGTCATTGACTTCTATGAGAATGAAGATCTGATATTCTCTTCGGATGACGATGAAAATGGCCTCGATTGCAAGGAGGACCAACTCGAGGTAACCTCCAAACCTTCTTCTTTGTCCCGCCACACCGCTATTATTAGCACACCGCCGGGAGATTGACCGCAGCTCTACTCGAGCAATTGCTTGATGATCTCTCCAATGCAAGAGACACTTATGTTATGGTGGAAGCCGAGAATGACAAGCCAAAGATCGTAAATAATCACCTTTGTTAAAGAGAACGATCTCAAAGAAAGCTACCGAATCGAATTGCCGAAACCGCCGTAAGGTAATCGAGGAACTTAACATTTCGAGAGTTAAATCTTCTCGATCGAGAGAAGCAGATCAAAGATCTAAAGCAATCAACAAACAACAAAGTCGATGACTTCAAAATCCTTCAAGCTAAATTTGATGAGCTATTCGACTACATGAGAGTCTAAAATCTTCTCGAGGATAATTTTTTGCAAGAAAATAGAGGTTTTCACAAAGTCATCTAAAACCGTTCAAGATATGAACGCCTATTTTTGAACAACGATTAACAAGAAGGGACTTGGATATGAGAACCCTTCCACATCCTCAAAAGCCCTGTTTGATTCACTTCAAAAAGGTGTAATCAAACGAAGTTTCGACAAAGATACACTAAAAAGCCAAACTTGTATCTAATAAGGAAAAAAAGACACATTGAAGCGGGTAAAGGCAGTGCCTTATCGAAAGTGAAACGAAATGGACCCTAATGGTAAAAGCATCACCGAGGAATCAACAGAAGAACCCAGTTCTTCTGAAGAAACCTCAACCTGATCAACAGATTAGGTACCAGAAAAGACAACCTGTAAAAGGGAAGTCTAATCTGAGACCCAATCAAGGTCATTTGCCGAATCAAGCAAGCTATAGGTAAACCGCAAAAACCACCTATTTAAAAAAAAGATATGAATCTTTTGATGGTAGCAAATCGTACCTACCCCTATAATCGTAAAAACCGTGGGTTTGCTGACTGAACCATAATGGATGAAAAGAAGACAAGCAGAAAAAGATAAATCCCAAGCCTTCTAAATCACCCAAGGTTCACACTAATAATCATACTAATCGAGAAAGCATATAAAGAGGCGTATGATTATGTTGATAGGTATGGGAGACAAATCGGGCCTTCCGATCTAAGCGATCTCAATAGAGGTGCCTGTTTATATGGATCCCCAAAACCAATCCTAACCCTCGGGACCCAATCCAAAAGGGTACCTAAAGCCCTGATTTGGTCAGAGGTTCGCGTGGGTCCGCCAACAAAGAAGGTGTGCAAGCAACTATCCGGTACATCGATAGTGGATGCTCAAGGCACACGATTTCGAAGCAAACACCTCCTCGGCTCTTACATAGAACGAAAGGCCACGCGTGTACTCTTCGGTGATGATAACTTTGGTTATACCAAAGGATTTGAACCTTAGAGAATGATGATGTACAAATAATCGGAGTCTCGTATGTCGAAGGTCTAAAGCACAACCTATTATCGGTTTCACAATTCTGCGATAACGGATTGGTGTTGAGTTCTCGACCGATCAATGCACTATCAAAAATCGAGCCACTCAATGATTTTGCTAATCGGTTCAAGGAAAGGGACGATCTACACGGTGATTGGAAGCAGTTGCCCAAGAAATGCATGCCGATTGTTAAGAGTTCCAAAAGTAGCGATTAGCTCGCACAAAAAGAATGAGTCATCCGAACTTTAAAACTCTTAATAAGATAGCAAGGATGTCTTTAGTGCAAGGACTTCGAATGAAGTATTTTCAAAGGATCGGACATGTGCCGCATGTCGGGCGGAAAACAGTCAAAGCTTCATTCAAGGGAATTTCGACCCCAAGGCATCCGCCAGAGTATTGCAAAATGCTTCATATGGATCTATTTGGACCCGATTACACCGGTCAAATCTCTCAACGACGAAATATACTCGTAATCGTGGATGACTATTCCAAGTTTACCTGGGTTATATTCTTACATAAGAAGAATGAGACGACAACGAAGATACCCGAGCTGCTAAAGAGATTACAAAATGAGAAGGGTGTCAATGTAGTAAAAATCAGATCAGATAAAGGTCAGAAATTCTTCGAACTCTTTTATTACTGATTTTTGCTCTAAGTTTGGTATACAAAGATGAGACATCACCGCAAGAACGCCACAATGAATGGAGTAGCAGAACGGAGAAACAGAACTCTCAAAAGAGTTTGCGCCGCGACGATGTTAAATTGAACATGCAATACCAAGCCGTTTCGGCGTATTATCAACACCGCATGTCATACTCGTAGCGGATGTCTTCGACTAAGGCTCACTACAAAACACCTTATGAAACTGTGGAAGGGCGTAAAACCTCGTGTTTTTACTTCCATGTTTTTTGGGTGTAAGTGTTTCATACACAACAATGGGAAGAGTCGGTTTTGAAGACTTTTGAGGCCAAGTCGATGAGGGTATATTCTTAGGATATTCCTCATCTAGCAAGGCTTTCGGGGTTTACAATAGATTTAACCCTAGTTGTGGAAGAAACACCCATGTAGTCTTTGATGAAGCATCTTCGAACAAGAGAAATCGCCGTAACAAGATGTACCGATCAACTCGCACTGATGCTCGTAAAATGGATCACTAACGATCAAGGAAAAAGGATCGTAAATCGTAATAAAGATACATTCCGGATCTAGCTGATTCACCGGATCAATCGAGATCCTAAGGTACGAAAAAATTATCGATGAAGAAGTTCGGATGCAAATGAGATAAAGATCAATCGAACCATCCGGTTCGGGAAAAAACCTGAAGTTCCCATTTAACGAGCAGACATCGCCAGACATGATGAGTCCAACATCACCGAGACATGTTCTTATCAAGTGGATCATAAACCGCACCACTCCCCAATCGCTAGTAATGAACCTTTATCGTAAATGGATGATGTTCTCCAAACCAAGCAAATCGAGCAGAGGGACTCGATAACCACCATCCAATCGATCCGATCATCGGAGACCCATCCGATAGAGTTAAAACTAGACATCGATTGGTGAAAGTGTCATGTATTGTTGTAATCTGTCTATGAAGGAACCAACAACAGAGAGAGGAAGCTCTACAAGACGCGAAGTTGGATTCTAGCCACGGGAGGAGTTTGGAGCAGGTTCGAGAGAAATCAAGTTTGGGAATGGTGGGACGGACTAACTCATCAAGACGAATTGGCACGGAAGTGGGTATTCAAGAACAAAGAGATGAGAAAAAATGTCATAACCAGAATAAGGCAAGACTTGTTGCTAAAGGGGTATTCACAATCGGCGAATTGATTATGATGAGACCTTTGCACCGGCCGCCGCTAGAAGCCATTCGGTTGTTTTCGCATATGCTTCCCATGAGAGGGTTTTGTGTATCGATGGACGAAAAGTGCATTCTTAAGCGGGTACTAGCAGAGAGGAAGTTTATGTCGAACAACCTCCGTGCTTCGAAAAAGAGCAACCAAGTGTCTGGATTTAAGAAAAAGCTCTTTATGGTTCTAAACAAGCTCCTCGAGCTTGGTATGATACACTATCTCTGTTCTTGATGAGCGGTGGGTTCACTAAAGGGCAAATGGATAGAACCTTATTGAGAATAGAAGATGGAGAAGATATTCGATGGTTCGGATCTCGTGGGCGACATCATCTTGGATCTCCCAACAAGAGTCTATGTGAAAGATTCAAAGAACCGATGCAAGGGAAGTTCGAGATGTCCATGATGGGGCGGAGATGAGTTACTTTTACGGGTCTACAAGTGAAACAAAGTACGAAGGGATATTCATCATCCAAGCAAAGTACACTAGGAATTTATTGGCTAAGTTTGGAGTTCAAAACCGTAAGGAAGCGAAATTCCTATGATAAGCGGATTCAAGATGGATCCAGATGAGGATGGTCGAAAACCAATCGAAAAGAATATAGGGCTCTCATATGGATCTCTACTATACCGAACGCCAAAGCCAGACTGGATATCACTTTTGCAAGAGGGTGTATGTGCGATTTCAGGCAAATCCAATGCAAAGCCACCTAGGAAAGCGACTAAGCGGATTCTTAAGTATCTCGAAGAACAAATAAACCTTGGTTTATTTTACCCATCGATGATAATCTAGAGCTTAGTGGGTATTCTCGATTCGATTATGGAGGTTGCAAGATTGTGTAAAAATCAACCTCAGGAACATGTCAATTTTTAGGAAGTAAAACCGATCTCGTGGTTTTCAAAAAAGCGGACATCGGTTGTACATCTACTAATGAAGGCAATATATGGCTGCGGTGAAGTCATTGCTCCCAACCGCTTCCTGGCTTAGTCGCCGGTGAGGATTATAACATTGTAGCTAAGAATGTACCTATATTTCAGGACAAAGAATAGTCTTATTGCAATCACTCGAGAATCCTGTTCTACATAGAAGATGCAAGCATGTGGATGTCAGACACCATTTTATAAGAGATCATGTTGAAAAGAAGAATATCATAATGGAAAAGATTCATACTGATATACAGAAAGCTGACATTCTAACCAAGCCACTAGCTGAGATCAGATTCAGAGAATTATGCAATGCGCTAGGGCTTCTGGATCTTGGAGAAAAAGCACCTAAAATGCTTGATGGATCGTTTCTCAGAACCGGTGGTTAAGAGACTAACCAGGTTAAGAGAAATCAGTTGAGTTTGGTATCTCAACTGATCAGAAGATCAGTCAAGGAACTGATATGAGAAAGCGATCAGATTTACAGATTATCAGATTAAAGGAACTGATCAGATTAAAGGAACTGATCAGATTAACGGATTATTTGATTAAGTCAGTTTGGTTATTTCACACTTTGTAAGTCGATTAAGCTGATTATTCAACAAGCAAGATTCACAAGATTAAAGCTTATATCGCATAAGAAAACAGAAATTTACACAACAATGGAATAATAGAAATTTTCATTGATAAAGACCCGAAGGTCAGATTTACATTACAAGTTACAAGTACAAAAGGACCCGGAGGTCAGTACATAAACCCTAAACCCTAAACCCTAAACCAAAAACCCTAGTCTAACCCTAGAAGGTGGGGAGAGAGAGAGATTTTAAATCGATGCTCCCATTTTCCCCACTTAACAGGGGTGAGAAAGGCTTTGAAATAATCCTAAAAGCCCTTTCATGAGGCTAAAATCAATGGAGCGAGAGCGGCCTTGATAGGATTTTAAGCCAGAGCCCTTAGACCAAGTCAATGGGCTCTCCAATTTGTTAAATGGACACGTGTGCAAGAAAGAGGTTCAAAGACCTTATGGGCACATGTGTCGATGAAAAAAAATTGAGTTGATATCAAGAAGATCGGGTTGTTGTCCGATCAAGACCGTATATCAAACTCATGTTTTATATCGATCGAGTCTGTTGATGCTAGTTTAAATATCTCGATAAACACACAAGGTGCATACGGTTAGGAGAAGTGTCTTACCGGTTCATGACGACAGATCCGCCGCCTTGGTGGTAGAAAGCTTAGCAACAATTGTATGTGTAATCTTTGATGGCCGAAAAGATGATAAAGGGACACAAGGTTGATTTGAGAAGTGAAATCATTGAAAAAGGGGTAAAGGTGTTTTTAGGAAGTTTCACCGGAAATAAGGGTTCACGGAGAATGCATGATTCTACAAAGAAGATAAGTATGGTGAATGGGTTATGTTGTGTAAAACATTGGTCCAATTTATAGAGGCCAAACAAGGGTGCAAATGCAAATCGATTTCTCAAAGCCTCTTAGAGAAATTAGTCTGACAAGGACAAACGATGTAGGAATCACTTGACCGATAATTGGATAAATGTACGGTGATTTGACATTACGAAGAATCCAGACTACTATTACACATGTCAAATCGTGACAACTTAGGGAATCGAGACTACTATTCAATTCTTCAAGAACTAAGTTTTGGCAGTAACACTTATCCCAAGAATTGGCTTGGTCTGAGTAGAATCAGATTAGGTCAACTGAAATCTGATTAGTTAAGAGACTGATCAGATGAGGAAGATCACTTGAGCTTGATACCTCAACAAATCAGATATATCAGTCAACAAGAAATCAGAAATAACAGTTGAAGGGGGAACTTCAACTGATCAAGGATCGAAAAGGAAATCGCCTTGAAAGTGAAGCGGATCAGTTGAAAAGAACAGTTGGGAAATTATAAGGATTAGGAAGAAAACTAAGATCAATAATTGTAATCAACAATTACAAGTGGTATTGACTGATTACAACATCAGTCAACCAGATACGCATTTATGTTTCCTTGTTTATTGCTTACCTATTTGATTTTATCTGATATTATTTGTCTTACTGTACTCATTACCTTTGTGACGTATTTCCTGCAAAACATTTAATGCGGACGTGGGGTACTTGTATTAATTGCTACAAAATGTGCTTTTAAATCCAAAAGGTATTCGTACGTGCTTTTCCTGACCACCCGATCAAAACCGCTTAATCTGGATCGTTTAACCTTTTCAAACGGTTGATCTTCTAATCTCGTTTTTCCCTCCTTCTCTTTATAAGTTTCATCAAAACCCTACCAGAGCTTTCTTATTCTCAAAACTTGCGATTTATTCTCTGAAAACTCAAAATTACCCTTCTGTGATTCAAAGTGTTTTCTTGCGATTCAAACTTATCTTCCGAAAAACTGAATCTGGTAATTTCTGGTTATTTGATGATTTTCTTTTTCAAAATCCTTTGATCATATAGATTATGTCTATATATGTTATCCTGCGTTATGCCTTATCTTTTCTTGATATCCATATGTGTTTATCGATTACTAGGCCTGTGAATAGGTCTGATAATCTATACATGATATCTTTATGTATATGCACAATTTTAATCGAGTCTATCTTGTTGTAGATGGCCACTCACGGTATGGGAAAGATTATGTGCAACTATGCTGATCTAGCAACAAAGATTGTCGATGACAAATTAAATGCATGATTTGGTGTTACGGGATCGAGAATCCATGGAAGTGGAACAAATTCGAAGAAAGCGAGGCCTTGAAAAATTACATCTTTGCTGCTGCAATCCAGTGATGCAATATGAAGCACTCGAATTCTTAAGGAATTTGAAGGTGGATACAGACACCTCTGGAGATGAACTGATCTCTTCAGTTAACGGAGAGGAGATCAGACTGTCGAATGCGGACATAACACGTATGTTCATGTTTTACCCGAAGGAAGAATCTCTTTGCTTTCACTCTGAGGAGAATGAAGATGATGGTGATCGAAGCGAACTCTTGAGAGGCCGACAAACATCGGACCCTTGAGGTTTTTGTCGAACCGATGTTAAAAAGGAAATACCCATTTGTTGTTTGAAATATTGTCAAAAACAATCATGGGTATTTCATTATTGAGATGCTCTAACATCAAATCAAATTGTACATCATGGCTGCGATAATTGATGAAGCCAAGAACATCAATGGCATGGCTTCCTCAAGGCCATTCTCGCTCCAAGAACATGAAAAATTTGGAGTTAATGAGCGGAGGCAGTCTATCGAAGAAGAGGATCAAGAATCTCAACAAGGTTGCGGTTATTACGAAAGACAAAATGCCAAATGCCGAATGGGACAGAATGGTGAAGTCCTACAAGGCCTTCCTCACAACAACTTGACTATATATGGGGCAATGGATGATGATATGAGGCCCACTCCTCCAAAAGGTGAAGAAAAAAAAACCAAGAAATTTCACGCGTCTACACCGGATGCCCCCAAAAAAAGAAAAAGGAAACTGGTGAAGGCTCGGGAAAAAAAGAGGCTAAGCAAAGTAAAAAGGGCCTCCATGACTCTGTTTTTCGGAAGATGAGTCGATGACGAAGGAGTGCGTGAGCAACCTGATGAGCAGCGGAAGTCGGTAGAAAAAATCGACAGCAAGCTTCAAGTAGAGAGCTCCCGTAACATTCTCGAGGGAAGAGCGAGAGGCGATGATCTTCTTCTCCTCAATCTCGGCTGATTCACGCTCGGACTTCGCCATCTTGAGCATGTTTCTCCTTCTCATTCACTGCCCCATGAACTGACAGTTCATCACCGAGAAACCGGAAAGATCTGTTGTAGAGAGGGACTTAATTGCTTCAACAACAGAACCTCTGCAGGAGTTGATTTATCGGCGAACTTCGCTACTCAAGCACCACGGAACCCCTACATCTCATCAACCCGAACTGGGTCGATCCGAGCAAATAATTCCCGAGTCAGATCCTCCAAGACCATCAATTGGGAAAATGGTCGGGGATCAAATTGAACGAGATATTGATGCAATGTATCCATAAATTGGTAGCCCGTCTGATTATCGAGAGGAAGTTATGGAGATCCTCACTGGAAAGATCTCGGTTAAAAAGCTTCTCGATTTTATGATGATTATAGAACGGATGGGAGGTCTTGATGAATTTGTAGATTTTGATTTCGATATGAAGAAATCGCTCAAGTAGGATCACCGGTGAGCCGATAATCGCCGAATCAATTAAAGCTCGATCCACGGGAAGCCGAGGTTGACCGAACAAAGTGAATCGAGAGGCCAAGAAGCTCTGCCAGAGATATGCCTATGAAGGACGCGGGGAGAGCTGATGATAGTGGAACCGTGCCGCAGTTTAATGACCAACCACTGGAGGCACAAACAACTGAAACAGATCAAGTGACGCATAACTTTCCTACATCTCACATCACCGCTGATCAACCGAGAGATCGATCATGTCTCAAAGATCTCCCCGAAGAAGAAGTTGAGGAGTGATAATCGATCGGAGGCGAGATTGGCCTCAAAGAAATAATGATCAAAAGAGAATTGGCTATTTCCCGATTGAGGCAATCAAAGATCGTTCTCCCAAACCTGTGACCAACCTATCTGCCGAGCTTATAAAATCGGGTTGATGACAAGCTAATTCAAAGTTGATCAACAACAAGTTTTTTTTTTATGCCACCGAAAATGCTAGAATTGATCAAGAGAAACTTGACAAACTAATTCTTACCTTCTCATCGCCGTGGAATCTGGCCAAGATCGAAGTGATCTCGAAGGTTCAAAATCTAACCGCTTTCAAGCTCAAGGTTTTATACATTGCGAGATCTCAATAGAGGCGATATCGATCGACTTTGGATCTCGACTTCCCCTCTCAACGCTCTTTTTTGATCAAACCAAAAAGGGAAGGACAGATGAGAAACCAACCGATTAATTTATCGTAACAATGAAGACCCGATTGATAGTTGAATCTTATGGACAAAAGACTAGACCATCTGGATCTCTTTGCTAACGAAATTTCGGAGAAGATGGAAAAGTCAAAGGCAAGAAAGATAGGCTGGTGTCTTTGGGACATCACAACTTGTCTACCGGTCACTCAAACTAAGAAAAATCACAAGAAGCACAAACTAGCCAAATTCGTAGCCGATAAGAAATCTGGCCGAGAAATCGGCCCAAAGAGCAGATTCTTTGAAGAAGCGAATTAGTGAAGAAGAAAGAAGGCGGAAAAAAAAAATTGGACGAGCGTAAGATCTGAAGAAGAAATTGGATCGAGGGCGAAGAAAGGAAAAAGGGAAAATGTGCGGAACCTCACCGCCAAAGAAGAGTTGATGAGATCATTCAAAAAACCGCCGCGACACGCCGATAGGTTTGAGGAATGGAATAAGATCGAAGCGAATGGCTTCGGATGCCTTTGTTCTAGATCTTGTTCCACAAGAAGAATCTCCGATGCGAGAATTCTTCAATTGGGTTGGAAAACAAATATCCGGATTTTTAAAGTATCCGGAAAATGAGGCCAAAATAATCAATGTAAAAATATCTCGCCAAGAGTATGATCGTTGGATTACTCGAAGAAGGCGGATGGCTCATTTAATGATGGCATTTCAGAGATTCTATTTTGACATCCGAGCAAAGCGGCGCGATAAGCGATCCTCGGCCAGATCAACGATGTCAAATGGAAACTATATCGGATTTTCAACATCCTCAAGATCAAAGAGAAATGATGAAGGATCAAGTTTAAAGAGTGAAAAATCGAAAACTTTCGAGGATCATTTGTTTTTTAAATTCAAACTTTTCTGATGTAATATGTAATCGACAAATCTAATGAAAGAAAAGTTTATTTTCTGATCCTAAGACAAAATCTCATTGTTTTCTGATTATGTGCTCTTTACTGTTCTATATTTAACAACTGTGTTTGGTTTCTCAAAGTGTTTTGGTTTCATAAAAAAGGGGGAAATTGTTGGGAAATTTAGAGTTTTGATGAAAGTTCTAAAACACATGTAATAGGACCCGGTCGGACACATTGGTAGCCCGATGATGTTTATATTACCGTTTATAGAATACCAGTTGATAACTATTGTATAGAACAACTGATGTAATAGATAAGTCACATATTGAGGGGGAACCTCAATATGTATAGGTCAGATCTGAAGATATCTCAGCTGAAGTCATGAAGCTAAAACTCAGAAGACTTGAAGATCAGACCAGAAGACCTACATCAGTTGAGTCTGCTAGTTGAAGCTAAGACAACTGGCACCAGAAGACTCCATCAGTAGATCGATCACTTTTGATCGGATCAGGTACCACCAAAGTGAAAATCGATGTTTCACCAAATCATACGCCTATGATCCAACAAGAAGAATGTCAACCTTAGTTGGAAGAACAACATCAAAAAGCGCGCTCATAACCAATAAGAACGAGACACGATGATCGGGGTTTATAATTACGGATTTGGTGCCGCTTTCTCTAACGGCTATAAAAGACACTATTCACACTTTCGGCCATGTCGTTCGAAGACGCCACATCAATCCCGCAAGTTCACAAATATAGCCCGAAATTCAAATTGCTTTCCAACGGCTCTTTGATTTCGAGGTCTATAAATATGGGATCACAACGAGTGATGTAACGAAAACATTTTAAACAATCAAGAAGCTCAAGCTATAATCGATTTTCGCATCGAAGAACACTTAACTTGAAGATTAATTTTTAAGTGTTCATCCCATAAGTTCTTAGCACATAAATCTTTTTTCATCTAGGCGATAAGCTACTTAAACACTAGAAAAGATTTCATAGTTGGAACCAAAACAATCTTATCCAAACCCAAAGTTAGGTTAAGTTGTTTAGAAAATTCGGACTAGGGTTTCTAGTTACGATTTACGGGATCGGTTGAGTGAGAACTCTTTAAATATTTGTTGGTGTCTTGTGTTGGACTAACACAAAAATCTAAGTCCAGTTGGTTTAGTTGGTGCCCCTTGTGATAGGGAAGAGTGGGACGTAGGATTTGGTTTGTCGAACCACTATAAATCTTGTGTGCCTTTACTACTTGCTTTGATTAACTTGCTTTACACAATCGCACACAACTATTAAAAGCGCATACATATTCTAAGTTAAGATCGGTTTGCACCAAGCTTACGATCGATCAAGTTTGACACTTTAGTCGGTTGGTTAAAAGATCGACTTTGGAATCTAATTTATTAAAAGCAGGGTTTTTCACGGGTAAAAACTTAGCTTCGCGACAAATCAGTTAAACCGATAGATACCGAATCGGATCCGCCTTCAGCGATCAAGAAGTTAGATATCGATCAAACCGATTCACTTACACTGATCAAAGCTAATCGCCATCACACCCGATCCGCACAAAAAGTTTTTTGAAGTCTATTCACCCTCCCTAGAAACACGCCTCACATAACCGATTCGGGACCCTACAAAGATATAAGAGGAATGAAGGAAACATTCCAGTGTTTGTCTTTTACAATAAAGGGTGAGGTCCTTTATATAAAGAGAACCAGCATGACAAACATAAGCACGACAAATCATGTGCATAAAGCATGACAAAACATATGTGTAAAGCACGACAAATTATCTTCTGTGTGACCCTTGACCTCCTGTTGGATCGGGTCGATTCAGGTCTTTGTGGGCCCTGCTGACGGGTGATAATTCATCCTGCTGACTTGTGATAAATCTGGTGATGCTGACGTGTGATAAATCTGGTGACAACAACCACTATTGTTCACGACAAGGGAATCCCGTGATGCAATACGAAGCCCTGGAGTTTCTTCGCAATCTAGAAATCACAAAACCAGGAGATGAGCTCAAGTCGACGGTGAATGGGGAAGATGTCGTTGTTTCAAATGCAGATTTAATCAGATTGTTTACACCTCCCAGAGGAAAGATTTCGCCTGCTCACTACCGAGACGATGATGATGAGAAAATTCGTGAAGAACTCTTCCGAGAAGCTGATAAACACCATACTTCTAGGTTTGTAAAACCCATGATCAAGAGGAAATATCGGCTGCTCTTTGATATACTCTCAAAGACGATCCTTGGAATTTTCTTCAGTTATGACGGACTAACATCTGTCAAACTGCACTACTTGGCTGCTTTAGTTGATAGAGCCCAAAATATCAACTGGTTGGGAACACTGAAAGCTATACTCGTAGAAGAGTATCAGAAATTTGGAATCAATGAAAAGAGAGATCTATCTAAAGAAAAGGATTGGGAACTTGAATAAGGTTGTTGTGATACTGAGGGATAAGCTGTCAGATATGGAATGGGATGCAAATGGTCTGAAGTACTACAAGGCAATTCTAACAACTTCAGTCCGGATCTTCGGTTCGTCAGATGAGGACCCTCAGGCAACCACAAAGAAGAAGAGGAAAGCAGCAGCAGCTGGTCCGGAAGAGGCAGCCTAGCATGCATCTGCAAAAAGGAAGAAAGCCAAAGCTGGTGGCTCGGGTATAAGAGAAAAGAAATACAAGCAGACTCCAATGACTCTGTTCTTAGAGGGAGGATCAGGGGAGGGGGAAACCGATACCGAGAAGGAATCTGCTAAGAGCAAAGCAGAAAGCAAATCAGCTGGCTCCAACAAGAAACGATCTGACACATCTGGGAAACAAAAGTCCCAAGCTACTAGTTCACCAGATGAACCTGAGGAAGGACAAGCTGGTGGTGAACTGATTAGGTCCCCTTCTCCCCAATCAAGAGCTAAATCACCTGCCCAATCAAAAGAAAAGGAGCTTCAACAGATGGAAATCTCCCCTTCTTCTTCAATGGAAGAAGGTTTAGCTGGAGAACAGGAGAAGGAAAAGGAGAAAGATGAAAGGCAGGAGACTGAACAGACTGAGAAGGAACCACAAAAGGTGGTGTCAGAAGCAGAACCTCCACAAGAACCTGCAAAAGATAAAACTGATATTATGGAAACTGATCAACCCTCATCTTCAGCTGACAAGTATGTGTCCAAGATAGATAAAATAGTTTATGGTCACATGATCAGACTGCACATCGAACGAGAACTGGAACTTACTTTTCCTGAACTGTTTGATCACCCAATGATCAAAGATGAAATTGTGGAGATTCTAGCTTGGAGAGATCTGCGATTGAAGACTTTTACTGACTTCATCATCATTATGGAGCAGATGGGTGGAGCTGATGAGTTTGCTGATTATGACTTCGCAATGAAGAAAGCAGCCAGAGTAAACTCACCAACTGCTCTACTGTCTGCTGATGCGGTCAAAAAGTTAATCTACCAAAAATTGGGTAAGACGATTGATGAAGCAGACAAGGAAGATGAACACCAGAAGGAGTTGGGAATTATCGATGAAGGTGGAGCTGGTGTTTCAGCACGTGACCAACCACCGGAGGCAAACGTGGCTAAGGCAACTGTTGGACCTACTCAAGTTCCAACAGGTCAGGCCATCCTATCGATACCTGCAACTCATGTAACGACTGATCAACTCAAAGAGATCAGGTCATGCTTCAAGGATCTGCTGCAACAAGAAGTTGAAAGCGTTCTGGCGAACTCCATCAGTAACACAATTACAGAACATCTCCAGACGTCAGTCAAGGTAATGGAGGAGCAACGATAGTTTATGATTTCCCAGTTAAACGAGCTGAAATAAAAATTTGCCAAGGATGTTAAGCTAATCACACATGATTTCACAAAAAATGTGGATGATAATCTGGCAAAAATTTCTAACCTGGAGGTTTCTCTACTGGTGGCACTGGACAAGCTAAAAGCAAACGAGGAGAAGCTTGACAAACTATTCTTCACATTTTCTACTGGCATAGAGAATGCTAAGGCCGAGCTCATGAACAAAGTAAAGGACTTATCTGTTCAAGCTCAAGGGCTATCTGCCAAGGATCTTAATCAAGCTCTTGCCGTTAGTTTTGGCTCCCTAACTTCACACGTTACAGCCTTGTTTGATCATACCAAAAAGAGGGAAGGACAGGTTGAGAAACCAACTGGCTTGATCAGGTCGACTGAAGAACTCATTCAGACTGTTGAATCACATGGTCAGAGGCTTGAAAGTCTGGATGAGATGGCAGTTGAAGTCAGGGCAAGACTTGAAAGGGCTAAACTGAAAGGGAAAGGAACTGGCCCATCTCACTCTGCACTTCTACCTCATGCTCAAACTACTACAAGAGTAACTCGAAGTGCTTCAACTGCTCAAGTCGAAGCTGATAGAAGATTGGCTGCCAGATTGTCTGAAGAGCAGTTAGAAGAAGAAGCTAGAAGAAATGAAGAGGAAAGAAGGCAAGAGAAGCTAGCTGATTCTGAAAGCCTGAAAAAGAGGTACTCTGCGAGATTGAAAAAATGGCTAACTGGCAAAGACGTGGTAGAGCCACTGATCCCTGCGCAGATGGAAGACATCATTCTGAAAGATGAGAGGAAAGAGGCAAGGATGATGGCCTGGACGAAGATTCGAGCTGAATGGCTAGGTGATGCTTATGTTCTGGATATTGTGCCAACTGAAGAGTCTCCAGATGAGGAGTTCTTGAACTGGGTGGAGAACAAGCATCCGGAATTTCTGAAAGAAGCCCAGAAAGATGCTAAGAGCATACATGCAAAGATCACACATCCTCCTTATGATGTGATGGACTACACGAAGAAGTCAGACGGATCATTTGACACATTGGCATTTGAGAGATTCTACTACGAACTGCTGGGCAAAGCAGCTATTACTGATCCGGGCCAAATATCTGATGTCAAATGGAAGTTATACAGGATCTTCAATGTTCCTCAAAGCCTGAGAGAGATGCCAGAAGGATATAAGCCTAAAGACTGATGAAAAGAAGACCTAAGGATCAGTTTATGTTTTGTTTTTCAATGTACTGTGTAATAGCTATATCTAAATGAAAAACTTTAACTTTTCTGATCCTAAGACAATCTCTCACTGTCTTCTGATTATCTGTCTTTACATGTTTTATACTTATCAACTGATGTTGGTTTCTCATACGTTTTGGTTTTATCAAAAAGGGGGAAATTGTTGGGAAATTTATTAAGTTTTGATAAAAGTTCCAAAACAGATGTAATAGGATCAGTCAGAAAATGTTAGCTGACTAATGATTTAGCTTGAGAACTAAGTTGACCAGTTGATAATAATTGTATAGAACAACTGATATAAAGATAGAATGGATCACACATTGAGGGGGAACTCAATGTATGTCTTGAAGATTAGAATCAGAAGCGAAGATCAGAAGATCAGAACCTATCTGAAGCCATGAAGAAGACATCAAGACTGAAGACCAGATCAAAGTACATCAGATGAAGTCAATAAGTTGAGCTAAGACAACTTACAGATAAGGACTTCAAGTAGGGCAGATCAGGTTATCCGATCTGATCTGATCAGTTCCTATAAAGGTTTAACTTGAGAAGTTATAACCTACTATCAAGACCAGTACTATTGGTACTTGCTAGCCAATGAGAGATTGACACGTCTGTACGGAACTGATAGGAGTCAGGGTTGAAGGCTTAAAAGTTCAACGGCTAGAAAGGACAAAGTTGTACGCTTTCGGCCACTATAAATCTGGGATTTCTATCTAGGGTTTCTAGATTAGATTTATGGGATTGGTTGAGTGAGAACTCGTTAAATATATGTTGGTTGTATTGTGTTTGACTAACACATTAAACTAAGTCCAGTTGGTTAAGTTGATGCCCCTGCTGATAGGGAAGAGTGGACGTAGGACAAGTTGTCCGAACCACTATAAATTTGTGTGCCTTTAATCTTCTTTACACATACTTGCACACTACTCTTGTTATCTGCATGCATAATGCATACTGGGGATCGGACTAAAGATCAAGCTACCGATCCGATCGACCTTTAACACTTTAGTTATCGACTCAAACCAGATTGGTCGAGAATCTTTAGTTGAGTAAAAACTGGTTTTCTGCGGGTTAACTAATCTTCCGCACCATCGAGTTAAATTGATAGACGTCAAACCGACCGCTCACAAATCAATCGATAAAGTCGGATATCGATCCCAAACCGATCCACTTCACACTGGACGATCGGACATACGTGCAAATCACATCTGATTCACGAAAAGTTTTTGAAGTCTATTCACCCCTCCCCTCTAGACTTCAACCCTCACTGAAACCCGTTCGGGACCTACAATATAACAATGTAGTAACACTTATACATAGATGTAGTAACACACAAAAATTTGACCAAAAAAAATAAAAAAAATTATGTGTTCAGTAGGAATCGAACCCGCAACCAAATTCATTAACAATGAACCTAAACCACTAGGCTACAACACATATTTGATAAAGATATCCTTCTATAAATACATATTCGATCTCGTTAAACTGAAGCCTAACATATTTGATCTCGCCAACCTGAAGCCTAATGCCCGCGCGCTGCCCGCCCTGCCCGCGCCCTGTTGACCCGCGAATTTTGATAATTTTTGTCTTATTTATGTTGTATTGCACATAACACTAGTGTGCAATATTTCACACAAGACCTTCTCATTTTAATACGAGTGATCTTATGTGTATCTAGATGCACAGTGCATTAATAATATATTTTAAAATTATATAATTTATTATATTGGAAGATGCAATTTATTTACAACAAATCGTATAATTATTTTTCCACATTAATAATTACATGATTCAGTGTAAACAAATTGCATTTTTCAATATAACAAATTGCATGATTCTAAAATACAATATGAGTGCACGGTGCACTTGAATGCATACAAAATTTAATATATATTTAGGCACACTATATATATATATATATATAATAATAGAAAAGAATATGTCAACTATGGATATATAGAGTATATAATTATATCATTGCAGAATGCAAGTAACTGGATTAGTTTATAAGTTGACATATTCCCTATATATAACTATTAGCTGGGCATATTGGTTAGGCTGTCCAACAATTTTTAGTCATAGCCGCCAAACCCAAAACTTAATATTTTTATTTCTTATATATTAATGGTACAAATAATAATAAAAAAAATTAATGGCAAACACCAAACACATCTCTTTCCACCCTTCATCAGGGCAAACACAGACACATCTCTTTTAAGACTTCAACTCACCAAATTCAGCATTAATTTTTTATTGAAAAAAAAAAAGTAATATTGTTCAACCTGCAAGCTAATACTTATTTTTTTATGAAGTAATACTTTTTTCCATTCTTCTCATTATATATTTCAATTTTCTTAATGAGTCAAACTTTGGTCAAAATTACACCAATTTTTTGTCATTTTATGACATGCCATGCCTACATACAAGAGTGGTATCATAAACATTGATCAAATGAAAACGAATACCATATGTATGTACGAGGATTCAAACCTGCACGTAATTAAACCACCTCAAATACTTCGAACTCAAAGCTCAAATGTTAATTACACAATAGAGTTAATTTCAAAGAAGTTGAACAATATATGAAAGAAGAAGAAAAAACAAAGGAGTAAATTACATTGAATGGCTTCGTCTAGCCTTGCTCAAGGTTTTGACCATACCTCTCGTGATTTTCCAGAACCAAAACACGTTCATTATCGCCAGAGCAGCAGGTACAGTTAGCAAGCTGTAAAAACCTACGGGGAACACTTGCTTCACCTGAATCAGGATCAAATTTATATTATTGTATCAAGTTCAACTAGACGAGCATACTTTGAATTATGTCAACAAACTATTTAGAGTGATTTTGCGGTATAGAATTGAAGTTTGCAAAGTTCATAATCAGAATAGAATTGATAGTACTGGAAGTTCATAAATGTTTTCTTACCTGATCAAAATGGACATACATGTGGTAGTAGAAGTACATAAACAGAAAGATCCTTACAACCTGAGGATCGGAATTTACATATTACCACCAGTTATGATATGATGTACAACCAAAGAAATGGAAAAAATAAATAGTGCAATTCACATTCATGAGAAATCTTACGATAAGAATATTTTGAAGTACGTCGTAATTGAAGTTGCAAATAATAAAATTCATTTGCATAAACACATGATCATCCCAATTCCGACATTATCAATAATCAATAGTCAATGTGGTGGTGAAAGTAAATAGTCATAGATACTTAAACTAAGAATACGTTCATGAAGATTGTAACAATGAAAACGCCGTATACAAAATTCAGTTAGTGCTAAAATACTTAAGACGGCAAAGTAGTGAAAAGATTGTAGCAGTAAAAACTCGTACAAAATATGCAATTTTAGCATTAAATACTTCTTAAATTTGAGAACCAGTATGAAATTTAAGTACTTAATGCTAAAAAAATGCAGATTGGACTTTAAAATTGCAAAGTGGTGAAAAGATATTCTTGAATGTGTTAAGTTTGGCAGAGCATACCAACCACCCGAAGAACAAAGCCACACCATTGTACATATAAAGTTTAGAGTTCTTGTGGCCAGCAACATCAAGATACCTGAGTTGCAAAATATACACGCAAATAAATACAAAATCGAAATGAAAGAAATGGAAAAAAAGAATGAAAAAGCACTTGTGTTTTCTAAGCTTACCATCTTAGATTGACAAATGGAGTGGTGCTTTCAGTGAAGAGAACCATGAGTATGTAAATTTGTGCTTGGCCACTCCAAAGGGATTGAATAATTGCATACATGGAGAGCCCATGATGCATGACCTAGCAAACGAAATGAGCTAAATGAACACCCATCTCAGCAAACATAGAGAAGGTTAATATATTAATGGTGTGTTAAACTGCAATTCATGTTTAAAAATTAAAATAACCAACTATTAGATAGATATTACAATGAGATTACTCATTTATAGACACTAAAAAGAGTGAGTTGAATATGTATGATAAGTGACTAAAGGTGTAGCTACTTACATACTCCATACCACCTAAGGCAGGATAAGTATAGAATATCATTGCCAAGTCCGATAAAAAGTACCCAATTGAAACCTGCATAATTAAGCAACAAAACGTCACATAAGCCTGTTTCAATGTAAAATAGGAATAAGTTCATCAAAATTGTTATTGACAAATGAATTAGAACCGAAACAGTAAAAGAAGAAATGTTTCCTTATACAATATGTTTCATTTCGTAATCTTGATCAAACAAGAACATCTGGCATATTGTACTCCCTCCATCCCAGATGAAGCTTCACACTTTGACTTGCACGCATTTTAAGAAAAAGTGGCTTTGTCGACTTTTCAAAGGGGATGGAGGGCGGAGATTATGAGGGTGGAGATTGTAAGATTCTTTTCCATATTTGGGGTGTGCAACTTGAAATGGGACGGATCGAAATGGAAAGTGTGAAGGCTCAAATGGGACGGAGGGTATTCAGATTTTCTCAATGAGTCCTTTCAGTAAGAAAACTATTTTACACTATGCAATTATCAGCATTTCCAATATGATTTAATCCAGCTAGGAACCCCAATCCATAATTAAAACACTATCTATTCATCAAGTTGACTCAGTGTTTCTAAAGCCTTCCAAGAAAATATACATACCCCCATCACAGTCTCGGATAAACTGGATGTTCTGTTGATGATCAACTGATCTTGAGAATTGTCGAAAAGATCAGAAACAGTCAAGAGATACAGCGAAGCAGCTGCTGAAGCAATGGCATGGAAAGTGGAGAACCCCCTGTAGGAGGATTCAATCGCTGTTTCAAATTTCAGATGCAAAAGTAGATTGACAAACATATCCTTAACCCAAAATTAGGAAAATGAGAAAGAAGCATTACCTGTTATTCCATTCTAGTTTCTGTTTTCTGCTAAGCCTGTTGTACTCCTTCACTAATGAAGCGCTAATTACACCTGTTAATGTATATACCTTCACAATAAAAATGGCTCTCTTTAAAAGGAAACTAAAGTTGCAGACAACATGGCTATCAAGCAAGAATCGGGAAAAAGTAATTGTTAAGATAAATTGAATCCAAGAAAGAATTAATTATCTGATCAACCACCTATCTCATTCAACTTTGGGGTATTTCTCCCCCTCGCTTCCTCCTCCTTTTAAGAAGGGAAAGACTCCGAAGCGCAAAATAGTTGTGCAAATTTATTTTTTGCACCAGCTGAAACGTGATAATTAGTTAAAATTCACTATGATTTTGTTAAGATTCAAAGATTTGAAATGCAATATTTGAAATGAATGGACTTCACATTTACCAAACTAGAGTGGGTTCCAAAGCCACCCGAATTACTAAAAAAATAGTTCAAACTAAGAGTGATGGATTTCAAATTCATAAATTATCAATAGTCTTGCTACTAAGAATTTTCAATCCACACTCAAATCCTTTAATCCAAACACAACATCAAGAAAAGGAAAGAATTATGTCTCTGCTCAAATTGTGGGAACAAAGAAACCCCTCAATCCCCGAGCAGATAAAAAGCTAAAATTGTACAGGTTAAGTTTGGTTTTAGATATAGCTCAAACATAACAAAGCACCACAAACATCCCTAAGTTGTTGGTCAACTATGGTCTTACGTACAAGGTTTCGCCAATCCAATTCTAATTTTGTTTATATCTCAACAATAACAACAATCTCAGATGATTGTTGAACAAGGACAGGAGAAACTCTTCATAAAGTAGTAGTAAACACCAAACTGCCACAAGTATCATTAATCTCAATCAATACTCATCCCTCAAAATAACACTCTGTGGAACAAAAAGCACAAACCAAGCAATGAATACGATGTGGATAACTCAAGAAGAAAGCCAAAACATCTCAAAAACAACAAATTACCTAAATAAAAGGGAGAGCACAAAACTGAAAAGAGTGCACACTTACAACTTTGCACATCAAAATACCAGCCAAAACCGCAGAAAACCACCGCGATCCTTTAGCATTACCGGCGCTATTCATCAATTCTCCTTGATTTCTCCCTGAAAAAGTAAAACCCCATCAAATAACAAATTAATTATGTCAAGTTCACAAATATAATCGCATCCATGGCCACGATATTACAATTAAACAGCATCTATAACTATAAGCTACCCTTAAAAGAAGCAACGACGTAAATTGACCAATATGTAAAAAAACAAAAACAGTGACAGGAAAATTCCAGCAGAAGCACACAGCTGTTACGGAGGGGGCGTATGCACTATTGTACGTATTGAAACCGACAGTAGAAAAAAAATAGAAAGTTCGAGAACTTACTTCTCTGTGGGCGCTAAAGACAGGTAGAAAAGACGGTGAAATTGTCTCGGTGTGTGTAAATTTCTTCAACCTTTTATCCGAATTTCCTGTTTTATCTGTGCATGTACGGCAATGGAGTAATGGATAGTGAATTTGAAGCAGGGGTCAAAAAGGTTTGAGTTGAAATGGCACAAATGCGTGCATTAATTTGAAAAGAGAGAGAGAGATAATGTGATGGTTGAGGCCTGAGGGGATGGGCCGGTGAAGGTGTTAACTCAAAGCTCATGAATTCATTTATTGTTGTCGACTAATCTTACTTTGTTGAATTACAGCTACTTGTACTATAGTTTGATGAAAATTTTGAAATAATTTTCGACTCCTATGGAAATTACAATCAGGTTTTTTAATAATTCGACAAATAAATATAAAATAAAGTATTATTGAAATACTTGATACACTGATAAAAATTTATGTTTTCATAATTTGGAAGCTATTTTGGGGAATTATATGCACAAAGTTAGTACAAATAGCTATTTTCTTCTTTGTTGATGTATCATATAATAATGAATTGGAATTTGAAAATTTTAAATATGTTTATCCGGAGAGATGTTTTGAGATTATCGCTTGTGCGAGTGGCAAAATGTGTAAGCGAAAAGTACATATTGAAGTATATTTTTATTAAATTTCTTTTAAAATCAGTGACTTAAGATGTGTTTTGAAACACTTAGGGTGTGTTTTGAAACACTTAAAACAGCTTCCAGAAACACTTATTTTCAAAGCTCCCTCTCACAGCTTTTGAAAATAAGTGCTTCTGGAAGTTGTTTTAAGTGTTTCAAAACACACCCTTAAAATAACTTTCAGAAGCACTTATTTTCAAAAGTTGTGAGAGGGAGCTTTGAAATAAGTGCTTCTGAAAACTATTTTAAGTGTTTCAAAACACGCCCTTAGCTAATTAGCTCGCTGATACAGTCGATCAGGGGTGACAAATCATATTATCGTGTCATATTTCATGTTGTCAACATAGTGACACGACACGATAAGGTAAAAAACAAAAATAATACGATAAGATTTCGTGCTGACACGATACGAACATGAATATGAAAAATTCCGTGTCGACACGACACGATATAACACGATAAGAAAAATAAATAAATTTTAAAATAGAATTTATATTATAATTTTGACATGATACGATAAAAAAAATACAAAAACTCTAATAAAATTACAAAATATCGAGTCATATGTACAATCAAATCTTTTTTTTCAAACTTATCGGGTTGGCACAAACACGATTAGGCTAAACACTAATCTGTAATTTTCGTTGTTTTCATGTTGTGTTATCGTGTAGTGCTCAAAAGTGTCACCCTTATAGTCAATTGACTTGTGGTCAAACTTCAGGACACTGTTATGTATGAGTGCATGTTTAAATGAGCTTCGTGTCGTTTTTGCATAGTAACAACACAAACATGATTAGATTAAACACTAATCCGCAATTTTTATATTGTTTTTATGTCGTGCTATCGTATCGTGTTCGAAATTGTCACCCCTGCAGTCAATTGATTTGTAGTCAGACTTCAGGACACTGTTAAGTATGAGTGCATGTTTAAATGAGCTTCGTGTCGTGTTTATACGATAACGACACAAACACGATTAGACTAAATACTAACCCGTAATTTTCGTATCGTTTTCATATCGTGCTATCGTGTCGTGTTCGAAATTACCACCCTATAGCCAATTGATTTGTGGTCATAATTCATGACACTGTTAAGTACGAGTGCATGTTTAAATAAGATTGAGATTGATAATTAAATGACTAACAATTATAAATTTATCAGTTGAGCAACTATCAATCTTAACTCAAAAGTGCAGAAGTTGTAAGTTATTTGTGTGTTTTAGAACATAAATAATTAATAATGGGATATGTAGGCTTTTTTTTTCTAACCATGATATGTAGTCTTTTAGGAATATCATTTGAGTTGTGTTGTAGCCATAATAAATCCCCACATCTTTTAAGTCATGGTCACAGGTCGTAGGTAGCTCTCACAGTTGCGAAGTCATGAGTAGCTCACGGGTTGCGTAAATCATGGGTCACAAGTAGCTCACGGGTTAAAGCCCGTCGGGTCGCATTAAGCGACTCACATGGAGACCTCCACAAGTCGGAGGCGACCTTACCTGTACCAATCAAAGTCATACATCTCGGCAGTCAAAAAGGAACACTAGACAAGCCACGAAATCGCCCTTGATTAAGCAAGACTAAATGCACCTCGACCTCGACCGACGAGGCGGAATTCGACCCGAGATTGAAGCCACTTTTATTGCATATTCATATGTAAATTCCGACCCGAGAGGCGGGAATCCTTGTATAAATAGGCCACCAGGCCAAACTAGAAGGGGGTTGGAACTTTGATCCGAACCCTTAGTGCTAAAAACATAGAAGATAGTAAAAACACTCCTGGCTTGGTTGGCCCCCAGACGTAGTCTCTTCAAAGACGAACTGGGTCAACAAATTCAGATTTCTACTGATTGTTCATCATTCTTAGAAGACCCACCTTCTGTTCATCAACAATGGCCATCAACCGAACCGAAAGCCTTTCGGCGTAAAGCGACTTCGTGATGGGCAAGGAAAGCCTCCTCGAGTTCCCATCATACCCATCAAATGGCCGCTACAGCTACTCCAGACTGGGGCAATCTCACCCGAACACCGGAGGACGAAAAAGTTGTCATGGCCGTCCTCAACAAAAGACGTATCTATTTTGGCGGCCCGGAAGATCAACCGCCGATCAAAAAAACCGCCACGACGCCGGACCTTCCAAGGGTAAGGGCGCCCTAATCGAAAAGGGACGATCAACAGCTAACCGCTTCCACCTCCCAAATAACACGAATCACCAAACTATCGAATCCCGGAAAGACCAGGATTACCTAACAATGTGTTCACCCGCCAAAACCGAAGTGGTACGTAAGAAATACGGTGCATTAAAAGTTGAGGATGAGGCTCATTCTCGGCCCTCGACATTCGACGGAGTAGAGTATGACCTTGCCCGTGACGGTGAACTGAACATGATGAGTTAAGAAACTTCGGTTATCTGGCTACGGCAACAGTGTATGCGTCTTCAGACCTCACATCTTCGCGACGCGCAAGTCGCCACACTTACCAAAATGGTTCAGGCATTGCTTGAACGGGTTAAAGATCAGAACGGGATGATGGAGATGGACACCATTTGGTACGCTAATTACTTTAGCACCCACTCAGAGGAAAGTCAACGTCGCGACAATAGATTGCTACAATGGGAGCTCGGACCCAAGGGTTCATGTATCGAGGTATATCTCCTACATGGCATCTATGGGTGCAACCGAAGCCTTTGACGATGTAGGCTCTTTCCATTGACTTTGAGTGACCATGCTCATATGTGGTTCACCTCTTTGCCTTCATGCTCGGTGGACACATTCAACCAACTCACGGACTATTCTTGAGTCATTTTCTCGATAATGGCTCCCAGGCCCAAATGACGAAAATACCGATGAATGCTCAATAGTATGGACAATGAGTCTGATCTATCCTATGTTGAAAGGATTGAGAAGCTCATCCTTGAGGGAGATCCCTTAGGAGATGAGGCGAAACTGCCGGCCTCAAGAAGGGAACTAAAATGTGGCGACGCATGACCGCCGAATTATCCGACCAGCTACGCCGATTTCAGGAGACGGGCTGGCGACCTGATACTCACTATGGAGCTCCTGGAGTCCCGACTCTCCAACACAAGGGAAGTCGCGGTACTGAAGAGAAGTTCCAAGGGAATCAGTAGCCATCAAAAAGCTCCCAACAACTACGAACCGTTCGAGGAGTCAATTTCTGTGAAGTTGATGGATGTCCTCGACATGACACCCACTCATGTCTACACGCAGATTGAGGTTCGAGAGCTACTTCTCCCACCTCGCCCAATGAAGAATAGGAACAAGCAGAACCCATACAAGTTACGCCCACTACCTGACCACTGCATTGTGTCACTCTGAAGTGAATGCAAGGACCTGCTGAAACAACTTTGGAGGCTATATGAGGAAGGTTTATTGAATGAGTTCGTCAAGTGACCTCAAGCGGACAACGAGCTAGAGCCTCGAGGTCGCTAATCACCCAAACCATAAGACGGGGAGATCTAGCCGATAGGTCTCTCCATCATCGAAGACACCAAGATGTCTACCTATTAAAGCTTACGAGCTCGGACACTTACATGGCACAAAGACAGTACCCATGAAATGTGTCTCACCCGAAGAACTATTTTGGAGGTCACCTTTTTGTACTAGTTTAGCCAAGTCAAATAAAGTGTCATCTTTCTTTTCAAAATTCCTATGTGTTTAAACTAGAGGAGGTAGCGTGAAAAAATGACGCCTTCCTGAAGTACGACTTTCGACATACTGGCAGCGTGATCGCCACCCTAGCGGTGCGGTCCTCCCCCGACTTCATAAGACGACTAAGCAAAGTTCATAAATAAGCTGCATCCAAATAAGACGGCAAGAACCCATGCAATTTTAAAAGCCGCCTAAGGAAATCAAGTCGACACAATAAAGGGAGGAAAAAGAAACGATTTTCATTACTGACGGAAGGCCCGAAGGCTATTTACATCAAGTCTCGTATAAAGGGGCTCGCTACCTCAAAATACGAGCAAAGAAAAGACTTGTACAAAGAGGCTCGCTACCCTGAGTACAAGACGTAAAAGACTTTTGAAGAGGCTCAAGCACTCCTCAAGCTAAGAGCCGCATAAGACTGCACAGAGATCCACCAAAGTGCGTAGCATGGGCTTAGGACTCTCGACGAGCCTAGCCTCCTCGATTTAGCCTAACCCCGGATAAATAAAATTTTCGTAAATAACCCCCCGATTTGGGGGCACGAGGGAGAATCAAGCCCCAGAAGGTATGTCAAACTTAATACCAAGAATCCAACCTCAAGTGTGGAAAGTAGGTGTCATAATTCAAGCAGAGATCAAGACCGACCTCCTAACAAAGTCAAGTCAAGTCCGCTTGGGGGCAATTGTTGCTATAATAATCAGCCCACGGCCGCCAGTGGTCGCAGGGTCACAGGTCAGAGAGCCTACAAGCTGTAAGTCGCAGGTCAAAGTCGCAGTAGCTCATGCTGCTGAGTTAAGTCGCAGTCACAGTCACGGGTAGCTCGGGTTGGTTAACCGGCGTGTCGCTAGGCGACTCACATGGAGACCTCCACAAGTCGGAGGCGACCTGTACCAATCAAAGTCATACATCTCGGAAGTCAAAAGGGAACACTAGACAAGCCACAAAATTCGTCCCGCGATTGGCACACACTAAATGCAACGACCTCTGACCCGACGAGGCGGAATTCCCGGCCAGCGAGATTGAAGCCACTTTTATTGCATATTCCTTATGTAAATTCCGACCCGAGAGGCGGGAATCCTTGTATAAATAGGCCACCATGGTCATACTAGAAGGGGGTTGGAACTTTGATCCTAACCCTTAGTGCTAAAAACATAGAAGATAGTAAAAACACTCCTAGCTTGGTTCGCCCCCAGACGTAGACTCTTCAAAGACGAATTGGGTCAACAAATTCTGAGTTTTTATTGTTTTTTGTTCAATAATTCATCATTTAAGTAACTTTTTGGCCGGAATATTAAACCGGGCACAACAAGTTGATTAAACCAACTTCACTAACTTAGATTGTTTTTTGCTTTCGAAAACTTCGATTGATTTTGTAAGTATAAATATTGACCGTTAATATTCAAAGCAGTAATAACAATACCTGTCAAAAAAAAAACAGTAATAACAATACAATATTTTTTTAGTGTTTTGAAAAAAAAAAGAGAAGTCAAATCATCAAATTTAGGGGTTGGGATTAGGGATGGCAATATTACCCCGGCCCTCCCTGACCCGCATTGTTTGGGTCGGACCCGCCCCGGACCCGTAGTAAAACGGGGCGGGTCTGGGTATTACTCGGGACCTGCGCCCCGGACCCGTGCCCCATTTTATATATTAAAAATCAAAATATATGTTGTATAATATACATAAATATAATATATTTTAATATTTTTTTCATATTTATTAATATGTAGATAACAAAAATTCAATTTTATAGACATTTTTTAGGTCTATATGAAATATAATATGTTATTTAAATTAAAATTATTTATTAATATCAATATTTTAAATTGTAAAATAAAATAAAATATGAAAAGATATTTAATATGGGTCGCCCCGCACCCCGCCCCGAGCGTGTCAGACCCACCTGCCCCGTTTCAAGAGTGGGTCAGGTCCGGGTATCTAAGTACCCGACCCGATCCGACCCATTGACATCCCTAGTTGGGATTCCCTGCTGCACAGGAGGGTGTTGTGCACCCTCTCCACCATTGGATCACACACACCCGTACGGATGTGTGTGTGTGTGTGTGCGTGTTTGATCCAATGGTGTGTGTGCGCACAGGAGGATGTTGTATAACACCAGATCAATTTCCCAAATTTAGCTCATACTTTTGATTTTTCATCAATTTTAACATATATTTTTTCTCTCTCAAAATTTAACTCATATTTTAATTTAATATTTAAAAATATCCCGATTCATCATTTTCGGCAAGGTCCGTCTGATTTGTGACCCGGAGGTCACTTGTCTTATTGACGTATAAATATTAAAATATAAAAAATAATAACACCACCACATAAAATTAAAAAACGCAAGATATAAAAATATCTCGTGTCACTATTTTTTAATTTTTAGGCGGTGATATTTTTTATTTTTTTATTTTAATATTTACATGCCAGTAAAATAGGTGAACTCCAATGACAACATCAGACGAACTTTATCGAAAATAATGACTCGGGATTTTTTTAAATATTAAGTGAAAGTATATGCTAAATTTGAAGATAGAGAAAATGGTAGGTCTCAAATACACCAGGTGCACGGATTTAGAATTTGTGCACTCGCCCCTATCCTACCCAATTTATTTAAATTCATGTTATAATTTTTTTTTCTTTTTTCAGTTTCGGTTTTGTTTTAACTTTAATTTCAGTTTTAGAGTTTTTTTTTTTTTAAATACCCAACCTGGCCCGAAACCCGGCCCGAGTGGTTCATGGTTCACTCGGCCCAAGTGGTTCATGGTTCACCCTGCCCAAATGGTTCATATGTAATTTAGGGTTCACTATTTAGGGGTTAGGGTGTAGAGTGCACCAATTTGAATTGGTGCACTTGGTGCACAAGAGACCCACTCTAGAGAAAAATATGTGTTAAAATTGAGAAAAAACCAAAAGTATATGATAAATTTGATTATTTAGCCCAAAAAAAAGATCTACATCCACTATTCTCTATTAATAGAGGAAGATAAAGTCTTGTATGCATGAAGTGCATTGTCTAACTGCAATTTTTAAACGTGCAACTTATTTTCATGAAATGTATATTAAATTGTTAAAAAAAATCGTTATAAAATAAATCATTTTTATGAAAAGTCTTGTTTTCTTTTTCAAATTAACCCTTATTCTAACATGATGCAGATTGAAGTTTGATCATGATAGGCCCAATAGTGAAGAAATTTAATCGGCCCAACTCGACTGCAGTCTCCACACTTGTTCTTCTACACCCCCACACCAAATTCTGCAGCATAATTCTTCCCCAAGGTTACGCACGAAAAGCCGATTATAGCCGCTGAGCAACCGCCGACCGCTTCGCTTCTCCAAGATTTCAAGGTATTCTCAAGCGCCTCTAATTTTGAGGAGCTTCTGTGTTTCGATTTCGATTCAAACGAATTTCAGAATATAGCATGGAGTGGAGTGCGGTTTAGCTGTTTTTTTAGTAGGACCAATTTTTTGTGTTAAAATTTCGTGTTTCTCTGAACTTTCATTTTTTGCGTCCTGAGAGTAACAATTTCTTGTGTTTCATTAGCGGTTTGGGAATTTGAATTGTAGCTACGATAGTGGTTTGATGTTTTTGGTTTTCCGGTGATTTTTTTTGCAGTAATTGGATATACAATCATGTCTTGGTGCACCATTGAGTCGGATCCTGGTATGTTTTCCCTTTTGTCTTTTATCGTCTAAAATATTGTCTCATGTTCATGTATTTTTTTTTATGTTTTTGGCCCATCTTTTGCAACTGGAATGAAAAAGACGAGGAGATATTATATTACTCATTGTAAGAAAATTTGGTTTTGCAAGGAGAAATTTCTTAGATACTGTCCAATGTTTTATTTCCATGTTATATGTGGATTGTGAGAAGCACGGTAATTAGACTTTATTTGTTTGTTTTTCTTTTAAGCATGTATGCATAAGGTAAAAGCTCATTGGATGCATAGAAATAATTTCACTCATTTTCTTTAGCAAATATAAGAAACGGTTTGTCCTGTGAAGTCGCGATGGTTGTGTTGCTCATTGTGCATAGTTGTTGTGTTGAAGAAAGAAGGGTGGTTTGTCTGTAATTTGTTCTTGTTATCAGCCAACTTCTTAACATTCAAACGTGCACCATTAGCTCTTCCTTGACATAATGCCATTGTCCCCGAACCTGAGAAAGCAAGATACGTCATATATTTAAGTCCATAAAATTTTTATATAGGGAAAAACCAAAGACATTGCATTTGCTGTGTAGCTCCTGAGAAGGTCAAATGAGAAAACCCATAGTAATTGTATCATAGCTATCAATAATGATTCCACTCAGCGTAACTGTTCCCCTATCCTTGAAAAACCTAGGGACCTAACTGGTTATTCCAAATCTGTAGATCTTAGGCATCAGATCTTCCCTAGCTCTATAAGATTAGTTGTGGGCACATTAACGCTGCTGAGTGGTGTTTGTGTCCCAAAAATCTGTTGAAATCTAAGAACTAGGAGTTTCTGTGTTTCTAGTCTGTTTAATAAGAATAAGGATAGAATGTATTCAGGTCTGGGTGTGAAGTTTTTGTTGTCTTCTGCTGTAACTGGGGTACGTCTCATACCCATTGTTGAATAGAATTACTTCCCTTTTCTGACCAAAAAAAGAAAAGGTTACTCTTACATATTTTGGCAGTAATAACAAAACTGCACATATTAATCATATAATTATTTGAGTGGTTGCAAGTAAGGGTTTAGAACAGAACACACAGCCGCACACAAATCAAAAGAAATGGATAAACAGAGGGTGAGTTTGGCACCTAAAATTGTACTTAAGAAAAGTGTTATAGTTGGCATATAAGGAGTTCATTCCTAATTTTCTCACATGCAATTCCATTTTGTAGAGTATTGAGAGAGAAGGACTTAGAGTGAGTCACAGAACTGTTTTCATCTAATCTAGGCAGTTATATTAATACAGAATCACAGACTACTTTCTCCATGTATTATGTTCTTGGATTCCTTTTTAGGATGCCATATTTTTACATGAATTATATTAAATTATTCTTGCACTGCAGGTGTTTTCACGGAACTTATACAGCAGATGCAAGTTAAAGGCGTCCAGGTACTGTTTTTCTGATATGACTTACTTGTGCGCTTAGATTGGTGTACTTTCATGTATCTCACATTGTATCACTTTTCCCCATTTTTTTCCCATTCGAACTGAAGAAGTTGGGTAACTAATTTTACTTGCCTGTACAAGTAAGTTGCTTAACAGTTGCAATTAAGTTGGAGCGAGTTGCTCATATCATACAATTTATTTGGTGTTATTCATAGTGAACTGATCCAACTACAAGGAAGATTGTTATTATAAAATGATGCTATAGGAGATAGTTAAGTAGACTATCAACTATAGACAGAAGGCTAGGTGGGTGCATTTCACTTTTTC
The DNA here is from genome assembly GCA_037126765.1 of Stenogyne calaminthoides. Classification (NCBI taxonomy): domain Eukaryota; kingdom Viridiplantae; phylum Streptophyta; class Magnoliopsida; order Lamiales; family Lamiaceae; genus Stenogyne; species Stenogyne calaminthoides. Next base: position 6,346,988 of record JBBCBC010000021.1, on the reverse strand, counting down.
AGTGGTAAATTTATGAAGATTCTTTCTATATCTCGATAAAAAATTAATGGCCTTGTTTGTGCTTATTGAGAATATGACACTCAAGCCATACACATGTGCGTGTAGCACTTTCCGCCTGGTAATAGTGAATTGAAGCTTCATATCATTAATATGTCTTTTTTTTCACAATCCTTATTAGACTCTCTAATCATTTGGCTGTCATGATCCACAAAAACATGATGTTACATTACATTTCCTGCCATTGGCATCACTTTGTGTATATTTGGTAGTTAGGTAAGTGACGGTTATTGAAACTCTGTCCTGCTTTATATTATTAGGACAAACAGTGGTTCTCATTTTCGGTTACTGTTTTCTAGTTTTGTTCTATACTTCTTATGGGAAGAGGAAATTTGCTCTAGTTTTGTTTATTTGAAAACAGAAACTTTGCAATTATAGTTTGCCATTCATATGAGATTCTTTTGCAAGCTAATGTGATTTGCTAATTTGTTACATGTCTGTTACCAGCTAATTTTTTTTATTTAGCAAGGGTCAGATATTTATTTCATTCATTATGCTTAAACAGGTTGAGGAGTTGTACTCTCTGGATCTTGATTCTTTGAATAGTCTAAGGTATCTTTGTTCATCCACACCATTCTCTCTCTCTCTCTCTCTTGTTGGCTTAAAATCATAATTTTTCATTTTTCTCTCTTTGGCTTCTGCTTTAAAATTCCAGCTCTTGCCTTCATGGTTTTGGATTTCATTTGTATGTCTTTTAATTTACAGGCCAGTATATGGGCTCATATTCCTCTTCAAATGGTGCCCTGGTGAAAAAGATGATCGTCTTGTTATAAAGGATCCAAACCCAAACTTGTTTTTTGCCAGCCAGGTTAATATCCATACCAAAATTTCCATCTGTAAAAAGGACTCAAAATATTTTTACTATAAAAATCTAAGGATTAATTGCAAAATAAATCACGATATTTACACGGTTTTTCAATTACAACATATGTATTTAAAATTTACAATTTGATTAACGAACTTTCAAATTGTTGCAATTCTATCACATGACTATTTCCGCCAAGTCTTGCTGATGTGGCTGTCCATGAAATTGCAAAAAATAAAAAGTTGTGGTTAAATTGAAACCATAACAAATGTTCGTGAATCTATTTGCA